>VZRW01004528.1:93713-213652 GCA_013398125.1 Aegotheles bennettii | reverse complement strand
AAAAAGAAAAGAAAAAAAATCTTGCTATCTTTCACAGCATTAGTCATGTGAACACCACCGCCACAGCTCGCAGACGACACTCTGGCTTCCTGCATTTGTGCCGGAGCGAGTGCTGGGCTCAGGGAGGTGCAGGTGGCCCAGGCTCAGAAGGGGCCAAAAATTCCTATTTGCCAAGGGCAGGGGGGAGTGAAAGGCAAAAAGGGGCTTCGAGGGCTGCACCTGGGGAGAGGCAAACCTGGGGAGTGATGAGAGCTGCTGTAGAAGTACATGCAGCTTTTAAACTTGCACAGCTGACTCTCTGTCCTCAGAGGCTTTTTGCTATTTGTTTGCTTTTTGCTATTTACTTGCTCCTTGCTACTTATTTGCTTTTTGCTACTTATTGCTTCCTTTTCCTATTTATTTGCTTTTTTCTACTTATTTGCTTTTTGCTACTTATTCACTTGCTTACTGCAATGCTCCAAAGAGCCAATTTGAGGAAAAGTAGGAATCACACCAAGCTTTGCACAATAACCACGTTAAGAACAGAGACCAAGCTGCCACTACACAGAATAGCTTGCCATGGCCTATATTCCAGTCTAAAACAGATGAGATACAGGCACAATAATTTTCCACTCTCCTTTCACTGCACCAGAATAAGACAGAATTTCTTTTTGCACAGAGTAAAATATGAGAATTTGACCAAGACATTTTGCTAAACACCAGAAAATCAATGCAGTTTTTAAAGTGCTACTTCTGAAACAAAATTTCTATAGATAGCTCTGCCAGCCAGTGCAAATGTGCTCTCAAAGAAAGAGTAAATAACTGAAATGGGCAGATAGGAAGCAGTGGGGAGGTGTTAAAAATCACAAAAAATTAAAGCATAACTAGTTAAATGTATGATATGAAGATTCCAAAGAATAGGAAATTCATTGTATAAAAAACAGAGTAACTTACGTTAAAAAAAATTGTCTTCAAATAGTATAAACTACATAAAAGTTAATAAATATTTATTCCATTTCAGACATCTCTGCTGATTGCTAATGCATCTATTTTGAAAATTAGGTCTTTTCCTCACTCAGAAAACTGCTGAAAAGAAGACATAGCATAAATGCCTTAAATGGATTCAACCTCTATAGACATAATGATCTCATATTTAACATAACACTGAAAAGAATTAGTGAGCATAAATGAATTGAATAGTTCAAACTTAAAATCCTAGTGTTGACATAGTTATTAATTTATAAAGAAAGGAATAGTTATCTAAATTAATATCATTTTATGCTTTGGTTCAATCTATTTTTAAAAGCAACTATTCTTAGCAGGTGGAAATCTTACCAAGAGGAAATGTTGGATGCAGCATATGTACATCATTAAATGTCTTTATGTGACAGGAAGAATTTTCTTCTTAACTTTGAAAAGATGCAAAGCTTTCTAAGAAATAACTTCAAATCCACTACCTTATAAATTTTTTATGTGCATTAATTAGCTCCCCAGAAGATCCAGTATCATTTCCAGAACAAGAATGGCTACTCCAAAACAACTGTGTCACTAGTTGGAATTACAAACATCCATGTGTTACTTGTTCTAATACCTTCATTCAAGCTCCTTGATTATATTTGGTGCTACAAATGACAAAGGAGCTGCAATTATTATTAATATTTTATATTTCCATAGTGCTTTCTAATTAAACTTAGCCAATAGTATGCAAGGGCTGGTGAATTCAGGGTGAAAAGTAGCACTTCGGTTTCAACGGAAGCAAGTTTAATGGTGGTAGGTCTTGAGATAATCAGGAAAGAGACTGAAATCTTAATTTTTGCTTACTGAAGGGGCTGAGAGTTCTTTGTTAAAGTTAGGCAAGCACTTGCTGGTGATCCTTACTTTTAGCGACTGCGTGATAAGATAATGGCTGTGCACTGCACAGTGTCTCCTTAGCTCCAGGCGTTGCTGTACTGCCCGTGGGCACAGGTTTCCCAGGGAGCACATCTTAATTTCACACAGTGTAGGGCAATATACTTTATTGACGATACAGAGCATAGATTGATCCCTGTATACTTCGAGAGGAGAATTAGCTGTCGTGCCCACAGGAATAGAAGAAAAATCACTGCCTCCCTGTGCTCAGTTCTGTGCTTTAATAACAAGAACACCAGTCACAGAAAATGATGTACAGGCTAAGCATTAACTATCTCCAAAGGAATGGGAACTGAGTTGCTCATGGTTCTCTAAGCTGAGAATCCCAGGCGTTTTACTGAGAAGGTGACACTGGTGTAGAAACCTGGGAGCTGAATCCTCAAATTGCCTTTTTTCCTTTATGTGGGTGTCAAAGCAATGATAGCTTAAATACCTAATCACAGCCATTTGGTGAGGAAAGGGTTAACCCAATTGTGCTCATTCATGTCTGTTCAGATACAGTAAAATAAAAACAGACAGGCAACTGTAGTCAATCAAAATCAAGCCCAGGGGGTAATTTTTATTAGATTCTTGCCAGAGCTGTAGCATTTCATCATCTAGAGGTTTCTAATCAGTGCTATAAAAACATAAAAAATATTAGTCACTTGAAATTATTGAGTTCCATGGAAATCGTGTGAACTCTTTCTGATCTACACCATCAGATATATCACCTGATGAGTGATAATTTTATTCCTTTTAACTGTCTGTCTTTTCCTCAATGCAGAAAATACAATTTCTTCCTACATGCCAGAGCCCACTGCAATAGACACTATTGTACACTTGGAAAATATGACAGTCAAGAAAGTCAGTGAACTATTTGCAGCTGCAGTCTTTGATTTTCTTTAATTTTCACTAATAGCTTATTAGAATCTGTTTATTTTAACTGAAGTCCTAAAATCTGTGGTGTTGGGACGCTAAAAAAGAAAATATTCCAGCAGCTTCCACCTTTTCCTGAAAGATTTTTTGCCTGGCAATGGCAGCCTTGGCATTATTAGCTCAGGACAAAAACCTAATAATTTGATTACACTAGCACACAACCATAATATAGCCCACATGCCATTAGAATCCATAATCTAAAACTCAGGAAGAACCTTCCAAATACAGGTGAGGGAATCCCTAATACCCCTACTTCTTCTGTAGGTGCTCAGAAAAACATCTGTGAGCTCTGGCATGGGGATGTCTCTGAGAAGGCCACTTCTTAAACAGAAGCCAAAACATGGGCTCTTAAGTTAATTTTGATTAGTATTTTTTTTGGTACATTTGTAACTCCAGGTTCCCAAATTTTTACAGGTATTTCAGTCTGTAGTTCCCATTAGAAATCTAAGGAAATCAGTGACTTACATACTCTTGAGGATCTATTTTTAGGTGTTTTAGAAAAAGAGAAAAATTATGTGTCTGACCGAGCCCACGCTCTTGCTTAATCGTCCCACCAACACACCTCTAAGAGCAAGGTCTTCTCAGATAAGAGCAGAACTCAGCTATGATTGCTGTGCTTTATTCTTTCTCAATTTTGTCCATTTTTGAGTTCTTGCCAGAAAAATCCCTTTAACTCCTATACACATCTAGGTTTTTGTTAAAAATACAGCTCTTAGCATGTATAAATGCATTTCTCTCCAGTATAAAATAGGCTTCCTGTATGCTAAGCCACCAAATGGAGAGTTAGGCAAGGAAAGACAGATTCAAGTATAGACTGTAAAGCACAAAAAGACTCCTGAAAAAAAAAAAGCTACCCTAGGTTGGTGCAGTATTTCGACATTACTTTCTTATTCCACAAAGCCACAAAGGGGTCAGGAACACAGGCAGTAGTGACAAATTCAGAAGGAATTAAGTTCAGGGGAACAGCTAAACCTATTTTATAAAGCAAAGGTTTGAGGTTTTTTTATTTTTATCTGAAAAAATCTGGGGAGTTTTCTCGGGAAACTGCAGTTAAACCAGCACTGAGAGAAGCAACTGAGCCCACTCAAATGATGCTCAAAGAGCCCAACCTTAGCTGACCTAGCATTAGTATCTCTCTTGCCTAATCATTGTTAGCATCTTCTTACCACCCAGCTACTACTGGTAGCAATCAGCTCCTGTTAGAAGCCTGCAGACAGTCAGTCCAAGTTTGAAGAGTAGAATGGGGGCAGGAGACTGTGTGTAGGAAAGGACAGCAGGGGGATAGCTCAGGAACAGATGGCAAGAGTTATCAATTAGAAAGAAAAGCAAAAAATAGCAGTGCAAGTTCCACCACCATGTGCCAGACATCCCTTCCATCACCTGGCATTTCTATTACATTGCCATCCCCAAACTTTGCTCTATGTGATAAGGACCAGTCTCTGCTCTCTCACCTTGCACACTCACAGAACCTGCTTAAAAAACAAGAAGGAGTTGGGAAGGCTTTTGGATACCCAGTAAAAGCCAGAGCTCTGTGGAAGGTGTGATTGGAGGCAATTCTTGGTGTGGTGGAGTGAACTGGCCACTGCTGGGCTTTCCAGTTCTGCAGTAAGCAATTTACTCAATTCCTATTATTAGTAGTAACTAACTAAGATAACTAAGCATGTGAGGTGTGTGTGCTTGTGCATACATTTCAAAGGAATTTAAAAGTTGATAAATATACAGTTGCCACATAAATGAGCTTAAAATCATGGGAAAGGAAAATCAATCCCTCTTTCCTACCATACTCACGTGATTATAAAAAAGCCTTTACTAAGATTACAGCAGTAATGCAGGAATAACACTCAAAGAGCTGCATGCTTCTGCAGAAGGGAGACATGTTCACATCAAGGCTTTACTTTCAGATGCTTAGACAACCCTCAAGAAGACACAGAGAATCTTCTATTTAGATTAAATTTAAAAATTGCTAAGTATTGCTTAAAACTTGTTACGTCAGAACAAATGTCTGAAATCTCTTTGATAGGTTAGAAGATAATAGGTTTAGAAATCATTATTCAAAAGAGTTTTCCCTTTTTAAAAATAAATAAATTACAAAGCTCGATGTGGCAATACCCACAAACATCTGAAGCTCTGGCTGCAGTGATACAGATACACAGATCAGAATTTACCTGAGAACCGAAATAAAACCTCCGTCCCCAAGGATGAGAAGCTGCTTTGTAGCCTGCAATTGTGTGAGGAATCTGGGCCAGGGGTGCAGATGGAAGCGGAACAATGGAAGGTTAAAAGGTGGGAAAATGAAACCCTCCGATTTGGTGTGAAAGGCTGGAAGTGGGGAGGAAACAATGGCCAATAATGAGTCTTGCAAGTAGCAGCTTGAAGAAAGAGAAAAGCAAATGCAATGGGAGAAAGCTACAATAGCTGAAGGAGAATTTTAAAACATGATTGAAATCGATCAGCAATGTCGGAGAAAGCAGCTTATTTGAATAAAATATGTATGGCTCACTTTCATCCTAACAGGTACACTGCTATAAAGAAAAAGCAACTTATCCAAATAAAAACGTGTATTTTATGTAGTTCTGTTTCTGCAGAGTATCCTCCCTTCAGCCAGAGCTGGGGAATGGGAAGACCAGCTCTCACCAGGGTTCCTCAAGGTTTTGTATTCCTGGGGCACCCATAGCCCCCCATTTTTCTTATGCATGTTTGGGTTGAAAGAAACATCAAACCTTACTCTGAATAATACAAATAACTACGTAAATATTTGTATACATATTTGCACCCAGGTAACAAATAGTTTTCACTGCAGGTTGTGAAGACAAAGAAAAAGGAAATCTTTTATAAAGTAGTTATTGTGAACCCTTGCAAAAAAGGCAATGGCTGATTAGCAGGAGATAGAACATGAAATGGCTTGTTTCAGTTGATTTCTTTAAATATGGACCAGGCTGTTTTCAAGGTCTGTTTTCATCAGCAAGTAGAATTGTTCATCTTTATACAGAAGCAGATTATTAGTAACCAGCTACTTAGAAGTGTCATTGAAGCAAGAGATTAACTCCTACGGTATCCAGACAGAAAGATCTACTTCATTCAAACTATCAACTTGAACTGAAACCATTCAAGTGTGAACCCCTGAAGCTATATTCTTCCACCTCCAACAATAAGACAGAAAATACAAATAAAAAATAATTATATCCCACTACAAATACATATGCTCTTTAAACAAGCTGGGTTCAAGGATGGTGCACTTTTCTCCACTAATAATACACTGGGAAATCTAGACCTGATGCAGCACCACTCAGAAGCATTAAATTACACAACAAATTAATTCACTTTTTTGCATAATATATACATTGAATTGGGAAAAATATCATTTAACATCAGGGGGCTGTGCATACCCAACCCACACTGTTTATGCTGAAAAAAAATAATATAAAAGCAGTGCCATTCAGAGAGAGGAGAGTTTCATGGCTGGTAGCTCCTGCAAAGATACCCAATTCTTTTAATGTCTGATGGTGATGGGTCTTGGATGCAGTCTAAAGATTTGTGGGTTGCAGTCTGATGTTGCAGAGGAGAACAAAGACAAATGGAACAACACAAGAGGCTTAGAAAAACAAATGTACCAATATTGGATTGCATGCTGTTCCTGTGTTCTGGTGTTGTACAGAAAACAATCTATTTTTGCCTTTGTGTAACTTTCCTCCTACCAAAAGCTCTCTGCAAATTCCTTAAATCATTATGTTGTTCCAGGCTTTATTCAGTGATTTGATTTCACTGCTTTAATCTAAGTGTGAACCTCTTTAGTAAATAGTGGGACAAAGCATCTGTGCTTCCAACAGTGTTGGTGGATCATGTCAGTTTTATTTAGAATAACACCATTTTCATAACTGAAAAGTGTATATTGCTCTCAATGGGGAAAAGGAAAACAAAAAGGGTGGGCTCTCGTATAAGTTACAAAATATATAACTAGCCAAAGTGGTCAAATGGTGGGCCATAGTCACGTGCATTATGCTAGTACAATTTATATAGACAACTTAATTACTGGGAGAGTGGGTGCTGTTGGATAAATTTATTTGTTCCGTTTTAGGTGTCAGCCAGTTGGATCCAATTCTCCAGGCTTCTTGTCTTTCAGCACTATTCCCCGAGCACATCAGATATGAAATGCATCCAATCTGCTCAGACAACATTTTACAGTACCTGTGCAGAAGCCTAAATGATAACTGTCTGTAAGGACAGAGAAGTACACCCACTGTGAATGTCAGCTTTATAGCTCATCCTCAGCTCAAGTGCTTCTCAAACATACAGTTACTCCTGATTTACTGCAGGGCAAACAACAGAAGAAACCAAGCCACGACGTTAAAGTTCATGCACGACTGTGAGTTAGCCCAAGGCAGGAATTATAAGACAAGAGCAAAGAAACAAATCCTCAATATCTTTTAGCTGAGCTCCTCCCTCTTCTCCAACACTTTGTGTCCTTCACTGCTATTTTTCAATCTAGTTTCCCCTTTTTCTCGTGACTACAGTTGCCTTTCACTGCTTCCATCACCAGTTCTCTAAGGATAACCTGCATGGCACCCAGAGCCAATGGGAAATAAATGCAAGCAAGAGTGTATCGGGCAGAGAATTTCTAGAGGACATCCCATCATGGCAGAGTTACATGAAATTAGCAATGAAGACAAAGGGATAGAGAAAGAACTGAGAGAATGGAGAGAAGAGAGCAGACAACAATCAGGCAGCCAATATGACATTGCTGTATCTTTTCAGTACCTTGCTGCACTTTGAGGGCAATATTTTCACTGAGAAAAGAACACATTATTTTACTGATAAGGCACACATGGGCTTGAACTGTCAGCAAAGGAACTAAAGAAGAGTGAAAGCTTTTCACTCTACTGGTTGGCTTCCCACAGGTGCACGCTACTTTAGGATGTATTTAATGACAAAAACGTGCATTGCCACTTTCATTCTTATTTTACAGAAAGCAGCAAAGGGAGCCCATTTGTATTCTGGCAAAGGTATTATCAACAAAACCATAAACTAAGTGCCGAGAGAACTAAATTGTTGACTCTGCAGCCCCCCTGAGGCTCACGAATGCACAATTAATGAAAGAAGAATCTAAGGAAAGAATACTGTTAGGGGTCATGAGTGTAGAAGCCAGCAAGACCTCCATATCCCATAGACTTGCATGACAATCTGGAAAGCAAAAAACATTCACATAATTGCAGATGTAGCTTCTCACATGTGGAGTTAGTGAGCATCACCATTATTGCACCCTGTGTTATCCTCTGCACACTTTTCTCCCCTTCTTATCTAGTATAAGAAACCTTCAGGAATTCCTCATAAGCTTTTACTCTCACCATCTCAGTTCCAAAGTGGACTTAGCACTGTGAGCACCAAGTTATACTTATACTCTTTATAAGAAGTGCAGAGTAGAGAGTCTCTCACTGCAAATTTTCAATCGTCTTTTATGCTACAGATAGTAGATACGCAATGCAACCCGATCAACCCTCAAAATATCTCCTCTTCTAAATAGAGAGCAAGCTCTAGCTAAAGTCATGCTATCAAGCAGGATCTTTAAAAGATAAAACCCAATAATTTAAGCTGATAATTGTCTCACTATCCTTAGTTCCATTTAGACATTTGGTGTTAAAAAGAAACTAAAACATTGCTGAGTTACTCATTAAAATAACAGCATTTTAAATTATATTAGTAGCCCACATTTCTTCATCTCAGAAATAAATGTTAATGAATCATGCGGGTATAAATAAGAAAGGATAAAAAAAGAATGTATCCGCTGTAACAGGGGGTTATCTTTGTACAAATCTGTAGGTGTTTGCAGCTTTTGTAATGTTCTCAGTGGTTAGGCCCATTGAGAAAGGAAGGCTTGCTCACTGGAGAGTTTTTGAGGTGGATTAATAATTAAAGTAATAATAGCAATACTATGCCTACTTCTGATTCAAGACGTTATCACTCGCATTTTACAATGTTGGAAAATGTTGAGGGAGGACTTTTTTTCCCTCTGCAGTGTAACCTGTTTCTTGATGGCGCCTCTAGATTAAGTTTTGAGATGCTGCACTGACAGCCAAGTTTAGATTTTCTGTAGCAAGAATATGAAAAAAGACTCCCTTGTTTATACAGGTCAGTAAGTCAGAGCAGGTAAATAAGATTAACTGAAAGAATAAAGGAGGTGCAAGCTTAAAACCCATTATCAAAAAGTAATATCTTATGTACATACTTTTTCAGAAATATTACCATTTATTCTTATGTTTCTGGCAGCAGTGGTAGATATAGCTACATGATATTCATTTATTCAGTGGAAAATGCATGGCTGACATCCAAGACATTACTATGAAAATAGAACTGTTCTGGATATTATTTGGCAGTCACACCCCCGGACATCATGTGTACTACAATAAAATTTGACTTCCATGTTCAAGTTTCAAAATAACTCTGTTTTCTTCCAGTCAAGAAGTGATGCAAATAAAGTTAGTAGGAAATGGCAATGTACATCCCTAAAAAAGAATGGTATCAGAGAGAGTAATTGTATAAATAAGCAAATGGCGTACGATGTTCTCTATGAAGTCATGGCATTTCAGGCACAGATTATTGATGTTTCAGAATAATAGTAGACTGTGTGTTTAGGAAAGAAACCATTCTCTTGTTGGCATTATCTGTACACGTGTGTAACTACTGCATGTGTTCACCAGCATTTTCATTACAGGAAGGATTATTTGGCATTAACCACTTAGGTTCTAGCTTGTCATCATCTACAGAAGTGCATCTAAAAGTTGTGATGATTGCACTCATATATCCAAGGTCACAATTTCAAGTATGAGAATTTTAAGCAATAAACAGTACGTCTTTATAAACAAAAAAAGTGCATGAAGAATAAACTACATATCAAAAGAAAAGGGTACTTAAGACAGAACAGATAAAACAGGGTAACCTAAAATATCTATTTCAGATATCACATGAGGAAGCTTCAGTTCAGAAGCAAATTAAAATTACTTGCAATATTTTTTGCATACTAACATTTGCAATAGAGACCTATAATGAAGGAAAGATCTAGATCTCAGCTCCACCAGTGGACCACGGAAACAGATTCACTGGGAACTTGTGGTGCAACAATCCTGCAAGCAGCCCCCAGCAGCTTTGGCTTCTGAGGAATCACTGCTTCTAGACAACATACAGGTGACCACAGTCCCCAGGACACCTCCATTGCAACTGGGGATAAACACAGTCAAAGATTATTCAAGATTTAAGGCCAGGTTGGACGGGGCTTTGAGTAACCTGGTCTAGTGGGAGGTGTCCCTGCCCATGGCAGGGGAGTTGGAACTAGGTGATCTTTAAGGTCCCTTCCACCCTAAATCATTCTGTGATTCTGATTCTGTGATTATTTGCGCCCCCCATGCCATGTTCCCAGTGGAGGTCAGGACAGCCTAAGACCACTCCCTCAGCTGGCCAATGACTGGTGGAAGGGTGGTGGAACAGAACAAGAATAAACAGAAATTTATGAACTTGGGGGAAACTTTCCTAGAATCACTGTAAGAGTAAAATTTCCATAAAGTCTTAACATATTTTTCCTGGTCTAGAATTTTATAAGAAATTTAGAAATGACTCACCCTAAGTCCCCCTGGCTAGGACCATGCTTTCCTTTATGTTGGGAAGCTGCAAGGAACATCAAAGGGATTAGCAGCAGAAAAGGAGGAGGAGAAAGAAACGGGACTCACAGGATTCATCTGAGGTCAAGAAGTAAAGTATAAATGGAAGTGGAAGGACTGGAAGATAGGAAGAAAATACACTGAAATTCCAGTGATTCCCAGTGAATCTGGGAGATATAATCTGAAAGAGATTTTCAATGGAGAAAATGAAAATGGATTACTGCTTTAAGATGCTTAGGAATCACAGGACTCAATGACTTAGGAAAGTGCATGTTGTGTACTATAAACAAGAAAGCAGTGTACGTTTGGATGCTGCACATTGCACAGAGTGAGGTACCATTCCTACAGCCTCTTCCCAAATCTCACTCAGTTTCTAAATACCAGACACCAGTTGATCATAAAGATTTATCAAACCATATAGCAACCAAAAGCAATACAGTAAATCATTTAGATGCAGGAGTGACTAATTAGTGATTTAAATTCATACAGGAAAGACTACAAAAAGTAAATACTCAGAGGAAGCTCCTATACCATTCACAGTCACAGAGTTTTGACACAGGCTTAACTTGGAAGAGACATTCCTCTTGCTCTATAGGTTGTTAAGTACTGAATAAATGGAAAGACACAGCTGTTTAAATCCTACAGTCCCAGTAAAAGTGGTGTATCTTTTGCTATGGACTCTAATGGGACCAGAATTCCAGTCAAAACATAAAGAAACATGGCTATGATGAAACAGAGAATTCTAACAGAGCAGTAGAAATGGACCTATGTAGCTTAACTAAAAGAACAGAACAGTCTGAAAGCACAGAAGGTGTTCAAAAGTATTTCTCCTCTCCTCCCCTTCCTCTGAACAATCATAATTCATGGATTTTTCTAAGCTCCTAGCTGGGTAGAGAGCAGACAGGGTGCAGCCCTGGTTCACAACAGTCAGGTGAGCTGGAAGGCAGCTCTCCACACCCCAATTTCAATCTGAAAGCTGTACGGAGCAGTGCAGTTTATCCCTACCTGTACAGTCACCCTGTATTCTAGTGCAACCCAGACTCAGCGCAATAAACAGAGAAAACCAGTTTCCTTATCTGACCCATCAAGGGATTGGAGTAATCTGCAGAGCAGAAGAAGAAAATTTCACAACTGTAGACAGAAATCACTGGGAATCGTTCTCTCCAGAGTGCAACTCCAACAGAAGAACAACCCAGCAAGCCTTCCATCTCAGTACTCAAACATCGTCAATATTTCAACAGACAAGGTTCAAAATATTAACTAGGAAACTCGTTTTCTGTGAGTGCTCCACCAGTCCATTATCTAAAAGAATGGGCAGGTTTTTCTCAGTACTTTTTTCAGCTTATGTGATCAAGACGCTTCGCATTTAAAGTTTGTTAGGCTTTATTGGAAGAGACTACACGTGAATTTCTGGCCATTAACTGGCAGAAATGCATATTGCTAGTGGCAAATAACATCATAAACAAAATACAGATTTTCTCTCCTTATCACCACCTTACTCTGTCCTAATGTGGATTTTATTTTAGAATCTCACTAATTAAGCCTTACTGACCAATTTTAAACTTCATCCATGTTCCTTAAAGGGCTGGCTTTTCAGGGCTGTTGTTGCTATGCACCATTACAGCTAGGAAAAGCTTTTTCTGTAAATTCAATTGATTTTTCTTATCTATTGTATCCCTTTCCTTTGCAGGAGAAGGGAGGGGGGAAAAGCAGCTGTCTCTTAACTAAAGTTCTATGGCTGCTAATCATTTTCTTGGCTTTTAGAACATCCATCCTCACCACTTTACATCTATCAATATTCTGCATTTTCAATACCTACCTAGTGTGGGTGTTGCTTAGAGCCAGTGATAGAAAAAAAACCCAATACAGGACTCTTAATGCTAGGTCAGAAACACATCCTCACTAAGAGGGAGCACTGTAAAGAAAAGGCATGCAAACACACAAAGAAAAAAGAGGAGAGAAAAAAAACAAGGTCTAGAAAGTGGATTAGCAGTGATGAATAGACCCCCTGAGCACACAAAGTAGTTTTAGAAGTAAGTTCAGGAAGCTGGCTGGCAGAAAACAACATCACAGCTCCAGAAATGCTGGCAATGACTGCACTGGAGTGAGGAGACTGTGAAAGATAGCTGAAGTTGCTAAACAGGATTACTATAAGAGAAAATTCAGGGAATAGTTTTAAACAGCGTGGAAAAATATGGAAAAGGAGATAGGAAATGGAAACAAAGCAGAAACTTAATATTAATGGTAATAATCACTGATGGGTATTTCTGAGTAAACGGAGGTACAAGCACACACTAAGGACAGAATCCACGACCCCTCAGTGGCAAATGGTCTCCCTCCATGGTCTGCTGATTTTAGTAACATCTCAAAATACAGCACATTCAGAAAAAGTTTTTTAATAGCCCAGGTAAGACTTACCAAGCTTCATACTACATGCAGGGAATTTTGCAGAATACAAGAATGCTACTCATAATGCAAGATCACATTCATGCCAAAAGCAGGATAATCTAAAGCAGCAATTTTTGGATGCATTCATACAAGCCACACACAGCTAGTGGGAATTTTGGGCATGATCACAGCAGAAATTTCTTTGGAGAACCAAGACTCCTAAGGTCCTCAAGCTTAGAAAACAAATATTATAAAACAACTTTAATCTTTGTTTCATTCAAGAGCAGACCAATTTTTCTCAAGCATTAGGAAGGAACTTACTCATTACTAATGTACAGGCATTAAAAATTAGTGTTCACAATAAGCTGGGAAGGACATTAAAATCATTTTTTAAAAAGAGTACAAGTGCTAAGTAATTCATGTAGGCAACGCAAACAACTTGAGTGCAGCAAGCACAGAGCACAATCCAGCAGGCACTTATGTATGAACTTGGGCATTTCTGCAGCATCTTCCCAGGCTAAAGAGCAAAAGGGAACAAGGTTTTTGAAGAGTCGAGAGGGTCTGGGAAGGCAAGCATGATGCTAGAGCTGACAAGCCACCCTTTATTCAAAGTACTCCATGCAGATCCACCCTAGAAGTCTCTACACAATTTCTGGGCATGCCAGCTTGTCATTGTTCCAGATGGTGAAAGGTTACTGTAAATCCTGCTAAGGGATGGTGGATTTACCACTAAGCATCTTTTCTACGTCCATTTAATTGAATTCTGAAAGATATACTTCAATGGGGCACAAGCAAATCACCAGCTCAAAAAAGCATCCGAAAATGTACCTTCCACAGCATTAGGCATCAAGTACCAGTAAAGATCTAGCAGTTTTTTGCCTGTAGTCACATGGTGTTTAATTGTAGTTAAAGTAATTAGTTTTACCAGTCTCCACATAGGCACACTTGGAGCAGCACTGTAGCCCCTCCATATGGGGGAGGATCAGGGGCTGTTAAAAACTGCTGTCTCATAGGAAATCTCATGGAAAAAGAGCAAGAGAAGAGATGGAAGCACAGCTTTTACACAGGCGGGATGGAGAAAGATGGTTAACTAGAAGGTTTGTGATGGATCCTGATACGTTTCACACAGCCAAACCACCCCTAGAGGACCCAACTGCATTTGAGTCAATAATTCTGGTTGGTTGGCTAAAGGATGATGCTGAGGGCACTTTTAGAACTGGTGTGGTGGCATTTCAAACATCAGCATTTAAATATTCCCTCATTTAAAAATCCCATTTAAGAGGGTTATTATTCAATTTACAGAATAACTTTCACTCATTGCTTTGATTTTTAATTATATTGCTACATAAAAAAATCATTTGTGCTAGGCAATACCTTAAAAAAAATCATCATTCAACATTCAAAAGGATTGCACTGTTCTTCACAGGTATTTAAAAGCTAGCTTGACTTAAAAAAATATGTTTTATTTGCACAGTATTCTAGGACTTGAAAGAAAAAACAATTAAATTGTACCCTACAGAAAAATACCTGTTTCTTTATTTTTCTTGAAAGTAAAAAAACTTTCAAAATCTTGAACATTTTGAAAGAAAAATCTTTCAAAAATATATCCTAGAAAAAGGAGCATTTTTGACCACTGTGGTTTGAATATTCTAATTCTGTCCAGTAGCATGTGTCTGTGAAAAGTCATCATTGGATCATTTTCTGTCCCATAGCAACCACTTTGTTTTCTCAGGGAAATAAAATATTTTTACATCCTTAGGCAATACCTTTCTCTGCATGGTTTCCTAAATGAAGCTGTTTGCAATCTAAAGCTAACATCACAATTTACACTGAGCTTCACAGAAATTTATAACTACTTACGTGGAAAATAAAATGCTAGTCATAGGTTTTTCTAACTATATATATGTGTGCAAGTGCATGTATGCAGAGAGGGAGTATTTCACATTTTATATAAAAGCCTGGACTTGTTAATAAAATATGGCTTATTTAAAGTAACAGATTTGAGTTATTAAATTAATTTACATTATTAAACAATTATCTAAAAGAGAGCAATGGAAAGAAGAGAGAGGTAATGTTTTAATAATCTGAATGTGCAATGATAATTTAGGTCTGAATTTGCTAAGTGGTAAGAAAGTAAATAAGACACCAGGGACTGTGAGCAGCTTGAGAGGATCCTCTTGTAACTTTCAGCTGACCAATTTAATGGAAATCCAGAAACTTCAGAGGTTTTGGCCAGAGNCCAGGGACTGTGAGCAGCTTGAGAGGATCCTCTTGTAACTTTCAGCTGACCAATTTAATGGAAATCCAGAAACTTCAGAGGTTTTGGCCAGAGCCACCAGTTCTCAAACGAGGGTTCTCAGTACTTCACCAAAGGTCTCTGTGGAGCTGGCTTTTTCTTAAAAGGATTTTTTAATTATTACCTCACAGTAAAGTGACTATACCTATTTTAAATAATTTACTGATGCTATTTTACTGTGCAATTCACTGCTGAAGTTCCCTACAGGCACTACACAGAAGAAAATGTGAAGAGAGAAGTACACAGCGTAGTACTATGCCACCAAAATAATGGGGGGACAAAGCCATGGAAGAAGACCTGGTACTATACTATGACTTACTGTAATCATCTGAGAGCTTGAGAGCTGACTTAATGTTGTCTCCGTTCAAGCATAAAAGGACTACCACGAAAAAATAATTCCAATTTATTATTTTTTTTAATCTGGTAATCAAGTCTCTTCCTAACATCAAAACATTAGCGATTTAAATTTTGACAATGAGGGGCACTGGAACGTGAAAAACTCTCCCGGAGGAACTGGGAATGCTTGAGATACGGAAGGCTAACCAAGATGCAAACACCCACAACAAGATGCTGCAGGAAGATAGTAAGCTGGAAAAATAAGATACGGCTCGCTGTTGTACAAAACCAGATCTCTAGCAAATCCAATTTCTCCAGCTAAATTTTGAAAAGTAAAACACCAAGGAGGTTACAAAGGGTGAAGCTTTGAATTTTCGTAACTGTTCATCAGGGTTTCTGATTTTAGCACAGATGAAATGTTTCCATCTCTGTTTACCCTAGCTTTTGAAACCAAGCAGAGAAAGAAGCCTCGTAGGAACCCATTTGTTCTTATTGTACAATTTCAATTTTTTGTCATTAAGCTTTAATGTAAGGAAAAGACATCTGAGCAGCGTTTATGTCAATGATGATGCAATGTGATGGGTGCACTGCACAATGTCATATGATATCAAAAGATGTGTCCTGGTGTAATGTCCTTTCTACATTGTGAGAAGCCTTTGCAAACAGAGAAGACACTAACAGCTTTGAAGCCGTTACTGGGAAGTTGTCACTTGCTTTCAATAACTGACTGGGATTTAGCCTTAATGGTCCCAGTTGCTCAAACCATTAGTTATGAAACTATGTCTTAATTAGCTTCTAAAAGGCTCATCTTTCTTCTATAATTTATTAAGATTTTTGTCATATAAGCACTGAAAAGAACTGCACAAAATCAACTTAGGGCAAGTCTTGTGCTCCTATATTTTGGGGCTAACTCAAAGCTGCAATAATTAAACCACAACTCCCCAGCCCCAACAGGGCTTCTCATTCCATCAGTCTGGGATGCCTGGGTGATGAGGACAGTTCAGTCATGCTTTTGCTCTTGCTGTGTCTCCTGAAACAGGGAGGACTGATGTAAGAATTTGCTGGGCTTAGGGAACCAACTTGAGTATGGATCAGCTCAAAGCTGCTCAAGAGATATAAATTAGCTGAAGTGGGACTTTGCTTAATGGATTTGTAACCATTTGGGTTTTCAATACTTCACATAAATTCCAAAAATATTTTGTATAAATTCTTCTTTAGCTGCACATTCATAGTTTTAAGAATTAGAATGGATCTCAGTGCCTTTCTTATAGATACAAGATGGTGCCCTATCCTGTGTGTTTATGAACATTTTATCAGGTAAAGATGGAGCAAAATTAGCAACCCATGAGATTTTAATTCCTTGTTAAGCAATTGTCATAACAGATTCTGACAAGAACAGACAATGTCATCAAGTCAGTCCTCAAGATAATTTCCAAGTTCTAATAAAAACAGAACACGGTGCATCTATACATTTCATTACAAAGGCTGTAACAATGGTAGAAAGCGCAGCACGATTTGATTCTGACAACCTGTAATCCCAGTTATACCACAGTTTGAATAAAAATTTTAAAGAATCTCCAAAGCCACTACGTTATGACTTTAAACCAAGAAAAACAAAATCTAATGAAACTGCATTGAAAACTTCATATATTTTAGCTAATGCTCAGGGGAAAAGGCTTAAACTATTCTTACTACGGCACAGCACCCTACCACCTTGGCTGAACTAATGTCTCATGTCCATGACAAGATATCTGGCAGGAGAAGAGAGCACCAAGGGGAACTGTGAGCAAATCATGGTAGGAGATTGGAGGTTCACTGCCAAGTCTCCAGGCACAGATAACAACATGCTACACTGGACAAAGAGTGGAGTAGCCACTGCACAGTATTTCAGAGGTTCACCAAACTGAAACGTTTTCATAAAAATTTTGACTTCACTGATATTCACCTCCAAAACCAAGAAAGTGTTACTGGAAATTTCTAAATAGCTCTAAGTGGTTCAACACAGCATAAGCAAACTTAAAAGCTGTCAACCCTATCAATATTGCAGTTACCAGGCATTGTCAGTCTCCGTAAATGCCAATCTAACAGAATCTATGTCCTGACAATTTCTTATGGTAATGTGTAACTACACACTAAGGGGTTTTTTTTCCTTTTGAGACATAACAGAGATAACTGATGACATTTATTCTAACTCAATGTTTAACTGACTTCTCTTCAAACTTTCTCCACCATAGAAAGGCAAATTTTACTATAATACAGAGGCTATTCCATGTGATTTTTATCTCCAAATTGTACCATGCAATCATTTAAGAAAACAAGCTACCTGAATTCTTACACTCGTGATAGAAAAGGTATTGGTTAATTCATCCCTACTGATCTTAAAAGAAGTTTATTTGGGTTTTAGTGAACTGTGAATGTGGCTTTTGTTGCTCCAACGTGTATTTAAGTTCTGGAAATACTTCTTTCAATCCAGCACCAACCTATTAGTCACACACATTTCTGAAACTCAGATCCACAAAGAGATAAAGTGTAGCTAAAGTGACAGAAGAGTACAGGCAAATATACCTAAAATAAAGTATGTTTAGCATTTCCTCTACTCTAAAATGGCTTCTATCACTCACCACATCATAAAAAATGGATATGTATATACCCAGATGTGTGCACACATGTCCACAGATAAGTGGGCTTGCTGTAGGCATACTGTAAGAACCCTTTATGCAAGCTTTCCTTGTTTAAACTGTTCTTGATAAGCATTTTACACGAATAAATATGGTAAATTTGAGCTCCTATATTCCACAACCACTCTCCAAATTTGCAAATTCCCTGGAATTCTGCATAGTTCAGGCAGACACCTTGCAGATATCTGGGTATCCCAAGTTAGGATGTTCAGAAGTACCTCTACATCCAAATTCTGCTGACTTTAAATAAAAATTAAGCAGCTAGTTCTTTAACACTTGAAAAAAAATTCAG
Organism: Aegotheles bennettii; assembly: GCA_013398125.1. Classification (NCBI taxonomy): domain Eukaryota; kingdom Metazoa; phylum Chordata; class Aves; order Caprimulgiformes; family Aegothelidae; genus Aegotheles; species Aegotheles bennettii. The sequence continues at coordinate 195,214 of VZRW01004528.1, read as the reverse complement.
CCTACATTGTTTGATGAAATTTAGTGTCTTCCTATCAATAATTGAATTGTAAACCACATTAAAATACCAATCCACTCACACAAAGTAACATTTCAGGTTACATTAAGCAATAACCATTCTCTTAAAAGAACCTGTTAAAAAACCCTATCTGTAGTCATAGATATTTTTATACTTAGTCAACATTCTATCTATTACACAGGAAAAATATTAAAATTTATGTTTTTTAAGGTGTTCCCAAAAAACACAGTGCTTCTAAATTAAATGGATGACACTTTATAGTGGATGGAAGACAGGCACACAGAACTGTTCCTGGAGGACATCCCCATTTTTTGCACCAAGCATCTTAATCTGTAGTTACATAGTTTAAAAAACGAAATACAAACATCAATCTTAATGCATATTAGTCTTACCTAAGATCTATTGTTCTGACTTTAAAAGTATTGTTCATACTTTTAAATTGCTAATTTGGTTCATACCATAAAACTTTTTTTATGGAGAAGTTTTCTAACCAAAGCTGTCATTCTGGTGCACATTTACTGGCTTTCCCATGATGAGGGATGAGATGAGGTGTAGAACTGCATTATATTTCCTTGAAAATATAAACACCCAGTACTGCTTACAGTAACACCACTCTTAAAATAAGAGAGCGTTACTCTCAAACATCTCAAGAAAATACAGCCCCTGGCATTCTGTTTGACACACTGACTGGGATAATACAGTGTTTACCCACTACTTTAGATGCATGCTTTCATATATATGAACATAGGTTAAAACACATTAAGAAGAGATAATTCTGTTAGTCACAATGAATAACATCTTACACTAAAAACACTTACTCTATTCCATCTTTTCAATGTTCTGTGGAATTCAGTGTCATTTAGAGCCCAAAAAAATCTTTAATCGGGACCCTCTTTATCTACCACCAACTTAAACAACCTCAAGACAAGAGGATATGGGAATTCCTTATGGGAAATCTATGCCCCTAAAATACCCCTGTGTTTCGCTGATTTTCCTTCACCAGGAATAAGAGCACTAAAATCAGACTTTTCTACTATTGACCCCAAACAGAAAAATTACCATGGTTTAACCCTTACCTGCCAGCAACAGATTCCAGGGACTTCTACTTGGATATGGGAAGCAGGATCCTTTAAGAAGGGCAAGGAACGAAGGCAACATCAAAAAGAAGTTAGGTGTCAGAATTTGATTTCAAGGGGAAAATTTGAAAGCAGAACTTTATGAAAGCAAAGCTCTTCTGATGGCATGATTTGAAAATGGAAAAATGAGCAAAATAAACATTTAGAGGAGATGAGGAAGCAAACTCGAGTTTTGTTCTGTTCGTCCTACCCTGCTGTCCCTGTAACTTTGCACATGAAATGAAGAAATGAAAATGAGGTAATGGAAGGTAATGAAGAATGTTAACCATGATTAAGGATGGCAGAGGAAGGAGACACAGGCTTTGGAAGACTGGAATATCTTAGTGATACACCTGGAACAATGAGAAAGGCGGCTTTAACTGCAGTGTTTGGAATTGCACATGTGAAAGTCAGGGACCACTTTCTGTAGTGGTGGACAAGACACCAACAAGACCCAATCCCCTGCCCCGGTAGCATTGGAATCATAGAATCACTGTCACAAAACGACCACTTATCTTCCTGGAAAATGCCTTTCAGAGCATGTGTTGTAATTATTTCAAACTTATTCTCAAAATATTTTTTCTCTTTTTTCCTGTCTATTATTCTCTGGTTATATTTTGAGAATTGCTATTGTACAACCCAATATTAGTAAAAAACCAGTCCTTCTAAGAACCTGAGTTTCTGCCAAACATTTTCTCTGCAATTTTCAGTGTCTCTACATCAATTACTATAAAAAAAAAATCCACAACGTACTCATAGGACTGTTTCTGAATATTTATGAAATTCTGTTATCACAGTTATTAAACTATATCTGCTTTTTAAACGCTTGCACAACTCTGTGCCTTGTTTACTATACAACCTCTACAATTTCACACACTTTCAGTGAAATGTCAGGCTAAGTTTAGTTTAAAAGCATTATTTTACAATATTATTTTACAATATACTTATCTACAGTTCACAACTAGACATCTGTTAATTTAAGGGATATTGTTACATTTGATGACTCTGGAAGAGTCATATTTTATAAGACTATTTTGTTCAGTAGCATGATTCCATATTTGAGAAGTTCTTTCTAACCACAGTTCCACAGGACTCGTATAAAATATAATTTTCCCAAACTATTTGATATATCTCAGCTACATCCCTGGAAGTTTTCACATTTCACATTTAATCACTCCAATTACATATTTTGTTTAGAATTGCCCATAAGTTTCAGAGTATTGATCTTTTAGGGATCAAATTATGATCTTGAACTGATAATTATAAACTTAACCCAAGTAAACAAGAACAACGGTTATGCTTTAATTTCCTAGCACTCTGGAATATAAAAGAATATTTTCTAATAAGCTGAATAGGGAGAAAAGATCTGCATAACCCAGAGACTGAGACAAGTTTACCTTGAGATACTCAAATGTCCCTTAGTAATAAGGGAAAAATTTGAAGAGGTTTTCCTACTAAGTGGATCATGGGGGGGTGGGGTGAGGGGTGTGTGCTGCTTCAATTACTACAGCATTCAATGTGTTTAGATCTATCTATATGAAACATTGCACACTATGCACAAAAACTGCATGTATCTGTGCCTTAAGGCTGCTTGTGCAGGAAAGGATACTCCAGTTATCCCTTTGGGACATCCTGAAGAGTAAGAAGGAGGCGCGAGAAGGAATCGATGTTCTGAGTCAGTAAAACAAATTAACCTTAGTGGCAGAAAAACAGAAAAAAACCCCAAATCCCTGTTCTTGACAGTTTTCAAGAAGCTTAAGCAGCAGGTACAACAATGTAATGTTGAGATCTTGAAGGGGAGTCCCAAGGAAAATAAGCTCGTAATGGAAAACTGGCAACTGACTTTTTCATTGTAATAACAGGTAGTCAAACGGAAAAGAAGAGAAGAAGCAAATGTTGCCAATATTTTGGCATTTGTAGGAGTTATCCAAAAAAAGCATATCTAGGTTCTCTACAGCTTTAACCTGAGAAAAAAAATGCACATTAATGCTGCAAAGGAGCTGACACTTTTCATCTGCAGCCCACTCAGCCAAGGAACATCCACTTATATACCCTCATGCATTATTCACCAGGAAATGGAAATAATCTACCAGTGGTTAAGCAGCTCAGAATCAAATGCAAATCAAGGGAAGGCAGTTAAGAACAAGGATCATTCACAACCTGCTCTGAACTCCTGACACTCCTCCACACCACAAGCCTGGAAACTCCTGCAGGAGCCACACAAATCCTGACAACCCCAATCCCAATTTTTTCTCGTGGTTGGTGCAACTTAGTCTGCAAATTGGCCTTTTTCTTTAGTGATGGCAAAATCACCAACCCACACTCATGCTCTGAAATGGAACTTGCTTTATTTGTATTCAAGTAGAATCATAGAATCATTGAGGCTGGAAGAGACCTTCAAGATGATCCAGTCCAACCACCTACCTACATCACCACTAAAGTAGAGTAGATCCTTACTCTGTCAATGAAAGTGGATTCTTTGGCACATGCTTGAGAAAACCTGACTTTTTAAGAATAATTAAAAGCCTGTGTTTACTGTGGCACTGACTACAATTATATCCATTCTTTATCTGAATATGAAACCTCAGACATACAACAGCCAAGCATAAAAATAAATTTAAAGTTATGTAAAAAAATTTTACAGTGAGGGAAGAATTTATTGCTGCTACCATCTTAATTTTCAATAGCGACATTCAATGGGAATTACTTTACACCATGACTTATGACAATTATGCTATTATCTTTAGGACTACACAACTATATAAACCTTAATATTAGAAACCTTAAGTGTAAACCTTAAGATCAGAAACAGTAAGTTAATTTTTAAATCACAGCGAGAAACTAAATGCCCAGTTAGCCATTAAGAAGTTACATACCACTGCCTATAAGCTAATGTGAACAGTAGAGGCACGCATAATTTTTGCAAGTTTATACAAATTACTCAGGCCAAATTTTCCATGAAATCTACATAAACCTTATATTGCAAAGTATTTCCACGTGTCTGAATTTATTGCATACTCAGGCGGGTGTAAACTTCACACATTAATGTTCTTCATCAGAATTTAATAGCTTTAATCCATCTGTTTTTAAGGACTATTATTATATTAGTTGCACTTAGGCAGTACAGTTTTCCCCCACAGATTGTACACAGCAAAATAGTTTTCAATTAAGTGGGAACTGGTGTTTATTTTCCATACAAGATATTTTTAAAAAAAAAAAAGTTTGATTTAATCGACTAGTTATTTATTTCAACAATTGGCTGAACCCAAAAATTCTGTTGGCAACCTTAGGCCTGTTATCCTGAAATTACAGAATGACAAATTACAACAGAAAGAGGTCTTGTCATAACCATAAAATTAGAAAGTGTAAAATAATGAATAAAAAAATCAAATACGCCTCACTCTAAGTGGCAAAAAAAATAATTTAAGGTCACATATTTTTGAAGTCCTTTCAGATATATATTTGACTATCAGAAAGCCTAAGACAAAAAAAAAAAAGTCCTGAATGTCAGATATTCCAGGTAGAAGGAGAAAAGTATGTTGCTGATGAAGAAGAAAATAAGATCAATAAATACCTCCACCTAAAATTCCAGATAAAATATTGTTTCAGTATGAATTTGTCTAGTGTCTTAGGATACTCACATAATTTTTACATTGTTGGACATACTATGGGCATAAAACACTATACTAGCAACTCATTTTCCTCTAGTTCTAGCTTTATTTCCCTTCATGGATTTTCAGTAAAATTGGCTCTTTTAGATCTGCTGGAGTAACATCAGGAGTGACGTGTAGTGATTGTGTAGTGACAGCACCCCACTCAGTCACAGGGAAACAGGATCCCAAGTCAGCAAGAAGAAGGTTAGGCTCTCACTTTATGGAAATTACCAAAACATTTTTAGTGTTCACATAATCCAGACAAAAACTCAGCTTTCATGGTGCCTTCCTGAAGATCACTACAGAGAGATCTAGACTTTTCCCAAGGAAGACCAAGCACAAACACATCCTCAGAGGATGGTAACCTCTGATTCTCAGGATCTTAGGTACTTCAAATGCAATGCTTTCACTATAAAACTATATTAAATTTTCCACAGATTATTTGGAGATATTTCTTTGCCAAAAATAACCCCTACGTTTAAGATCAATAGAAATTTTAAAATATTCCTTTACAATAAGTTATTTTATTTCTCTAGCACATCATACAAATATACTCAAGATCATTAATTAAACAGATTATTCATTTAGGTTGAATAATTGAGATCTCCTATGTTTCTGTTGCTGACCCAAGATACAAAGGATCAGCATTTTAGAAAAAAGAAATGAAATATACACCCAAATATTTTGCCAAATAATTCAGAACTGGCATCTCTCTTCACATATAAACTATACTGACCTTACCTCAAATCCATATGTGCTAAAAGATAAAATCTTAAGTATCATTAAACATCGAGATGATTTTGATTTCAAGCTTCTTTTGGGTCAGTGGTAATTACACTGATTTTTCTACATGTCTGCAGGGGAAAAAACCACATAGGCCCTAATGGCTTTATCACAGAATCACAGAATCTAAGGGGTTGGAAGGGACCTCGAAAGATCATCTAGTCCAACCCCCCTGCCAGAGCAGGGTCATCTAGAGTCCATCACACAGGAACGCATCCAGGCGGGTTTTGAATATCTCCAGTGAATCTCCAGATATTTTATACATGTGTAAATCTTGACTGCATGTCTTCAGTTTTATGCAATTAAAAGATGTTTAGCTTTGCAGAAAATAATATTTGTCTAAAGATAAAAGAAGTTTAACTACTGATCTGGATTTTACTGTTTTAAACACATCTATTCACATCTTGCCACCTCGGAAGTAAGCAACCTATAAAATGTTAACACAGAAATATGAAAGCTGTTTGAAAAGGACACCCTGTAGCTTTTATGAGATTAGTGTAAATGTAATGGCTTTATCATGAAACAAAAATGGCCAGAGTATATAGGGGAAGCATCATGAATAATACCCATTTCTTGTGATTTTACATCTACAGACCTGTATAAGGAAGTTAAGGCAGACTGCTATTTATTTAATAATGATCTCTAATGAGTCTGTGTAGTTGCCTGATATCCCATGAAACAAATTCTGGCCTTGAACATTTCACCTCTTTAAATAGTTCTTCTCACACTAACAACTTGGCAAAATGCTGATCTTGGGTGACAAGAGCTCACACACGAGTTAAGAAACATACCTGATTTTACTACTAATGTTCACTGATGGCAAAACAACTCGATTCTACTTCAGTGCCACCCAATACCATCATGACCTTCTTACCCAGTCCCTGCCAGGCACCTCACACAGCAGCGATGATTTTGGTGTTCCCAAAGTCAAATTTTAGCAGTATTTACAAAGAACAAAAAAAACCCCAAACCAGAAACACCTTGCCAAAATTCTGAGACTTCTTTAACAAGCTATGATACTTGGCTGACTTTTTCACACTGCCTGGAAGCAATTCAACCAGAAGAGAGAATTTAATCCTCCACAACATGTATTTTAATGACTCACTGTTTTCCTGTTTCTTTCTAGTTTCCACAAAGCTTAATGGACATGATAATGATTATGAAAAATCATTAAACCAAAAAACCATTTCTATTTTTTATTTTTTATTATTTTTTTTTAAGAAGTAAATGACAAAAGCAATTTAGCTGTAACCAGTAAAGGCCATTCTAAAATTAAAGCTGATTGTGTTAGGGATGGTAACAAAGTGTCTAAGCCATATGCTGGTGTAATCTATAAAAGCCAGATACAAAGCTTATGCCATTGTGATTTACTCTGTCAGAAAGCAGCATAACTACTGTTGTACATAAACCCAGTTGTAAAGAATTTTAGATTTTAATTTGCATATAGCACTGGATCAGTACAAACATTTGGATATCAGAAGTACATTACAGTTTTATCTTCACATGTCAGGAACATGTGGTTACCGAATACTAAATATAACTAAATGGGGAATCTTTGGTTTTAAACAGCTCTTTACTCTCAACTTACTCCATTTTTTCACTTAAATACAAGAGATAAATCAGAAAAGAAGCTGATTTTTTTAATCTGCATAGATATTTTTCAGATTGCATAGGGGACAGTCCACCAGCTGCCAGAAACCGACTTAATACATTTTGTCTTTTTTCTTTTCCAAGAGGAAACCCAAACACACCCTAAGATGAGGCACTAGCCTAAATCCGTAATAATTTATGTGGATTTTATCCAGATTTACACTTCTTTAATGCAGAACACGATTTTTCACTTGCATAACAGAGTTTAGATACCAGGAAAACTTCCCCCACCAATTGAACTATTTTCCTCATCAGCTGGCACAGAATAAACTGCAAGTGATTATTTAGTCTTAGCCATGGGTGGAAAACAGAAACACTAACTCTGCAAAGAGGAAAGTAGGCAGGGCACAGTAATTCCTGGGTACCTACAGCAGGCACAGCGGTCATTTCCAGCCTGTGGGATGCTGTACCACGGTGTTCAAAACAAAGCATGGTCACCATAGCAACCAGAGCATCACCCGAGCAGGGACCCTGTTCACTGAACCACTGCTGACACCCCAGAATTAATAACAGGCACTCCATTCATTTAACTTCCCATTTTTTGCAGCAGAAGAAGAGGCAGATCCTTCAAAAGGGGGAAACCCTAAACCATCTTTTGGATAATTTCATAATTGTTTATTTCAGAAATAAGAAGATAAATGAAAATTCATGAACAACCCCCAAATTCTGTTTGAGAATGTCACATAATGCCACCATGTAAACAAAAGCCTTAGTAAGTAAAAATCTCTACACAGGCCAAAAATTATGCTTAATTGCATAAAATTTCTGACAGTAAATAACTTTTGAAATGTACTTTCAAAAATAATAACCTGTACTCTGCAGAAGGATGAGAAGCACTCTTAACCCACAGGGATTTCGACTCAAGTAGATCTTCTCTTATTCAGAAAAAAAAAATCCTCCAGCACGGGGATGTGGAAAGAAACATCTATCAGCTTTGGAGGTAGACTGGCCCCAAGCTTTAGCTTTTGTCAATGAAGATAAAGAAAGGCAAATCCTTCTCTATTCAACCATAAGAAAATGCATGTTCTCCCATTATGCACTACACCAAGCAAGCAATGTATAAAAACAAATCCAATGCATTATTTACTGCAAGGAGGAAAACACAGTCGTGTGTTAAAAATCCAAAGCAGTTTGCTCTCATTTAGTTGAAATAAACAATGTCAGATTAGTTTCTTATATTTTTTTGTCCCTCTTGATTAACTTCACATGTACGAATGTGCATCTGTTGCTTGCAAAGATGTTTGAATAAGCATTGTTGTGCTAGTGGGTCAAAAGAAAAACAATACTATATCCTAAATACCGATTAGAAAGGAAGAATGGCAGCAGACTTGGGATCACTTTTAGCTAGTTTTAATTCCTAAATTCCAAACCAAATGTCACAGAACTTGTATAACATGGAAGTTCATGGATCCAATCTAAGACTAATAATGTATTTTACAAGTTCTTGGCCTAATATAATCTTTTCTTTGAGGCAGGTTAAACTATTTATCCATTGTTAGCAGCCCAGTGCTATCATTAACCAAGGTCAGATCTGCCAATAGTGGAAACACAGCAGTATGTAAGAAACCACTGTATGTAAAGCTCAAGTATCTCACATATCACCCTCAGAATTTACTGCCATTGAATGAAACATCTGCACATAAAGTGGCAAGATAAACAAAGAGAGTTTTAGCTTTGTACCTGTCAGGCTGTGAAAAGGTGCAAAAGATTATCCTGCCTAGCACTGAAATCCAGCCTTGCTCTCACTTAGGACAAGGGGTAAAGAAAGTAATTTCCTTATCCCAATAATTGTAGTTTCACACAAAACTGCTGAGGGAAAGGACAGGTCAACATGCAGAAATCTTAGCAACTTCCTCACACACAGGAGAGAGTTGTATCTTATAAGAGAATAGAAGCTGAATAACCAAGGAAAAGAACTGGGAGAGCACAGAGGTACAATACAGAACAGAAATGCTGGTATTGATAAAAGCAAAAGAAAAATGAAGAAAGGTGACAACAAAGAAAAGAAACAGGAAAGAAATCATGATTAAATGGAAAAGTGATCAGTAACATGAAAGAGGCAATCACCTGAAAAAAAATGTAAAATCCTTATTTTGGGTGAAATGTGCAGTTAGACAAATCCAATACGGACTATGAGTACTTGGTAGCGGTGCTGAGAAAAGGCTCTGGATGTTACAGCAGATCACAGGCTGATTGTGTATCGCTGGAGCAGACAAATGAGGTCATTCCAACCATTCCTCAAACCAGACTGATGCTGGATCAATACGTTGGTACAGCACCAAACTACGTGAGCAGCCTCCTCGCTTGGAGGCTTTCTGATGTTAAACACCATTCAACACAGAGCTTAGCTTTGTGTCTTTCAATTTAAGTGGTTTCCCAGTTGCTGGCTCAGAGCACATGCAGAAAACTTCTGGGATTGCCTTCAAAAGACATAGATACACCTGGAGTCACAGTGCTGTATAGAAAAGCAAACAGAACACTAAGATGCACAGAGAGCATTGCTGTAGGCACTCAGATCCTGGGACTCAACCACAGTATTGCATATGGATCAACCAGAGAAAGCTTAGGGGACAAGAAGAGTGTCAGAAGTCCAAAGAATCTAGGGGGAGGACTGAAATGGCTTGGTTGGCTTAGTCTGAGAAACTTTTTCTTGCCTTCCTGCTACACCTGCAAGGCAACATGAGGGATTCTGTGCTGTTTTTCTGGGTTTCATCCCATGAATATCAACTGTACATCAACTACCACAGAGCAAGAGCCCAGTCCTTGCCCTCTGTGGCCAGGTCAGTGTCCCTGTATCAGCTGGTGGCTTCTGCACAAAGGAACAGAGCATCTCCTTTCCTTCCTCCAAGCTCCTTATAGCCCAGTCAGTTGTCCATTCTTAAGAGTGGTGACCATTGGGTTTAAGAACCTCCCCCCAGCAGATTGTATGTCTCCTCCTCTGGGGGGAAAGAGCCATCAGGTTGCTCAGCATCTCCTCACTTTCTACAGATCACTGCTTAATACTGAATGCTAATAAGAATGCCCTAGAATAACCATGGATAAGGGAGAAAAATTCTGAGCCACTGGTACTCGAGAATCCTTCATTCAAAAACCTAAAAATGTTTTTCATAGGATTCCCTGGAAACACTCAATTGACTGACAAAATATAACTAACAAAATGTACTATTCCCTTTTTTATTTTGTTTCTATATGCATCTTTTTCTGCCTTTGATTTTAATTCCGTGCCCTCTCAGAAATGCAATCTCACAGATATACCCTCCCCTTGATTTTCCTGTAATATTATCATAACAGTTTTCTCTGACTATTTGCAATCTCTTTGTTGCTTTCACAGCTTTTACTTTGTCATAAAACGAAGAAACATGTAAAAATAGGCCACAAGAAACTAGACACACTTGATCTGCACAGCAAAAATAGAGCTCTTTAGCACCTGGCATTCTCAAGAGTGTTAATGAAACTGGTAAGATAAACCATGCTTTGACCCAAAATAAAAAGCTTAGCCCTCAAAAGAAGGGTAAAGATAAATTTGAACTAACAACAAAAATTTCTGTGGACTCACAGCCTCTTTTGATTTCTTGCAAGGTGTGACCACAGGTTTCTGGGCAAATGCTATGTGGACAAGTAGGAGGGACTGGGTTTCCTTTTGAAGGCACAAGCAGTGAGCTGGGATCTGGATGTACAGCACGAGACAAAGCATGTCCCTGTGGGATGGGGGCTACAGGGACTCTCATCTTTGCAGGACTACTCACACAGGTGGGACAAGCAGGAAGAGGACAAGTAACACCCATGAAAACATTAATTTCGTCTGCTAAAATCCCTGAGGTCAAGATACACCTGTACCTTGGTGCCTGCAATCCCAGAAATGCTAGAAGTACCAGTGGCTGGGGGTTAGTTCAAAAAACAAAAACAAACAAGGAAAGAGAGACTCAAAAGACAAACCAGCAAGCTGACAGCCTGCACTTGGAAGGATATTTTTCAGGAGCAACAAATAATTTCTTCAGGATAAATAAATGATTTGTGTTAAATGATTTGATAAGGCACATTTAAAACTGAAAACACACCATGGAATTTACGTTAAATTTTGCTATCTCAGGTGGTCCAAAGAGATGTAAGAGGCAGTTTCCCAAGTAGGAAATGCTATAATACAAAAGGGTATATATATAAGGAACAGAAATTTATCAAGTTGGTGGGTTTTTTTTTTTTCATAAAAGAATATTTTAGGAGGAGGAATAAAATCTGGGCATTTTATTTTCATAGTTTCGTTATTTCTGAAAGTCAAACTGCTAGGATGATAGTTTTAAGATGGTATCTTTACTAGGGTATTGAAGTCCTAGTACTGGAGTTAGTAGAAATACATAATTAACAGAAAACCAGAGATACTCCTACACACATACAAATAATACAATTTTAACACTGCAAACCTTCCTGCCTGCTCAGTTCAATAAAGCTTCTGTTGGTTTCATTCAGCATGGATTTCACCCAATTATAGCCACTCTGCTGGGTACTATTTACTCTGCAGCCTCTTCTGAATCAAGGTGGTATCATAATTCTGTCTTTTATGGAAAACTCTGAACAATTATTTCAGCAAAGTTACATAGAAAATGGAGCAGAAAATATTCTTTTGACTTCAAAACTTGCATATGAAATTACCAAGACACATGTAGAAAGGATAAGGGGGAAAAAAAATCAAAATAGAATAGAGAGTCACTGAGAAAACAATATTCTTTCACACCAGTAAATTACACTGTCCTGGGCAGAATAAACTATACAATCCAGCCTGATTCTTGCAACTGTCCAGGTGGAAGATTCCATCTATGTATCAGGGAATGAGCAGAGAGAGATGCTCCAGAGAAAGAGGTGCAAAGCAATAAACTCATTCCATAACCAGCTTGTTTATTAGTATTTATATCTACAGCTCTACCCAAATACAAAAATAGGTTTAGATAGGCTAGTAAATAAAACTTCATCTAACTGGGTAACTTGGAAATTGAAGAAATTACAACTGTCACTCCATAATATGTGCCATCCATCAATTCTGCCTTATATTGCTATGGTTAGAAATAATTTACACTTTCAACTGTTCCTGAAAACACACAAAATCAGATAACTCCAAAGTAATTATTTCTATGAAAGCCTTAAAAAGCAGTTACTATAACAAACAACATATACATCTTTTAAGATCGCCACTTGCAACTGGAGGGAACCACGGAAACCAGTAAACAACACATCCTTCTGATTCAGTTGCCCTTAGGGACTGCAAACTACAGAAAAATCATCTAAAACATTTTTTTTTGTCAATGAAGTGGGTATCTGGCAATGACACAAAAGAGGGGAGAAAAAAAATATATATATCTCCAAACATGAGTTCATTAAAATAAAGAGGGAATGACAGAAAAGGTTCAAGTACTTTCAATGGCCTTTGACTTCCCGGGAACTCTGCCCAAGATCCTAAGGATTTAAATACTCTGAAAGTGTTTACTCTGAAGATATCTTCCACAGTGTGACAAAACCTTGACTGCAAAAATATAGAGCTTATCCTGAACTCCAAGGGAAAGATTGTCAACTCAGACATAGCCCAGGAGATTGAGATATAAATGGAGTAGCAGCAATAGCGTGAAATATTGTGAACAGTGTGAAATACAGTGTGAAATATTACACTCATTACAAAGCAGTATGCTTCAAAGCCTACCCTTTATCAAGCCTCATCTATAATTTGACAACAAATGGTTTTCTATGAAGATACTATTTCCTTTTAAAGGGAAAGCATATTACCAGATCAATTTTCATGAAAATTCTGACATTAATACCTTGTTATGAAAATCAGATTATTCATAATATATTAAAACAATTTTTTTCAGTGAAGCCTCAGTTCTTAAGGTAAATTGCCAAAGCTTTGTATATTGAAAAGTAAACATAACATCAACTTAACCTTGATAAATGATCTAGTTTGGAAGAAAACTTGTATGTTTAGCTGTTAAAAATTACATAAACATAAATTCAGCATAACAGAAAGAGGCATTCCATGTGAGAGTCACTGAAGTGTAAGAAATCTGTTCCAAATGGAGAATATTAGCTATTACTAAAGAATACAATTCAAAAAGGTTATTTGAACCTATCTAAACTAAAAATAATATCCTTGCAATTACTATGCTCTTGCAAATACTTAGGTTTGTATTTATACAAAGTTTTTTATTCATACAAATACTTGGTTGATATGATTGGCAATGTATCCGAGTTGCTTCTGTATTTGGAAGGCTATCCACATCCAAATCCTATTAGTCCATGGAAGATGTTCCTTTCCCCAAATGGGAGTTATATTGAACCTGATTATCGTCAATAATGCAACAATGAAGATACACACTGGCACATAAAAATCTGCATATTCAGAGGTTACAAATCCACATTTGTGCCATTAGTCTTAACTTTCTAGTCTACTGGTAGCCTAATTATATAAAGGAAATTATTGGGTGCATAAAAAGGCTTGTGATGAAGGGCTCACCATGAGGACCTACATTGTACTGAGGTTTTTTTTTTCTTCCCCTCCCTTTTTTTATATGTTTTGGGTTTTTCAGTCTATGTCTGTATTTACTTTGGGAAACACAGGAATTTTCTTCAGGAAGCATTCCTCACTATTCTCTATTTTGCCTCTTTTATTTCTAGTTTTTATTTCATGTTCTTTCATCTCTTTTTCCTGTGTTCTCACCATTGTCAATGGGAGAAATAGAAATCCATGGGATTCTGCACACATCTATTTCTCTATTTGCTCTCTACCTCTATTTTTAACCTGGCTTCACTGTTTCACTGTTTGAAATCCTGCATAGCATTTGACACAATCTTAGAGAGCTCTTGAGGCTCATGTTGGAAAATGTTTTAAAGAAAATACATTAACTTTTCCAGAATACTAGAATTCTCTGTGAGACACTTCAAATGATTTTTCGTCTGTACTATCCCTCCTTGGGCTGCCTCATATCTTACACCTGCACTGAAGGCTCCTTGCCTTATCATACCCAGTGTGGGCCCTCTAATAATATAATATTGGTTTTGCCATCCAAAGCCTCCTGTTCAGTTACACAGAGACCTATATATATCACAACAGAAATGCACTGACCACATACTTCCCAAAGGCATGAAGTCTAGGTATACAGATTTTAGTGGACCCAGAGGAAAGTTAGCAAAAAAGCACTTAAGATAATAGTGATCGAATGGCAATAGAAATAAAAACCACAAAGTCCAAGGTAGTTTCTTATACTCAATTTAGACTTCCAGTCCAGTTTTGCATCTCATTCTCAGAGTTTTTCCTCTCTAATAGCTGAGATCAGATCCTGAGTGGCTTTAGAAGAGAAATAATGTGGGCAGACACATCAGAGTGGAGAAGACTGGGCTGTACTGAGTCCAGTAGCTACAGCCAGACAAGCTGATATTAGAAACAACATGTGTCTGCTTAATGAAGGGGTAATTAACTCCAGAACAATTAACAAAAGGATCCAAAAACATCAGATTGCAAGTCTAGGATATAATTTTCCAAATCCTTTTTACATTATTGCAGGTCTTTAACCAGAAAAAAATGTGTTTTTTCTAGTTATAAGCCAGTTCAAGTGGGAATTGGTTAATATAAATTCTGTAATCTGCCCTATGGAGAAGGTCAGACAGCAAGATCACATAAACCTCTTCCAGTTTTGTGATCTATGATCTGTAAAATTTAACCAAAGATACTGAACAAATTTCAGATCTTATATAAATTCTAAAGTGCTACCTTCTTGTTGCACCCCCTCAGCCTAATTCAACTCCTTAACTTATTCTAGTACCTGCCCTTGTCCCTCAAAGACACCCGGGTGCAGGATCAGGCACCTTGTCTGGAAGATTAAATTGGAAAGCAGTCTCCCAAGGGATGGGTCATCTGCTGCCCATTTCCAGTGATTCCGAGGGGAGTTATGGGGGTTAAAAGCATCCAGCCACCAGGTTGAACACTATGAATTTCACTCACAGGGAGTAAACTAAAACCATTATCCTCAGTTCCAGTTGGGCTGAAATACTAGTTCAAAACCTCAGCATTTGAGAGTTCTGGGGTACTTGCATTGCTGTCTGCACATAACATCACCCTCAATTTGCCTATTTAGCTCAACTGCATTATCATTTTATGTATTTTGCAAGAATTTTTGAGGCTAGCATAATCCACTCAACTACTTTATTTTTTGTATAGTAAGAAATTAATCTTATTAATTTGATTACCTTCTTAATATGCAAAAACATATTCCATTTTTCTCCTTAATCAGAGCAACTATCCCTGGTATACTCAAGTAATTTTTCCTACTGATTATCCTTTATGGCTTTATTTCTTTTTTTAATTCAGTGACTTACACTAGTTCTGTACATGGCCTCTGATTTTACTTCCCTGTACACTACATCAGTGGTGTCAAGCCAGTGAAAGCTATTTAAAAAAAAAACAAAAGCAAAAGAAGTCAATATTAGTGAGAGGACCACGCCTTATATCCTTTAAGGACTTGGCAAAGGTAACTGGACCCTATTGCTTGATGAAAGAGCACACTGATGATAGGAATACCACTGAAAAAACCTACAGTTCTCAATGGTTGATATAACGGTCCCAGCCTAGAAGGAGCAGAGAAGGTGAGAAGCATTTCTCCTGATGAGGAGCTAGTGCACTAGAAGCTAGCTAGAAGCCAGATCTGGGAGAAGAAGGAGCCAGAAGCCCTAGAAACAATTCCAACAGTTTGGGTCTGAGCAAGACCCAAACACCTATCAATTCTCCCCCTTTCTTGCCCTTCTTCCTCGACCACTCTCCCAAACACCCCCAGGAAGAAGACGTGGATAAGCCAGCAAGCCCTGCGTGACCTGCACTCACTGCTCAGACCACAGGGTTCTTGTCCAAGATCAAAACTAGCTCAAGGGCACTGAAGATTACCTAGGATTCCTCCCAGCTTTTTTTCAGCTCAATTACAATGTTCTTCTTGTTCAGTCTGTAAAATAAACTCTAATAGGAATAGCTGTGGCAATCATTGCCTACCTGGCAGGTGGCAAGGACACACTATAGATTGCTTTACAAAACCAGGACAAATAATTTCAAAAATCTACTGTACTTACATCAGCAGTTGCCCATGTCATCAGTTTTCTCCTTACTTTCCTGCTCAAAATTTAGAGTATGCTTGAATCACCAGCAATGGCCATGCACTGCATAATTTGCACAGCTCTGGTCAAGCACTTCCACGTTATATGCACAGAATACACTGAATTTTGAAGGCCAACAAGAATAATCACCTTCTGAAAATAAAGCTGAAACTTTGAAATAAAACTAGTCGCCACACAATTCTGTACTAATACACACACAGAAACAAATTACTTGCGATCAAAGGGAAAACAAAAACTACTGGAAGTTTTTCAAGCTCTGCCCTACATTTTGGTATGCAATTACATTAACAGATCACAATTCCCAGCTTTCCAATTTGTTTGCTTACACACAGCAAGACTGAGCATATGACATTCTATTCCTTGCAACCCTTCAGAGAAAAACTGATAAATAATAGCAACAAATTTATTTCATACCAATCAATATTTGTTTGGTTGTAACCCACCTTAAAAGTCATTAATGTAAAGGGGTTTTTTTCTGCGGACATGAGAAATAAATAGTAATTTAGCAGAGATATTTGAAAGAAACTGCAAAAGTGAACATAGGATTATGATAATTTACCAAACGATATGCACTCAAAGTGTGGGTAATGAAGATCTCAGGGTCTTCGCCACCCTGACTACACCAATATTCTTTTTCCACGTTAAAATGCCCACTAGCATATGAAACAGGTTAATGTTATTCACGTTCAAATGACAAATCCAGAGGGCTATAATACATGCTTGTGTCCCTTTTGCTTCTATTAACTAACATGTGATAAAAATAGAACAAATCATTGCACGCTGCTGACAGTCTTGTAGATTTTTAAGTCTTTTGATTTACTGCTTTTTCTTGATTCTGCGTTTATCTTTCTAAATATGATTTCCCCTAACTCAAGAAGCATTCTGTATTTGATTCATGAAGATCAAAATTACTAAATGGTTCCCCAAACCAAAATAAATAAATAAACAAACAGAATATTCATTGGGCCAGCTAGCATTTAATAGAAACACTTGCAGCTGAAAAACCAAGATTGCTGACCTCAATCACTCTGATCTAATTAAAGAAAATGGGTTAGAAAAGCAATTTTACCACAAATCAACTAGTATCCTTGTGTTTTGAAAGACCTGTTCTGCTTATTCTACAATAAAATGTGTGATGCTTAAGATGTTTACAGTCACAATTCAAGTAAAAATAAATACTTTTAATCATACTTGAAAAATGTTTTATTTAAAAGCAATTGCCCAGTGTGGAATATGTAGATTTTAAAGGATAAGCCTACCATATTAGCAGATTTAAAAAAAATATATATAAAAAAAATCTATGTGAAAGCACAGACAAACCATACACATATCTCCCTATAATTATAGAGGAATACAGGAACTCTGACTTGAAGCCTAGCAACAGTATCCAAGTATTAGTTAGTCTGCTAATCAACTACCAAAAACTCACACACCAGCTCAATGTGTTTCATTTTTCTAAAGCAAAAAGCAAACAAAAATAAAACAAAAGGATTCTACTGCTTCTAGCTTCAGAGCTGCTGAAGGACAAGATGAACAATATAAAACAAACCTTGTTCACTTGAAGAAGAACAACCCATGTCATGTAATCCATCTGAAAATTCATCTCATCACAAAGAACCAAGGCAAAAGAGAGATTTCAAAACAGGTTATCCAAGTCAAAGGATTATCAGCTTGTAACATATTTAATATCTGCATATCTGTATCTAAAAAAGCTTCTATACTCTTACATATATGATTTGGTTTTGTACCTCCATGCTATAGAAGCCATAGTAAATTCTGTAAATGCTTCGTAAATCTGCTGTGCTCATTTACTCACAGACAGCTGCAGGCTGGATGAAAACAATCACGGATTAACTTTTCTGCTCATCACGTCTTTTAATCCATTACTTTATCTTAGTTTGCAATAAATAAATGCATAAAGTTAAATAAATTATAAGTGTGCTGTATCTAGTTTTAAAAAAAGTTTTAAAGGGGACATTATTATTTTTTTAACAATGTATAAGTGCTGTGTTTACATCAGGAGTATATGTAATGCCTTCCTCAAAGCAGGAAGATGGAACAATAGCCACTGAGCTGCAAGATACTTCTGGGTTTCAAAGACTTTCAAAATAAATGATAATTAAAAATAAGCTGCTTTAGTGCTATTATTCCTCAAAAAAACTAATTTGGGGGCATGATGAATTGAAATAATCTGAGAAGCTATACTAAGTATTTCCATACTGCTTGTAAAACAAGTTTCTAAGTACCTTATGGTAATAGGTTTTCTTGCTTTATGAAAAATATTATTTTAACTTTTTTCGAACGGGATTACTTTTTAAATGATACAGCAAATTTCATTCACCTCTCAAAATTCTGTAAAGAAAACAAAAGGGATTCCCTGATGTTTACAACTTCATAAAAGAAATAAATACAATGAAATCTGGATCTTGTTTTTAATCCTTTACTGATACCCTTTTTTCCTCTTCTTTGAATCCTTTATCTTTTATGCACGATTTATTCTTGCAAAACTACATCATCCCTATCTGAAATAAGACTAATGTGAACTTTCTCTGTTAATGACAACAAGGTGTCTCATTGTACTAAGTCACAGGAATCATTTGCAAGGCTTTTTTTCTCAGTTTGTTGCCAAGAATGGCAGCACCGAGTCAAAAAAAATAGTGCCAAGTACTTTTCATGCCATGGTTTTAACAAACTGGTCACCCAAACAGACACTTAATGTACTACCTGAGATGGAAAGACTGGCAATTGATGGTGGGAAAATCAGCAAGGTAAGGAAGAAGCAACTTGCTGACAGAAGAAGGGAGAGAACTCACATGGTTTTTGAACATTTAGGGGAAAAGGTTGAATTTTATAATAGGATGGAATAACTAACAGATTTTTATGCTGGTATTGTGGCTGAGTGGAAGCAGGTTCTACAGAACTCCTATTTGCTAGAAGACACAAGGGCTTACAGCCAAAAAGAAATATGACTGCTTTAAGTGCAACCTTGCCTGCACTGTAGATGAGTCACGAGAACAGTCAGTGGGCTTGGATTCCAGGTCTCCCCCTTCCACAGATCACCCCTCATTTCAGCAGGAGCTTCCTCTGTGAAATTATCCAAGAAACACAGAGCAGCACCCATCCAGAATGAGGATGTGAGAGAAATAAGGCTTTCTCCAGACTGAAGAACCAACGTGGAGGTAGGCAGGTAGGACCATTGCGGTACATGCTCTTTAACCAAAGTGCTGCTGCCCAGACCTGTCTCAGAGTACATCTACCAGCTCTGACCCCTCCTGATGGTTTTGAAACCCTAAATGATCTTATCTATGTTGAAACACACTCAGCTGAGCCAACTGAATGGCCCTATAGCACAATTTTACATAGCTGAGAACCTTCCTGGTGGAATCCCCTCTTTCTTTTTTACAGATGACTAGGTAGGGATTCCTCGGATTAATCAGGTTCCCAACAGCACCTACATCTTCTGTCTTGGATACAAACTTTAATCCATTTTGCTTCTCCAAAGGGAAACAGAATTCATCTCCCAGGCTAAACGTGTACGCTTATATTGGTCCTAAGTAGATGTCTTTATCTGGCAAGATCTGATATACCCAGACACTACACATCTTAGACTAACATCTTACAGTCAGATGTCACATTACTCCAATAACAGGGGTCATTATTTTTGCCTTTTTTTGGCTCTAAAATAGATATTTTCACCTTTTATTCTTTTTACAGAGCAATGTGAAGTCTTATGATTATTGTAAAGAAGCTTATTTTATACAGTCCTAGTTTTTCAGCATTTCAACACACTTGTCTAATATAGGTGTTTCATAATTAAATAGAGAGAAAAAGGAAGAACAATCTCTGGGATTTGATCTGCAGAACATAGATTTAGTAGTTCTGCTGTAAATTAGAATTTTCTACTGCTAGAAGATGGCCTGGTCATTTTCCACCTGAGCTGCTTCTCCATCACCTTCAGCAATAGGGACAGTCTTAGCATTACAGTTTGGCAGGAAAAAAAAAAGGGAAAAAAAGGGGAAAAGAAAAAAAATTAAAAAAATTATGCTTTCACTGTCAGCACGTGGCAGATTCATTTCTACTCCACAGGCTGTGATAGCCTCCTTCAGCAGAAAGGTTGAGCTATGTTCTCTGTCACTGAACAAAGCAGCTCATTCAGCGCAGTGCACGGCACAGGACCGTGAATCATAAGCATTACGTTACTGCTGTTAGAGCCTCATAATTGCAGTTTTGGCATCATTACATGAAACAGCTTTGTGACTACTGACAAACTGGAAGACACCCACATAATACCTTCTGCACTGAAAGCACAAGCGACTTCCTCCTGCAATAGTTTGGGACAACAAAATTATCTAAGAATAATGTTAATTAGCACATGCCAAAACAGATGGACATGGATAGTGTAGTTCCTCACCATGTAAAATTACAGATTTCAAGCAAATATTATTTTCATATTTCAGATACTTCAGTTTCTGTCATCAGATAAAAACTGCTCTTGAAATTACTAAGCTAGGTCCAGCCTCCAATCACTACCACCAATTAAAATTTTCCCATCCTTAAGATGACATACCCAGGAAAATAGGTAGATCCTTTTTGGGAAAAAAATAGTATTGCCACTTATATTACTTAGTTGCATATTAGGCTTGAATTTAAATAGTATCTATAGCAAAAGATGATGTGTATGAAGACCACTAAAAGTTAAAAGATTAGGGCAGAAATCTTCCAAGAGCAATGTGGAGTTTTTTTCCAATTAATCCAGAACAATGTGGAGTTTTCTCCCATTGCATCACTAATCCCTCCTTCCCATGAATGCTACTGAGAATAATCATGAATATCATTGACAAGCTTACTATTAAACGACTGAACAGCTCATTATCTACTAGCCTAAGTCTTCACAGAAAAAAAAGACCCACCCAATGCTGCACATCTTCCAAAGTTGTAACTCACTAATTATTAAATGAGCCTAAAATAGAAGCAATAAGGTTTAATGAACAGGTTCAATACAAAATTTCAATATCTAACCAAAAATACATTTTCCGAGGGATGGAAGATGAAATGTTTCTCAAGAGACTTCATAGTATGATCTGTCCATGTTATCTTCTTGAGGACACTTTAGAAGCTCTTTGCTATTCCTTTCCACTCTGTTGCCTCTGGTCTCTAAGAAGGTACATTACTCAAATGATATATGTTGGAATACATCCAAAACTACATGAATATATCAGATAACCAGACAAGCAAGACAAATAAAAGCCAACCTGTTGAAGTTTAAATGCTGACATTATTCTGCAAGTTCATCATCTCCCAAGTTTTCTACTCAGGATATTGTTCTTTGATTAATTTATTTTAAAAAAACACAACTGGTAGACATTCCAGATAGATATTTTGATGACTTGGCTTTGTTTTTTAAAGTAATAAATCTTGAGGGACAAATGCCTGGCTAAATTAAATTAGCTGGGAGAAAACAATGCAATGCTTCTTCTTTAAGACAAATCTATTCATTTAAAAAGTTATGCACAATCCACCATCACCTTGCAAAAAATGCAAGTGAATCATGGAAGCATCAATATTTCTGTCTTACAGTGGAAAAGTGGAGGCATCAGGAAAATCTGGAGAATCTTCCCACAGAAGATATTTTCTAGACATTTTTCTAGAAATCACCAAATCCTACAGAAAGTTTTTACAGTCAGCAAAAATAAATTCTGCCTAAAGCCTCAGCCACGTGGCTATCACTTGTTTCCTGGAGTCTCATCCATCTACTTTCATAGCTATATTCCAATTTCTCCCACACATTGACATAACTTGGAACCTGCACTGGTTGAGGGGAAAGGAAAAGTACTGTAGAACTGATTAGTCCAAAAATGAATGACATGAACATCAATGTGGTTTCATGCAAACCAGTTTAGAGGCTACTATAAGTGTACTGTAAGTGTTACTTTTACTTTACAGTTACTCATACTGTAAGTGTATGTATAATTAACACTAGCAAGTCATTCTTTACTAGTTTTTTTTCTTTTATTATATACAACCATCTATAAGACAACAAAATCCATTTAGAGACAAATAAAATGTAATATTGTGTATTGCCTGTGTGCAGTACTTGTTCTGCAGAGACTCTACACACAAGCCAAAGGCAACATTTGCACCTAAACCACCATTTCCTTTCATTTCAACACCTTCACGATGCTATAGAACCTTTAGCCATATGAAAATGTAAACAACAAAATAAGATGCTCACACTATTAGGAATAAGTGGTTTGGTTTTAGCTATTTGACATCACATTAAGCCTTCTTCCATGTAAAGGAAGGATTCCCCTCTCTCAGGTAACCACCTCCCCCAAAAAAACTCACTATGAACTTTTATGCAGAAGTATGACTTCTATGCAAAACTTTTATGCAATGTGTCCTCAGTTTTGTCAATACATACTGCAAAGTGTTGAAAGTATCACAGCACTGCAAGAATTCACATTACCCCACAGAATTTTTAACTACATCCCTGCAGATCATATGCAACCAGGAGGGAAATAGAAAAGAGGCCTTAATCCAGAGCAATTCTTTCAGTCCTAAATTTCATGTAAGCTGGCCTAGTTTTCCACATAAATTAAATATTATCAAGTTACAGATTTGCATCACTAAGTTAAATCAGCACAGGCAATCCTCTCACTTCTGAAAGAACGCCTTTTTTCCTTCACTGCAGCATGTTCCTGCAGAACTTTAATTAACTTGAATTAAAGCATTTCAATTCATTTTAATTAAACTGTATTAGAAATCACTTTTATCAAACTGGTTTTTATTTTAACGGCAGAACTCTCTGTGTAACTAAGATCTTTAAAAAGCCTTAAGGTTTTTTGTCAAGGGGCCTTTAACGCCTGTCACTAACCTTCATCCAGTGCCACACACCAATCTCAGCAAGAGGAAAGGGTTTTATAGGTATGGATGGACAGTTTCTGTCATACATTCATTTAATTGCAGAGAAGCATCTTTCTTTATCTTCCTCTTCTGACCAATTATTCTTACTTGTGAACTGCTTTAGGTCAACGCCAAAACATCCTGCAAGAGCCAATTTTCCTCTTCCAGGTATGTGGATGTGTATTTAATCTGTTACAGACTGCCTAAATTATACTTATAAAGCATCTACCATCCTTTTGAATCACTTATCAAATTTTCATTTTCAGAGTATATTTTGAAAACATTTCAGCTTTTTCCCCATCTTCATTTTTTAAAGAAAAGTTACTTTCAATATCCACCTGAAATGATCCTGTCATCAGCCCTGTAGTCATATCTCACATAGAATCCCATTTAACGTTTAAACATGTATAACTTATTTTCATCATCTGTAAATATTTTACTTACCAATATCAGCTTCCCTGTGATTCTTGATGTATTCAGCGAGCTCAAAATTTCCAGCTATTATAGCCACCTAAAGGATTGTAAAATAGTTACAATTAATACATTGCCATCACTCTTTAAGTAGGAAAATATGCATGTTACATTACTGACTAACATCATACAAATATATTTTCATTTCACAAAGTGGGGTAATTGTTTATTACTTCTATTCTGCAACTAGTACACACAACAAATGAAACAGTGTTGAGAAATGATATCTCAATCTATTTGTAAGTGGCACTGCCAGTCCTCCAGTTCCCCATTTCCTACGAACGCCGTGATCGTGGATGTCTCAGGAGACTACTATGAGAGCTGTGGCTTTTCATGTTGTGGCAGTCAAAACCAGCAGTGAACATTAAACACAACATCCCCAAAGCTCTGGGAGCCATACGGAAGGGTGGAGAATGCTACAGGAGAAGGCTCAGAGAGACACAGTTGAAGATATTATTTCCTTTTAATTGCTTCTGCCTCGCTACTTACCTGAACAACAAAAATAGGAGCTACAGTGCAATGTACATGGGTTAACTAGGGAAGAAATACCAACTACAAGTATTCAGGTACCACTAAGACACCAAAAAAGACTTAAGAAGAGAGAAACAGGGCAAAGTTTATGTATCTGCATGGAATTTAAGGTGTTTTAATAAATAATAGTTCTAAAATAGTAATTTTCTTTTTCATTTATTTCCTGGTTGTCAAACACAGATGTGCAACTATTCATTACAGATTCTCATCTAAAAAGAGAAACATCTCGACTGGATACGAGGAAAGTGATTTGGTTATGCCATTGCTGTCTCTTCCGTTTTTCCTCCTCTCCTATTGTTGCCCTGAATATTCAGCAATTGCCTTTTCTAGCTCCATTTTTCAGCTTTATATTATGACAGATACTGTTCCCCTAATGACACGGTGGCTCTCCTGACGTAGGTGAAAGGGGCAAGATCAAGAAAAACTTGAAAACTCAGGAAAATTTCTGAACTGATGACCAAGAAACATTATCTGCTGGTTTGTACCATTCCACAGATCTTAGTGATGAAGAATAGTGCAAAGGAAGACTAAAGTGCTGAAAAGGTCTTAGGGAGGTGTATGAAGTACAGTTAATGTGAATAATATCTCTTCATGTAACAAGCATAAGAACTTATTTCTGCCCTTGCCAATTGAATGGACAATTTTATTTACTAGAATCCAAAACAAACTAATATGGAAATCCTCAAAAATGAAGCAACAAACTACAGACAGAATATCTTGACTAATATGCATTTAAGAGCTTCCAAATATGCTTTAACTGGTAGACTCAGAGCAGGATTAAATCACGAGTCATGACCATTACACCCATTTCACCTAAAAATAAAATAATTCCACATCTTCTCTGCACTTTCCATTCAGTATCAATTATGTACACGATGCCTCCTTCTGCCATTAGTGCATCTCACAGAGGGCTCGGGGTGGACTTACCATATATCCTGCTGGAAGAAGTCTCATTGAAACACAGTACTAGGAAGACTACTTGCTACAGGCATGGGTGCACTGCCTTAATAAAATGAACTCACTGTAACATTCCTAAATAAAACTTGATGGGATTGTTGAAAGGCAGATCATCACACTTTCTTCTCCCCTCTACAGTCCTCCTGGTGACTTCATTTTAAGGCCTTTCTCTAGACCTGAGGCTCCCATTGTATTAGTCTGTGCTTTAAGCCATTACTCAATAATCCTTTCTGTACGCAGCCCTGGAAAACCTTGCAAAAGGATCCAGATTTAAACAAATGGTTTCAAACACAGAGAAATAATCTTCAATTTAGCTTTTGGTCCTAAGCAAGTACTAGTTGGCCTGAAGAGTGACAGATTGATTTAGTTTAGGTTGTAAAGTCTACTGGCTAATAATTTAGAAGCATGACTTTAAAGAAATCTGAAGTATAATAGCATATCAGAATAACTTTTTTAGATTACCAAGCAAAGTTTAAAACAACTGAATATATTGTGTTTACATCCTGAATCCAGGTTTTCCCCCATTTTTTTTTTAATGCTTTTCAGGTTCTGTCTTTTTTTCTTCTCAAATTGTTTCTTGTTTCATTAAAAGTTTCTACCCAACATAAAGGCTAAATACACTAATTACATTTTCTTTTCATTTCAACTGTATCTATTTCATGGCAGAAATTCTATTCCACATTTATGTAGCACCTAGCAGTTCCACTCAATACACACATACTTGTGTTTTAAAATAATCAGTAGGAAGCCATGAGCATGGCATGTGCCATATCATCATTTTTGTTCTTTAAATAATTCATATAATTATTTAATATAATTATCATATAATATCACCATACTTAATACTGATAATCATGCAATTATTTTCTCATTACAATATTAGCAGTCAGAAAATGCTTTGCTTTGGGCACTTCTCAGTTGTATTACGTCAAACTTTGATGTATTCTTAGAAGCCAAATGCATTAATGTGAATCAATAATACTGGTTCAGTTCAGTCCCACTTCTGCTTTTAGACTGCAGTTGAAAAAATACAAAGTGTTTCTTCTCAGATATGTCATAAGACTTCTGCATGCCATAATATCTGCAAAGAGCAGGAAGGTCAGAGACACAGGTAATTGGGGCACTGCCACCTCATTGACAACAGAGGCAATTATCCATCTGAAAATTACTATTTCAACCATTAGTAAAACTTCCTTTATTCCAGGAACTACTCCTGAAGTAAAGTGCTTCTCAGCACAGATAACATACCAGAATCTGGCCCTCAGCCTTCTCTGTACAGCTCCTAAGTGTAACTCATGCTTCTCCCTTGGCAAACAGCTCTATGAAAGTAATGGCAGAGCTGTACAAATGCTCTTTCTTTAACTTCACATTCTGCAGCCTGGCTTGGTTCTGGTTTAGAAAAGCAACATTTGTACGTAGATTGGAGTTTTTCCTCTACATTATAAGCAAGTGACAATACCTCTCTTCACCACTACCCCTAATTAGCACTAATGTAAAACTCAACCAGGGAATTCACCAGTGACAGGCAGCTTGCTAGACAGCAGCCATGTCACTCAAATGAAAGAATTTTTAATACAAAGTAGATTTTAAAACTCAAGTATAAACATGCCGTTCAAGTGATAAACACATTTTATTACTCGAGAAAAGATACTGCCAGAGAGCTAAGAGACAGCTTGACAGCGAATTGTTCCTGTGCTTCCTCCTGAACCAAGCACTAGATTCAGCAGGCTGAAGCTATCATTTCTCTCAATTTAATTTACTTCAATTTGCTAAAAACAGTATGTAAAATTCTAAAAGCAAAAATGAAGGGGAAATATGCTAAGATCTAAAGAAAGCAAGAAAAAGTTAAAAAGTACAAATATTTCTTGGCATAACATCAATGTACTTCACTTGAATTTGATGGGTAGAGAGTGTGGGAGAAAGCGAAGCCAGGAAAATCTGAAAGATACAAAATTATACTCATTCAATTTTTACAGTTGCAAACTACAAAGCACAGCAATCACAGCCTCTTTTCCATCAAAATTTATCTTGAACCAAAGTCATAGTGAGTTCAAATAAAACTATAAGCTTGAATGTATCAGGGCAAGTGAATGGTCCTCACAAGATCCAGGGCTTGAACCAAATTAAGGTGGTGTAAAGTCTCTCCTACATTGGTGGAAACTACATCAGAACCTAACTGAATTTCTATATTTGTACTAAATTTCTTTGTGCTTTAGGAAAAATGCTAATGTAGTATCTTTGCAGAAAATATGCTTCAAAATTTACATGTTTTTAAATAGCCATATTTTGCTTTCCAGGACACTTTCTGTACTCAAGTGTTAGATTTCTAATTGAAAGGTTATGGCAGGAAAGAAGGTTTTGTCTGCTTTTTTTTTCTCAATCACAAAACGACTCTTCTTGACAATGAAAAAGTAGCACAGCCAGCAAAACTACAGTGAAACTTGTTGGGGTTTTTTTTCAATTCCAGTAGGAACTAGATTCCAGTCATCAAAACTTATCACATGCATGTTTAAAGACGTGAAATATTACCATGAAAGGCTGGAGGTAGCACTTTACAACTAGAGGCTATCTACAGACCCTGTTATGCTGAAGCTTCAAAAACTGCAGCTTTTTAAAAACTGCATATACAGCAGTCTTACCAAAATGCAGGTTCTTTCATTCCTGCAGCAAATGTCTTTTCATTTCAGCCTTTTCCCACAGACAAGACACTTAGCTTACATGAAAAATCTGCATGTCCTTAGCCACATGTCCTGATAAAACCTGTGTGTGCATCTTACAAAAGAAACACATCACTCACCTACAATTCCCACTAAAACCTGCTGGGTTTTTGCCCTACTTTTAGAGTGTTATTACTTTGCATCGGCTCCAGAACCAGAAAAAGCTCACCTGCTGTGTCACAGCATGCTGACAATCCAAGTCCAGCTGAAAATCATAGCTAAGTAGTTAAAGTACAGTGTTTTCAGACCCAAACTAGGCTCTTTATCTGCTGCACTGACATTTGGTTGAGATCTCTGCAATATATTCTACTGTACAATATAGAGATCATCATCATCATTAGAGGCAATTTTAGATGAAGCACAATAACCAAGTGAATCATTTAGCAGCTCCCTTCCCTTCAAGTTTAACTGACCCCACTAAGGATGTTAACGAGGGCACCTAATTATTTTCAAATTACTTTTGATAACATACATGACTGGCCTGAATAAGTACATAGGCTTACAACAGGGAAGTAAGCAGCACGTAAAGCAGCAGGAAGATGTATCTTAGTAGGAAATAACTCATACAAAATAAAAAGACAGAAGGGTAAACCCATGCAGCTAGACTGGCGGCATCACCTCCTATTTCCACAATACTCTGTCTTCATAATGTCATCGTAACAAAAAGTTAATGGAGTCACTGAAACGGTCACAGCTGAGACACTCAGGCTGCAAAGCACCAAGCCATGAGGTTAACAACTCCCTGGGCAGGGCAACAGAGTGGAGATGAGAGCTGGTTGTCACTGTCAGGGTATGTAATACAGAGCGTGACCAGAAGCAGTGTGTTTATACACATATTTGCTCTGCCTTGGTAGAAACAAAGCTTGTCACAGCCACTCCATTGTCTCACTGTCTCACAGACAGATGTTTTTCATATGATGTAACTGGCTACAGTGCCTTACTATCTGCCATGCCAGGCAATGCCAGATGCTCTGCCACCAATTTAGTGAAGAAGGGAAGGAGTTTAATTGACACTTGGCTAGTTGCTATGGATGGTAACTAAGTGACAGCTCAGTGAAGTAGAAACTTGAATGAATGAAGTAGCTATGATGCAGACTTGGAGGGGAGGAGGCAGGAGACAGGGGCACTCCATGATTGCTGGGCCAGCACAGGGCACTGGATGAGGAATGACCCTTGTAACAAGTGAAGCACCTTTAGAAGAGTATTTCTTTCTCCTGGCATAGCATTATTTTCATCCTCTGGTTTTCTGATCTTTACAGTCAGAAATGTTCCTTCTGGATACAGGCAGGTTTTACGTTGGCTTTCAGAATTCAGAAATTAAACACTTGACACATCTAGTTAGTTCTGCTTTCCTGAATTTTGTTCCCCAAAGAAACTGTGTTTAAATAATTGCAAATAAGACTACATTGTGTAAACAATGCAACCTGACAGATGTCCAGTTACAGGTTTCAGTACGACAGTTTCATAATGTTTCCAGACTCTAGATAAGATGCAAGTAGCAGCACTGACTCACCAGCATCTCTCTGTTCAGCCTCATAAATGCAGTTCTCCAGAAATCAATTACTTACGTTCCAGTATTTAAATTTTTTTGATTGTGATTAATGCAGTGTTTTGCTCCTTTCAGGAAATCAGAAATTATATATACACTTTATCTGTCATGAACCCTTCACAATTGATTTTTTCTGTTCTTGAAATGCAGCACAGGTAGAGGTTATATTAAATTAGAGCAAGATCTTTGTAGCCTGTTAGCAAATACAATTTTAGAGCTTTATAGGTTAGTCCCTGAAAGGCAAGCACCAAAACTAAATTACATTATCCCTCTTTGGAATAAAACTGTTTTACCCAATAAGAAACAATGCAAACAAAGACAGAAATTGAAGTCTCCCCCTCTTAAATCCAGCCAATGTATTTTGACGAACTTTCTGTACAGGAGTGAAGGCAACATCTCTCAGTTCATTTATGTTTCACCCTCAATCAAGGCTGCTGCACTTCCTTCTGCACATGCTTAGATTTTAGACCAGGCGAGACATAAAGCTTTAAAATGCTCTTCCTAAATGGAGAGCGGAGGAAGCTGTTTGGGCTGCACAGTTGTAGCTGCAATTCAAAATAAGCAGTTCCTGATAAAACAGTCAGAACTCCCCACTTACTTTTTTCTCCCCCTTCTCTTCCAGACAATTTCACTTTCCTGATGAAAGTACACATTTCATTATTCTTTCCTTCAGGGCTGGTGTTTCAGCCTTCTATTGTCTCTGCTACCCAGCAGTGCTCACTATATGGTGGTCTTTCAAGAAAACTTGAAACTGTAACGAGTTTGGGTATAGCACAGTACATTAAAGGAGATACCTCTATCCCAGGGCAAAACTCAACTTCAGTCTTCACTTTGCTCAGTCTCAGTCAAGCATCAGAAATGCAGCTGGACACAGAAGATACTCTGAGGTACACCTACACTATGTGTTCCCCTCTTTGGGTGGAACTGGAAGAAAGAGGTGATACAACTGAGGCTGTAAACATAAGGCTCTCCATAAATTGCCTTCTGCTTAAATCATGGACTTACAAAATCATAAATTATTTATTGTACCACTGAGGACTACATTATTTAACAATGAAGAAACACCATTCAAGCAGTCTCAACATTACACAATTGGATTCACTATCAGCAGAGGCTCATGAGAAATTAACACAAGTGACCCCAAATATTATTCTAAATTCAATTCCTTAGTGAAAAGGCTGCTGAAAAGCTCTTCCATGTGTCCTAATTAGGATGTGTTTTCTTAATATTAAAAATATTTAAAAAATGTTATAATAAGTTTCCAGACAAAAATTGCAACAACAATTCACCCAACAGCTGCCATATCAAGAGGTGATAATCCAACAGCAAGGCAATTTCTAAACCATTCCATTATAATCAGCCTTTGGAGACAGGCAGCTCTTTAATTTGATAGGAAAATCTAATGGTGCCTACTGTGGAGCAATGAAAAGGCAACACAGTTCAACTTCAATCTATTTCTATTGTGTCCTCTTGAAAGAAAAGATCTCCTTAGTAAAACAAAGGGGTAAAGGCTTTTTGGAGTCTATTGCCACTTTGAAGTTTGTCACAGTGTACCATCAAGTATGCAGCAGTCATCCACCAGGACACTGGAAAGTTAAATTTAGGTTGTTAAGCACAAATACCCTGCTCTCACGTATGCCTGTGCATGCCTGTGCAGCACACAGCACCATGAGGTTCCATCCCTGATAAATAGTGACACAAAATCATGCAGCAAGCTCTGCAGACTCTGAAAAAAATATAATCTTAAATGGATATGCATCCGTTGCTCTCATATATGAGCAGCATGTAGATTTTCAAACTCTCCTCAGTGGTACAGATGGAGTTCAGTTTGGAAAAGCAAGAAGCAATCTGCATTCCAAATTTCTTTTCTATAGATGTGGGAGAAAAATGTACTGATCAAACACTATTGGTTTCTTACGCAATTTCAGAGAGCTTGAAACATGAAAGTGTGTTCATTTCTTCAATAAATACCAGAACATAGCTAGAACTCTGTTTCCTTTGGAAGTACATTCTTTTGTAATACCTTAACAAAACTTGATAATTAAGCAAGCATTGTTCTGACCTCAAATCACAACACAGACTTCAGGTATTTTCAATTAGAGAAGATATTAATAATTCAAGAAATACAACAAACTGGGGTATTTTTCTGAACCAGTTGGAAAATTCTGTACAGTTACAGTAACAATCTAAAATAGAAATGTTGAATAATCATGAATTCTGTATTTTACTTTCCAAAACCAAAGGGCAAAGCATCATCCCACATTCTGTAGCTGTATTGATTGCAGTTGATTTTTGACTTTGAGGGTACAACAGTGTAAAATAAAACTAGCGGAAGATTCTTAGTTCACCTAATTATAATATAAAACCAAATGCTTGATTAATATACTATTAATATCACTAATTCACTCTCTTTTTCTAACAGCTCTCCTGAATACACATAATATGGATGACATGAAACACAATCTCAAGAAGATACATATGTTTGCATTCTGTAAATGCACACATTTACATTTACACTCTAAAACTTTATTAAAAACTAATCCGTTTTGAAGTTGAGATGTGGAACATCTAACTAGAAATGTCAGAAGCCAATTACTATTTTGAGAAGTTTACAATTGTGTAATATTTTCTACATACAATAAGATAATAATGGGTTTGTTGAAAAAGATCAGAACTGAAAGGTTTTATTTTATAAAATAAGATTAATTATTTCAAGTATAACATTTTCAAGTTTCAGTAAAACTCACTGAAATAAGATTAATGAGATATACACTGAGTAAAGAAAAACAGTAAATTTTTTTCTTTCAATAATAGTAAAGATTTATGCTAAGTGCAGGAATAAACCATATTCTCTACTAGAACAATAAAATGCTGGCAAGTATCTTAAATTGCTCTATAGTAATGTTATGAAAGAATAGAAGTAAAAAAATCATACTCAGCATTTTCACACATGCTTCTTTCCTGGACAGAAAATAATCCTTAAAAATTTTAATTATATAATGTAATACAAGCTTAATATGATGCATTTTGAAAGGAACTAACTTTGTATATTACTATATCTGATGTCCAGTAGATGGCAAAATGTCAGCAACCATCACCTTTAATCTTCTTGAAACTTGCTTAATTTAAACCCCAAAGTACTTTTTTTTCTTTTTCTTTCTATTCTCCACTTTCTATTTCATTGGATAGCAGGATAAGCTTTACCTTTTGGATGTTTTCTGTATGTTATCTGCTTGGAAGACAATTTCATCTTCATCAGTTCTTGATACAACAAAGCATAATAATGCTACTATCCTTTAAATAGTCCTTTGAAGACAGTTTCTTCACCACTGAATTTTTTTTCCACCAAAAGCATGCTTGCTGCTACTGTTCCCAAATTTGTCAGCACATGTTAGCATACTGTGTACAAAAATCTCTTAGCAACAATATCTTAGTGTCTAACATTTTCCTTCTCCCAACTATGATTCATGGAGCCATCTGTAGTCAGATATTGACATGCAGTATCTTAAAATAGATACCTTGCATTTGCTCAACAACTAGTTTTAGCATCTGAAAATATAAATTGTGGGAAAGGGCCAATATTTCTTTGAGGCTCTTCATCATTCCCTTGATCATTTTAGCAGTTTAAACAAAGGTTTGCCACCATCACTTCACCAATCTCAACAGCTTCGCTGGTGAGGACCATCCCACACTGGTACCCTGGCTATTTTTTAATAGTAATCAAAGATTACATTTTTAAGCGTATTGCTATGTGCAGCCTTAAGATTTAAGCATTTTTCACACCCTTGGAGCCTAAGCTTCATGGAAAGTACCCTACAATGGGTGGGACCAGGTCAATGTCTCAGATAAGCAATGACAAAGAGACTTCTGCAGCAGCAGCAGCTACTCTAGGGAATGCAACTATGTCTTGCACACTGTCCAGGGAATGGAAAAAAAAATATTACTACTGTAGCCTCCCAAGCATTGTTTTTGCCTCCCAAAACTCTTACGAAGTTTTCACTCAGAAGAGAAAGCATCTTGTTTTCAGCTACAACACATTATCTATTAGTAGCTAAAGACTTTGCACAAAGCAAGTTATGGGTTATAATGTGGTGTGCAATTTTGTATTGCTTAAAAGAGTAACATGGTACTAAAAATAGGGAAATGTTAATTAAAAATAATTATATGCAGTATAATACATTATACAGAAAGAATCAGTAGCATGGCTTTGAAACAGTCTTAAGTGTGAGGAACACACTTCCACCCCAGTGAAATCAAACTGAACTTTAGCCACTTGAAAGGAACTAGGTATTTACCCTGAACATTTTTGAGCAACTAATATTTTAAAAATAAGCAAACGTACAACAACGTGTATGTACCCAAATGTACAACATTAATTTAGCTGAGTATTATAAAAAAGTACACAGGAACCATAACAGTGCTGCCACATTTTCATTGCTAAAATGTTGGTTTCCCTTGCAAGAGATTTTACAGCCACTATGGGTCTTCTGAAATACACTTGGTAGCCACGAAACAGTGCCAGAGCTGACTAGCTTAGTGAATTCAAGTCAAAATTGAGAGAAGGCTATCACACTGAATGACCTCCTTTTAGTCTCTTTATGTCCTGCAGGGCTGTCTTAGTAGGACTCTATACTAGATCGACACTTAAAATGCCTGTAAGCAGCCTTGTTCATTTTCCAGTAACCTCACTAGGATCTAAAAAGTAGAACCTGTATTTTATTTTACACTGTCCTTTCAGGAACAACCACATTCTTAAAACTTAACTACTCTTATTCATGAAGAAGCCATGACTGAATATCCTCAGATTAAACTAAGCCTGCATGGACACTAAGATAAAAAAATATAAATCCTTTCTCCACAACATGAGAGCAAAGCGCTTCTAAACCATCTCACCCCCTTGGCTTTGAAATGCAAACTTAACTCCTAAGACAAAAGGACCCGTTGTTATGCAAGAACCAGAAAGCTTGAACTGAATACACCAGCAAGTCCATTAAAGTTACCATGAAACATGTCAAAGTGAAAATGGAACACGCAGGCAAATTCATCCCAAGCACAACTTCACTGCTTCATGGCATTCTTTTATTTCCTCTTATTCCTCTAGATGAGAAATAACTAAGATTTTCAGGTTACCCTACTTTGTACAGGTTGCATTAAGCCTCCTCCATGGTCACTGCACATACTGGGGAATTAATGTTTATAACTATTTTAAAAGTAGGGAAAAAAAATTACATCATCTTTCTGCTTCTCTGCTAAAACACTATCGAGCAAGTCATTCTCAAGATGTGTTTTTCTATGCTTGTGTTTTAATAATTAATACGGAAAAGAAAAAGCAACGGGTGTGATACACACACATTTACAGTTACAGACTCACTCCATGGGAAAATCAAGCTCAAGCTGGAAAGAGCCATCAAAAGCCAGTTATTACATAATCCTTATTACTGCTACATGGACGAGCAGCCATTTCATAGTATTTACTAAAAGCAGATAAAGCCAGGTTGCAGCATCAGACGAATCAGATAAGACACAACCAGTAATAAAATTAACTTAATTTTCTTCCTTCCCCCCACTAATAATGTGCTAAATCAAAAAAAAAAACCAAAAAACAAAAAAAACCCACAAAAAACCAAAATTCAATCTTCTGCAGCCAAACTCTTTTAGAAAAAGAGAAGGTGTGCTATTTGCTAGATTTTGCTTTCCTTGAAATGACAGTAAATGATGGGTTACAGAGAAAACTCAGCTGCGTACAGGTCTGTGTGGCGATAGGGTAAAAACTTCCAATTCTGAAGGCAGTCCTACCTCATGGAGAAGCCAAAATGTGCTATATTAGTGCTTCTTCTCCAAACACTTTCAGAAAAATGTCTTCCTACTCACAGCAGGCAGTAGCTCCTGCCCACTATTTCACAGTAAAAACTGCTTATGGGATTCAATTCTGCAAACACTTAATAACACGGCGTTGTTTAAACTGCTCACCCGAGCGGCTGGAAATGTTTTTTGAAAGCCCTTAGGATAAAATGCATTGGGTTAATAAAATACTATGATTATTTTACCTAATACGTTTGGTGGATTCGTTCCAAGCTCTGCAGGTTATCTTTAATAAAACCTTTGCAATCAGCAGTCTAGTGATAGTCAATGCCAATAACAAACTGATGAAGACGGGCACAGGTCAGCAGCGTGTGCCAACTGCTTGTCACAAGTGTTCCCTCCAAACAGCAACGCAAGAAGATGCTAAGTCTCTCCTAGAGGCATAGATCATCCCTTTTTACAAGCAACAAGAACTCAGATATCACCAGAAACTGACACTGAATAGCCTGCAGAGTCATGCAAAAGCAAGAGATCATGCCACCACATCACTCATCCATCATGACTATGATCATTAATCTTTACTTGTGGGCCTGAAGTGGCCACAAGTCCCACTCACAGGTTGTGCTCAGCACCAAATGGACACAAAATAAAAATAAAAATACCACTGCTGCCCAGAAATGCAATGTAAGTTCATAGAATCACAGAATGGTTCAAGTTGGAAGGGACTTTCAGAGGTCAGCTAGTCCAACCCCCCTCCAGTGACTAGGGGCATCTTCAATTAGATCAGGTTGCTCAAAGCCCCATCCAACCTGACCTTGAATGTTTCCAGGGATGGGGCATCTACCACCTCTCTGGGCAACCTGTGCCAGTATTTCACCACCCTCATCACAAGAAATTTCCTCCTTAAATCTAGTCTGAAGTTGTGGCAATCCATTTGGATACAAGCTGAGGGAGGAACACGGGAGAACTGCAGGACATTGTTGGGCATCCTGGTCACGATGGCTTAAGAAGCCCCAGCACAAAAAGTAGATTTCAGTTTTTCTGATATTTCTGGTTCGTCAGTACTGACTAATTCAATCAGTGTCACAAAAGCTTTTACACACACATAATAGCAGCATACAAAAGGTAATAAGGTATTACATTTTATAGAGGAACTGAATGGTATTAACACCTTAAAATAACACAGTTGAACACTAAGAAAAATGTAAATGTAGGAGATTATCACAAGCATGCTTATCCACAGTTTGTGAAACAAATTTCCCATAAGGTTTGACTTTCTTATACCACACATACAGGTACAGGAATCAAGAATTCATAAAGGAACAACATCTCTCATCTCTCCCACAGAGCAGAGTTTGAAACAACATACTTTTCTGCAAGAACACTGAGAAAAAAATATGCTAGGTATCTGTCCCTCTCTAGATGTTTATATGGTGCCTATAATTTCATTTTCAGTACATGTAAAACAATGGCTAAAATGCAATATAAATAAATGGACACTTTGTATTAATCTTGCTCACATAGCTCCTCTCTTACGACTAATTGGGATTTTTGATGTCTTAGGACACAACATCTATTCACCCCAAATTTGCTGTGAATCAATAAAAATAACAAAAACTTCTTCTGATAGACACAATGAAATAAAGTATTTCCAATGACAAGATTTACCATGAGCTTTATAGCCACAGAAAAAAAAAAAAGCACAGTTGTCACAGCTGACCTTTTTACAAGAATAAGACATGCTCTGTGTGACTGCTCAGTTATGATCAGGCTATTTATGAACTTACCCTTGCTGCCTTCTCTTCTAGGATATCACATAAATAAAATCACAGGAGGAATATTCAATCTTGCTCTCAAAATCCTATAATTAAATTAAGATCATACAAATCTCCTCTTGAAACTTCACCCATAACAACTAATGGTGTCTGAATCGCACACGATCCTTTCTTACTTTGAGGCAACAACTGGTAGTGACCCTTACAATTTAGTTCACTTAATTTGTTCCCTTTTATAACCTAGTTTCAGCTGCTTCTAAGCTTTTAGAAGTTTATCCATTTAGTGGAAAAACAAACAGATTGGCTCGCAGCTACCCCAGAGACACTGTTTTTCCCAGGGAATCTGCTGCATGCGAGAACACGTGAGGCATTTCAGCTGGACAGCCCAGTCTGAGCGGGGAGAGAAAGCATAAAGGGGGGAAAAAAAGGGGTCTCAGATCATATACATGCAGCACATCACAAGAGATGGTCTCATGGACCATAAGTTTACAGTCATGTAACAACTGTGCAGCAAGAACAGGTTTTTTTAAAAAAAAAATAAGACACATTCTGCACTAAGTATTTTTAGCATCTCCAAGCATGGTAAAATTTTGTCCTTCTCAATAAGGAATAATCATGTAATTCAATTTCTTTATATTTTACTATATTATTTCCATTTGTCTGCTTTTCAGAAAAATGACAGGAGTTAAGACAGAGGTTAGGAGTGATCCACCAGCAATATACAAACCACCACTGGGTTAACATGAATGAATTTTAACCCCATTGTGTAACTAAATGGATTTTTCTGCTCCTGTATCTCTTGCTATATCCAGCCCGTATCAAGCCATGGGAGAGAATTAGTGAAAGCCCCTTAAGGTTGAGGTCCAAATTTTCAAACATAGCTGCAATGCCTTCAGAAGTAGTTGAGGTAGGAGCATCTTTGCTCTCTCATGTTTTCAGCAATGCTGCTTTTTTATCTCCTCATCACCAGCTGTACAATGAACCAAATACCGACCTTTGGTAATTGTACTTCATGTACCAGTAAGGAGAAGCAGCTCCCTAAGAGTTTGTCAATACTTCAAAATTGACAAGAGCAGGAAATCTCCTGAGATGTGAGGTCACCTCTAACTTGCCATGAAGCACTACCCTGTTAGAAGTGTTACTTGGAACAGCACCCTGTATCTCTACTATTCTGAGTAATATTTCCATTTGGCAGCGTTTCCCCTAACACCCCAACAGACAACATATCAGCACCACAAAAGTATAAACATGCCCAGCTGAGATGTGTAAAAATTCCAAAAAAGCCTTTTTCTCAAGTGAGAACGTGTGTTCCTCTGCATAAATAGCACTTCAAGGTAAGTGATGAGAAAACATATCATAACTAATCATTGTTTGCATCTGGATATATCACCAGATGTCTCCTTTTTTATTTCATTCTAATTCCATATTTTTAAGAACTTGCATTGAGTATGTCTACATATATACATACTAAAACTTTTTTATTTTTAAAGGAAAAATCCATAGCTTGTTTCGGTTTTGGTCACTTGTGTAGATTTAAAAATGCTAAATGCAACTCTTACTAACACTTCCATGTCTCAGTCTTTAAAAGCCATTCCTGAGCATATTTTTACTCTACTTGTTCTAATACTTTTGAGTATTTTACACAATTAAAACCTTAAAACTTTTTCTATCAATATCTAAATATCACAAACAATAAATGCAAATTAGACTGTACACTCCTCCAGAAGAAATTTTCCTTTACCTATTATTTCTGTGCTGTAAAACACAACTGATCAACACAAGCAGTGACCTACCATAAAAAAAATAAAAATACAACAACTAAAGCAAGTATGAATAAATCCCATTATTTGACTCAAATCAGGACAAAAGGTGGAAAAGCTGAAAGCCTGACTAAAGGCAGAATGCATCATGAGAAAAGGGCTATATTTTTTACCAGTAATACACAATATTCAGTGATGCAGTCTTCACACAGGTGCTTCAGGAATGGATTTAGGATGAAAATAAATTCTTGGCAAAAACAAAGTCTTTGTGTAATTCATACACTCGATTAGCACAATGGTTACATATTTTAACATCAAGAGAGAAAAACAATACATTATATTTGTAAAGATGCCTTTTTGAGGCAGCAGACAGAGATTTCGGTTTTAAAATTAGCTTTCTCAGAGGTTCACCCTTTCAAAAACAAGAGACAAAAAATTCCTGAGAAAACCTTTTTGTCCTTTGCCTGTAAATTTCATCAAAGAGACAAAATCCAAAATTACAATAAACTAAATCAAAATTGGGGTTTGGGAAGCCATAATAGAGGTACGCTGGATAATAAAGAAGATTAATTTTTTACAAACCACTGGCAGGGCTGGGAGCATTACACCTGGTTACAGCCCCACCATCCCTGGCCTCCCAGCTCAGTCATTCCTGCCCCAGCCTTCCTCCCCAGCATCACTACCCAAGCAAGACTCCCTTTTTATACAGTCTGTCCCAATTTCCCTCTAATCTAAGTTTCTTTCTCTTCAGCCCTTGACAACTAAAAATCTCCCTAAGACCCTCATCAATCTTGATCTTGCTCCATTCACTGGACTCCTTCAACCTCAAGGTCCCAGCCGGAGTCTCAGTTGGCCTTAGAATCATCGAATGGTTTGGGTTGGAAGGGACCTTAAAGATCATCCAGTTCCAACCCCCTGCCATGGGCATGGACACCTTCCATTAAACCAGGTTGCTCCAAGCCCCATCCAAACTGGCCTTGAACACTTCCAGGGAGGGGCAGCCACAGCTTCTCTGGGCACCCTGGGCCAGTGTCTCACCACCCTTGCAGGAATTNCTGGGCACCCTGGGCCAGGCTCTCACCGCCCTTGCAGGAATGAATTTCTTCCCAATAGCCAATCTAAATCTCCCTTCTTTCAGCTTAAAACCATTTCCCCTTGTCCTATCACTCCACGCCCTTGTAAGAAGTCCCTGTCCAGGTTTCCTGTAGGGTCCCTTCAGGTTCTGGAGGTCTTATACTTTCTCACCCATCTCCAAGCTCGATGTTTACTTACCCATCCCCAGTTGTGCCTGTCTATATTCCCCCCAGCCAGCTCAGCTGCCAAATACACAGCCTGGTTTGGGAGCCCCTGTATTTCAGTCAGACTGCAAAAAGGTTTACACTGCCACATTATTAACATGGAGATCACCAACAGCATGCAGGGCAATTAAAGAAAACAAAACCAAACAAAGCAACATAACACAACAGGGGAGATGGGACACAGAGAGGTGGGTCAACTGAGTTTTTCAGTATGAGCAAAACAACACATGTTTTCTCTCACCCATACTCCAAAACAGCTGAATCATTTTGTTTTTCCCAACAATGCTGCCTGAGATACCAGGCGTGGAAAAATTAATTTCACATTATTCAAATCTGGCAAAAATATGAGCGATTGAAAAAATAGATGTACAGCCAACACACAGGCTGTTTTGGGACAGCAGTGGTCAATAATAAGGTATATCAGAGAGAGAAATCATTCTCGGGTACAACTCTGCCATTAAAAGGTGTCACTGAATGCCACCTCAGAATAGTTCTGTATATTTGAGCACATATGCTTTAAAAACACTGACCAGTTATGGGCTTTATTAGCTCTAAGCTTGAAAGTGCTTTATAGCCCATATGAAAACATGTGAATTATTCAAATAGAGCTTCTGCTCACTAAACAAGAAAGGAAAGAGGTGATAAATGAGGTGTATGTTCATTTTAACTTACATTTTAACTTACACAACAGAATTCCAACAGCCTGTAAATACTGCAAAACTCTGATATTTCTGAGTTACTGGATTAATATTTGCCAGATAAGTAAGAAATTATTTTACACTAATCTAAAAGCACATAAAACGTGTGGAAAACTAAGCAGCTATGGATGTTGATAGGATATCATGGCTTTTCTCAAATTATATTTTAGGAGGTTTTACTAATAAAATAGAAACTGTAGCATAAAAAAAACCCTAAAGCCACTGGAAACTTTAAAGCTAGCCTATTGCTGAAACAGAAGCTACAGTTCAGTATTTCCTAAGGCAGTACATAAGAGCTGTAAATCAATGCACTGTATGTTGGTGGCAAACATCACGTTTCAGCAAGCTCTGGCATAAGGTCTGAATGGTGGTGGAGGCACCAGCAGTGCTTACAGCAGGCATGGTTAAGGGCACATCCAAGTTCAGTGCTACAAGTGAAAGCACAGACCTGCTCTGATTACAGTTACTTCAAGAGAAAAACAGCCAAGCACAAGGTATATAAGTGTATTATCAGCTGCCACTTTTTGCTCTGTAATGCTGATGGGTTTTTTTCCATCTGTCACCACAGAATAATTAGCATGTAAGGTACTTTGCTTACCCAGCCAAGACAGGATGGATGAGTGATTAATAAACTGAATTGGCAATATAGTATAATGATGTGGCACAGGTTTATCTTAGTTCTCATTGTTAGTCAGGCTTTAACCTAAACACACAGTACACAAAAAATCCTCACATTAAACTGAGGACGGTGATGCAGGAATTGCCCTGATTCATTTGGAACACACACAGGGAGGACAGAGGGAAGAGATTCACCCCACATCCATACAAGTGTTAACACTTATTAATGGGGAGAGGGGACCCCCACAAAAAACATGCAGAGAAATGTCTGCTGACCCATCTTCTGATACTGCAGAGCACATCTCATCAGCAGTGCAATCTATTA
Source organism: Aegotheles bennettii (assembly GCA_013398125.1). NCBI lineage: Eukaryota > Metazoa > Chordata > Aves > Caprimulgiformes > Aegothelidae > Aegotheles > Aegotheles bennettii. The sequence goes on along the minus strand of VZRW01004528.1, from coordinate 153,450 downwards.
AAGCTGACAGTCACGGACAGACTTTTGGCTATGGGTGGCATCAGTTGCACTCAACACTGATCAGTAGTAGCATAATGGACCCAGGTAATCAGCCAGGACAAAACACATTTCTTCAAAGGTAGTTAATAAAAGCTTAGGTGCTTAATTGGGAAGTACAGACAAGCTTTTTCCTGGCCTCAACACCTGACAGTGCCATTCCAACACTAGCTCTGCTAGGCACTGGTTTGAGCCAGGGCAGAACCTATTTTCTTTTTAGTAATTTTACTTTTCCATTAAGTCTTTCCTAAGTAACTGCACTTTCTGAAATTAACAGCATGCTTTTCAGTCAGTGTCTGCTTCTAGAACTGATAACACTCAATGTTTATAGTTATTGCTGGAGAACAGTATGCAGAAAGGCTCTTCCATATATTTATTCCAATAGAAATAAAGGTCACTGCTTGGTTCTGCTAAACTCCTTATGCACCAGAAGTGAAAGGGAAGGAAAGGGGTCACATCTGCGACCCTCCTGTGGGGAGGAGGGGACTGGACAGGTGACCCAAAACTGACCAAATGAAGTATTCCACCCCATACATGTCACACTTGGTATAAACCCAAGGGATCACAAGGGTCAAGCTCTCTTCATCCATGGTCAGCGTCCTGGGAGGTCCCCGTCTGTTTTTCTGCCTTGGATCCTGTTCTGTGTGTCCATGAATTCAAGCATTCCTGAATGCAGTTCCCATCTGCCACTGAGTCCAGGAGTCCAGTCCAGGACTTTCCCAGGGCTGCCCCGCAGCCTTGGAGGTGACATGAGCATTAATGGAGGCGGGGGTGCAATATTGGGTTTGTATATATTTGTATAGATTTCATTATTTTCTTATTAACCATTATTGTTTCATTAAAGCTGCTTAGTTTAATTTCCAACCCATAAGTCTCTCTACCTTATTCTCTTTCCTTCCCATTTCTGGGAAAGGAAAGGGCTTACTAGAGAGCACCTGTCATTCATTTCATTGCTGACCCAGCATTGACAACAGTGAAAAGCCAAAAAGGGCAGTCAGATCCCAGGCAGAGATGTGTACAGAGGGTGGGATACCTGAATTAAGTGGCACAGAGTTCAGTGCAGATCAGCCTTCCTTCCCTATGATCTGGTAAACCCATCCTTGTTTTAGTAAGCACTGTGATTCAGTAAGAAGTGAACACACACACATCTGGGATTTCTTGGTAATAAAATTACACCACATTCATTGGACACTAAGGCTAAATACAAACTGCTGCTCATTTTCACCAAAATAAATAAAGCTTTGGCAGGCCTTGAAAGCAACACACGAATTTCTCCGTGTCTGGATACTTCTGTTTTACAGACCAGCACAGTTTTCATATCACCAGTTCTCTAAGCAGCAATTCAAAAGAATCATCCTTTTAGATTTCTGAGATAAGAACGTAAGGGAGGTTACTCAAAGGAATAGACACTGCAGCTACAACCAGTCTCATTATGTACATATGAGATGCTTCGATGTTCCTAGCTGCTGATTACATGAGTAAACATTTTTAGTATGCAAAATCCTGTTAACTCAAGGGGATTCTGCATAATTTTATAACAGCTCCACTTGTGGTGTCTGATCGACTGGGTCAGCAACAGACAGATGGCAAAGAATTAATTCTCGTGCTGCTTTACTGCAGTGCTGGTGTCAGGGTTTTCTCTACTCACAGCATTCAGAAAAATCAGAACTTTTCCTACATCCCCTACATCTAAAAGTAACACACTACAGAGTAAAAAGATGGCAAGTGACTTCTTTTTTTAAGTATGTGGTTCTAAAAAGTATAAAACAAAGCCAGCCTAATTGTCAGTCCATCTGTCTGTGCTAAGGAAAGAGTGACCAGTCAAAAGCCCAAGCATCAGAAGCGTGTATATATCATATATATAATATAGTATAATAAACAATAACAAATAGGATTGTATTCCATAGGGACAGGAGGTAGTTAACTGGTCAGTAAGTGCCTTTCCAGAGCTCCACCCTTCTCTTAAAATTATTTCTTCTGTCTCCTGTGCTGACCTGATTTTATTTAGTTTCAGCTAGTAAGCCTTTGCTTCTTGAAACCTTACAACCACCAGCATTATCTTTTACATAGATTTTCTTTGCTGCCTTTTTTCCTCTGTATTTTTCTAAGACAAAGAGCAAGAATGTTGCAGCAGTCAGCACAGAAAGGAAGATTAATGGAAACTATTCTACTTGCCATTTAACCTCCCCATATAAAATCCTAAAACAAAAATAATAAGTTAACCTCAAAGACAAAGTAATAAAATAATCTCATCTCTCAAAGAGATGACACGAACCCATCCCTCTAATAATTAGGGTTTTCTCTTATTCTATTTTTTAATCACTTCATAATTCTAAGATGCATTGATAAGTATCACCTAGTACTTAGTGAATTCGTGCTCAGCATATATTTACATGGCAAACTATTAGCAGTTCAAAAATGATGCCTAAAATTAAATTATTAATGCACTGTTTCCCCAGTTTTGGGAAAATGGTCCCAAAAGTAAACAATTATCTGGCTGGGGCTTGCAAGCAGAACTCTTAAGCTCCTGAGATATGCAACTATGTCCAGAAAACCTTCAAAACATGGAGATAATTAAAACGATATAGAAATACTTGGCTAAGTTTTTTCAAAAGTCTGAAACTCAGTCATTTTCTACATGTAAACTCTGAGGAGCCAACTCAGAGACCCACACAGACATAGTTAATATTCCAGCTGTTTCAAAGCATAGCAGAAAAGGCAGTCTTCCTTGAATTCTATGCCAGAATTATCCGAAGTGGGTTCAGGATGCAATGGGAAAGATAAAACAAGCAAAGGTAAATCAGGATTTCTTTTGGTTGAAAGACTTTTGATATAGGAAAATACCCCCTTGCATTTCACAAGATGACAGCCATCATTCTTCCAGAAGCACTACTTACTGTAACTTGAAAAAAATTCTTTCTGTTCCTTTTCCTTAAAACATTACAGCTTTCATCCCTATTTCTCACATGTCAGTTTGCATTATGTTTCTCTGAAATCCAGGCTAATTAAGACTGCCTCAGAAATAAGGGTTCTCATACCTGACAACTCTTTGGACAGATAAATTCCTTCCATTTGGATTTTTAATTAAGTTTTCTAAAAGTATTTTAATACAAGAAAATGGTGAAAAACCATACAGTTAATTTTGACTAATCCAAAGAAATATTTCATTTTCTTTTGGAAACATAGATGACAGCTTCAACTTTTCCCATTGACTGTGTATTAAATTAATCCCATGCCTGAAACCTAGCCCAGCTCTTTGGGTTCACATCCAAGAAAGGAAGAGCTTCTTTCTGGCTGTCAATAGGGGCCAAGCAAAGCTTAGCTGCCCAGTCACTCCTTGGATCTCTCTCACATGAAACTGGAGATCATCACAAAACAAGGCACATTCAACCACAAGACTCCACTGATTTCATGTTTTGTCATCAACAGCTCATATAATTCTCAGACTCACTGATAGTGTCACCAGACCAGCTAAGAGAGAGTATGATTTTCTCTCATTCTTCATTATTCCAGGACAACTTCACTTATTGTATTATACAAAAGCTACAGTTTTCAAAATGATACCTATCTTAGCCTACAGCTGTTTTCAGCTTTGTGCAGCGTAACTTCCCCACAAAACAAAGTACGTATGAGATTTTCTTGCAAATATTTCTGGGGAGCAGGGGGAAAGGGTATTTCTTTTTTACCTGAAATGGAGACTGGCTGTTGTAATTCTTGATCTCCTTGTTGGCTCCGCGGAACAGCAGCACTCTTGCACAGCTCTCCTGAAAATGGTAGAAGAGAAAACTTGTTAATAAAGGTCTTAACAATGAAAGAGATATTGTGGCTATGAGGTGTTGCTGTTTGCTATGTATTTCCTTAGATGAGAAGTAAACAACATAATCTGAGAAATTAAGTTTTTAAGATAGTATTATAAATATGACAAGGTCTTAGGTGCTTTGCAGTGTGCTAGAGTAGAAACAATATGCAAGTGTGAAAAAATGTAGAGGGAAACATCTTATTCAATCTTTAAGAAACTGTACTGTGGAAATTCCGTATGTAACAAATCAGATTTTGCAGAAAATGTGTTAGTTCAAAATGAAATTTGATTCTCATAAGCTATCTGCCTATTTTGCAGGGAAAATGGTACTGTTCACAGTACAGTAAACAGTACCTGGGATGAATGATATCCTCCTCTACTGTTAAAAATTAAGCAAAGCAGTTTTACAACTTGCATGCACTTACCTTTTTTCAACCTATCTTCAATTTTGAACATTTAATGTACTATTTATTTTTTTTTATACACCTCAAATTCTTTGGTCTGGTTGTACAAATTGCACTGACTAGTCTCACCTTCTCTCTTTTCCCCTAAAAAATACTAACAACTACAGCACAAACCCAATACAGCCCTTCTAACAAGAGAGAAGTATGGCTTCAGACCCCCTGAACTAAGGAAATCTGAAAACAAAACCCCATAAAAATCACTTTTTTTGAACAATAGAGTGTATTGTTGAAGTTGCTACTCTAAACTCCTGTACAATATGACTGACCATAACTATTCTGTGATAATTTGCTACAAATCCTCTGCGGTTCTGGCACGGTTCTCAGAATACTAGAATACTATATTTCCTATTTGTCATCTTTAATGTTCACCTTAGGACCTTATGCAAACCAGTCCACATTTCAAAATGTTTTTATGTTTACTCACCACAAATATTTGTATTAATTTTGTTGTGTTTTCCAGATTTCTTGTCATGTTGTGTTATGGAGTTCTGCTTAATGAGGTATTTCAATGTGCTACCTTTCACTTTTAACAGTAAATTTACAGCCAGAGAAAACAATCATATCATTTAGCTATTTTAGTGACAGAAATTAAGCTTATTTACTAGATTCTGAGTCATAAGTGAATGTGCAGAAATTATGATTGGAAATAATTTCCCTCATTGTGTTTTCTAATTTATCACACCAGATTCTTGATCGTTATGTCTCCTCCATCACAGGGTTGTCCTAAATATATCTGGGGAGGAGCTATCCTACCCTTTCCCCAAGATTCAATACTCCAAAAAGATATCCTATTGTTCTCCCACTTCCTATTCTGCCTAACAGACTGAAACAACAGAATGAATCATATCTCAAGGCGGTGTATTAACAATCATCTCATAGGTGGTAATTTTTAATGATATATAATTAATTGAGATGGTCTCATATGCTTGCACTGATCTGCTCATCAGGTGTGTTCTCTGTTCTCTAAATATAGGAAGACCAAGAGAAATGTGTAAAATGTCAAAATGTTTTTCTCATTTTTTTTTGTGTTCTGTAGTAGCAATCATCCAAAAGAAATAAATCACTGCAAAACCAAAAACACCACACAACAGTTCTTTACAGAGTTGTTTTTTCAAGAATTCCTTTTTGTCTGACTCTTAAATAATTCTAGGTTTGCACACTGTATTATATTCCCATAATAACAACTATTCCACTATTGCACCAGGTACCATTTAGTAAACACACTGGAAATGTTAGTAGAACCCTTTAGCCTTAAAATGCCCAATTTTGGTCAAGAACTTGAGGATATAAGTAATGATATTAAGAAAAATACTGTATTTATTGGCTGATTATTCATTTAGTAATCAGAATAAATAAGTCAACACTACAAAATTAAAAAGAATTACACATTCAAAAACTATCCACATGATTTACAAATTCAAGCTGTCTGCAGTGTAACAAAAACATGCAAAGTGATTTATTTACTAAATGGTTTTGATAAGAAAAGTTTTGACAAAGGTAGTCAGAGTTGTTCAACATAACAATTTTCAAGAAAACTTGTTTTGGATGAAGTCTTGCATTTGTTTGTTTATTTACATTTAAAACAAACAGAAGCATTCTTAGTTTGATCCTCCCTTTTGTCTCATCCCAGTCCTTCCATTGCTAAGGGGAACTGATCAGGGAGAATAAGGAAAAAAAAGTCACCACCAGGACTTCTTTTGTTAAATCAATGGAAATTTCACATTTTAGAGCTCTCCTTTGGTAAGGTGCTGCCTACGAATGCCATAACTCCTGTTTGGAAATATTTTAGCTCTGACAACCTCATAAGTTATGATACTGAACTTAATATTGTTCATTCATTATATCATACATAAACTGAATATGCAGTACCTTTTCAGACTTAAAAAGAACTTCACAGAGAAGTGTGGGCTTGTGAGCAGATTAGATTCAATTTGTTGTCTGAGTGCTAATTAACTGATTTAATACTACAATGGTTTTCATATAGAATCCAGTCCACTGGCTGAAAGAAGGCACACCTCATCCTGGAGTTGGTATTTGCAAAATACAGAGGCATAAGATCTGTTTAGATTTGACTGAATTACTGGGTGGCCATGAAATAAATTCAAAAAAACACGACTTTATTTAGAGCAGCACTACGCTGACACTCAGGAAAACAGAACTACAGACTTCAGAAAGTATCTCAAGAAAATTCTCCCGGGAAGACTGGAAGGGAAAATCAAATGGGTAATGACTCCATCTACAGGAATCAAGAGGTAAAAGGGATGCTGCTGTTTTTCCCATCCTATTCATCCAGAGAAGGCCAACACCGTTCCTTCCACATAAGGTAATCATTTTCAATAAAAACAACAGAAAAAAAATCAGCATAGCTTACAGTTCACAGCACCCTGTGAAAAGTTTTTTCTTTTCACATACTCCCAATTAAGCATAACAGAAGCATGACAATGTAGGCACAAGATGTTAAACTTTCATCACATAGCCAAGCTTAATGATAATGAAAATATTTGCAAATTTGTAGATGCAATTTCAGTTAGAGTCTCTAGCTCTTCTACAATAATTTTTACTACTGAGGTCAGGAGAAAAAAATACCTCTACATGAAAAATACTGTCACTCTATGGATTATTCTAATTTCAGCATCATACGGTATGACCTTTGTTAAAATTATATGATCTTGTAAAGAGCTAGTCATGAAAACACTGCAAATAAAATGGTTACAAAAAAACAGAGTCGTGTTTTTAAGTTTCTATGTCCATTATGATCCAGGCTTCAAAATTTTTATTCTGGAAAAGCGATATATATGAAGCTAAAGTGAATAGTTTTAAATATTTTTTTCAACAGAAGCACTTAGATTTACACATGTTAAGCTCTTGATGTGAAGCCTAAATGCAAAATTTTTGTCGAGATGAAGGTGAATTTCATTTCTCTGCAAAACTTTCTAGGAATTTTAACAAATGCCAGCTTGCAAAAGCTTTGTGTGTCTGAAGCTGCCCAAGTTGAGCAAAGAAATTATTGATGTGGGTACTTGATAGCCTGTTGAATACGTTTGGTAGACAGTGAGCAAGAAGCAGTCCATAGAGGTGCTGGTCCCACTGATGTGCTGCATAATTCAAATAATCAGCATTAACAGGGAAGGTTTGTATGGAGAGACTCTTTATGATTTGATATCAATTATGACATGCACATCAAGTCAACAGTCTTGAAAAATGTCAAATTATTCCCAAAATTCTACTTTTTAAATTGAGGGTATTTTAGATCTAATTGAGGAATCTGTCTTGACAAGGCTTTCAGAAAAAACTAAGGTGGTAATTAATTAAGAAGCAGATGCTTTAACAGATGTTTCACCAGTTACTGTCACATCTCATGACTCGTGTTTTCCTAACCTGATGTAACGTTATATGTGCTGTGTTTTAATATAGTTGTAAAACTCATTCCCTCCCCATCCCTTCCATGCAAAGAGAATATAAAATTATATCAAATCAAATGGTTCTATTATTTGTAGATGACTACACAAGTTGTAGTCAGAGAGAATCCAATATCTTCTGTATAATCTACAGATACATTTCCATAGTATTTTCCAATTATTTCTTGTTTTATTCTAATTTAAATCCTAGCAAAACAGCAATAATTTCTGAAGAGAAAACAAATATTTAGATATGATTTTTTTAAAAAAAAACCAAGCTGGTAGGACATGTTGTTTTGTTTTCTAATTAATATGTGTACTCTTGCTACCTGCAATGAGCAACCCTATTTGTAATCAGTGAATAAAACACTAATAATATAGTTTTCAATTATGTTCTTTCTAGTTTCCAAGACCACTGTTTAAAGCCTGAAACACTTCAGTGCATATTAAATAAAACAAATTAAATGAGCTGTGTTTTTCTTTTGTGTAACTTGCCTTTACAGATCAATAATAATGGGAAATTTGTCCCAAAATGCAGGTATTAAAGGTGAGAAAAGCGCATCCCAGGAAAACTAACACCAAACAAGCAAACTTCTTCAACAGAAAACTCAACACGGCTGTTTCATGGATGGGCATGAAAGATTTCACATTTGTACTTCAATTATCCCTTTTTTCCCTGGCTACATGTCATTCTCTCACAGCACTGGATCCCAGCCTTCACAGGACTGGATTCCCTGGATCCACCTTCTCCTGAAGCGAGACATCCCTCCCTCTTAGCCACGCAGAGGGGATCCCAGGCACCCCCCAGCTCCCACTGGGGACCTTTATGTCACTCATGGAGGGGGTTTGACTCTGCCAGCAGAGGAAGCACATGCCAGCTCACCTGGTTGTACAGGGCACAGATGTGCAGCGCCGTGTTCCCCGAGGCGTTCTGCGCACACATATCCGCGCCGTAGAAGAGGAGGTGCTCTAGATGTTGGACATGTCCATATCGACAAGCCTGTAAAGAGATGCATTCATATTTTGGTTACTATACAATCTGGGCAAGCATTCCAGATTAAAGATTTTTAGCAGAGAAGATGCTGTTTTACTTAGGGTCTAATTTTCAGAGCCATCCCTGGACGGAACAGGAGAAGCAACACCCAGATGTGCACATCTGCCCATAAACACCAGTGTGTGCACTTCAGGTGCAGCAAGGCTGTGCATAAGTTTAAGAATCTGCTTACTTGAGGAATGGAAATTTAAAGTATGGAGAAAATATAAAGTTTGGCACTTTTTATCTACTGATATTCATAACTGCCAAATGTGACAAGCAGTGACAGAGGAGCTTTTTTGTCGTGCTAATCTTCAGAAAGTTGCCCACTAGATGGCACTGAAGATGATCAGATTTCTAAAGCTTGCTTTTAAGATAGGAAAAGTTTGGGGAAATCCGGCCAAAAAGAAATGGTTCCTACCTGATGAATTTCTTGCCATCCATTTTCATCTTTGCAGCTGACTGTAGCATGTTCATGAAGTAACAGTTCACAGCAATAGGGATCCCCTCCCACAATAGCAGTGTGGTACAATGGTGTCAGGCCACAGCTGTCTTTGTAGTTAGGAGATGCTCCAAGCTCTAAAAGAGTCTGAAAGCAATCACAAACTGTGAAAAATATATTTTGGAGGGACTTCTACCTTTAAAGGGACTTTTCTACCTGAAAAAGTATTTACAAAGATTGTATTTGCCAATTTCCATTCTCTCATTAAGTTCATAAATCTCAATTCTGAAAATGTTTCATCACCTTTGCACCACACTCACCTCTTCAGTTACAAGACACTTTATCAAAAATGTCATGCAATTTGAATATCTGTCAAAAGGAAATAAGCAAAAGCCATAAACACAAGACTTGATCTAAAATATCAAGGCGATTCAAGAATACCTGTTAAAAAACAAAAGTAACCAGAAGTGACTGTGTTAAGATATAACGTGTAATCCATACCACTGGCATTTGCTTTTAAAGAGATAAGCAACAGTAACACCATTCCTATTTCCTCATACAGATCCTTCCCCACCTATCAATAAATAAAGTTAAATTTCACCAATTTTTTTCCTACCAAAAATTTAGAAACGAAAAGGCCCTTTATTGAAAGCAAATTCTAAGATTTCAAAGCCACAAGAAAGCACTAGAACAAGCACATATTACAGGATCTGTTGAGGACAACGCCGTAATAAACTGAAAGCATTCTCCTTTATATATTTTTTTCTATAAAATAATGTAGAATTTGCTACTGAAAGCATTTACCTTGAGGGTTAATTGGTTCTTGGCTCTGGCTGCTTTGTGCAGAGCTGTCATTCCATCTTTGGCTCGGAAGTCTAAATGTGCTCCTCCATTTTTCAGAGCTTTTATCACTTCTACTGTATTGTCAAGCTGAACTGCCAAAGTTAGGGGTGTTTCTAAAGAAGAGAATAGCATATACTTGAAAAAAGATGAGCAAATATATAAAAGAAAGAACATTTGCTTTGAAAATGCTAAGTTAAAAAAAAAAAAAGTACTACTTTATGCTGCTAGTTTTATTGCTCTGACCTCCACTTTCTAGGTCATGATAGTTTGGGTCCAGTCCTCGGTCCAACATCTTTGTGATTTTTTCCACTGAGAGATGGTGGACATGATCCATAAATTTTCTCAAATTGGCCTGAAACAAAGAGCGACAAATGAACCATCCTCTAATTTTAAAAAGAAAATTTTGACTAAAAGTTAAATATTCTGTCAATTTATGTCAAGAAGCATTGATATCATTGAACAGTTGCTAATTAATTGACAGAGCACTGGAACAGGCTGCCCAGAGAGGTTGTGGAGTCTCCTTGGCTGGAGACATTCAAACCCCGCCTGGATGCGTTCCTGTGTGATGGACTCTGGGTGACCCTGCTCTGGCAGGGGGGGTGGACTGGGTGATCTTTCGAGGTCCCTTCCAACCCCTAGAATTCTGTGATTCTGTGATTAACATTTCTGGAGAACCCAGCTTCATACTGAGAGCACAAACCCTATGGTTTATAATGTTCAAAAGTCAAACTCAGTAAGAAGATTCTGGTTTTTATAGTCTTAAGGGAAAAATGTGTGAAAGATTCCTTCAGTAAGAAATTAGGATAGTGTATGATTATCATTATTATTATTATTATGACCTGCAAATTAGTCTAAAGACATAGATCAGCATTTTTGCAGCGTGCTGAAAGCACATTGTATTTATGAAGTAAGGTTCATTTAAAATTACATGGAAGAGTCAATCATGGGAATATTACTATGAGATAAATTCCCAGGTCACAATTCACACATCCCTGTTGGCTCTGGAAACACATACTGTTTGTTGTTCAGCAATTGGCCATAAGTACTTATGTACTATACTTATTTTCAGTTTCTCAGACACATTACTTTGCTAAGTAAGCAATTCTAATCCAGTAAATTGGGCATACCTTTGTATGAAGCTTGGCCAGTTGTTTTTCATCAAGATTGAACTGTTTGTACACTCTTTTCTTGTATCGAAACTGAGTGAGGAAAAAAGAAGAAATTTTAAATGTCCTATTTTGCTTAAAAACTCTTAATATCATTGTCTGACTTTACCAGAAAATACCACCCACGATGATGCAGATTCAGGCAAAATTAAAAAAAAAGGCTTTGTATTTCATTTTGAATATTCATCAATAATCAGCACTCTGCTTAACATAGTGACATCACAGTTTTACAGTTCAAACAAGCAAAATTAATATTTTGTATAAATATACTGAAATCAGTGGAAGTGTATGGGAAATGAGATCAGCATCTAGAATCTACATAAATAAGCAAGAATTACAGTGAAAAGAGCTTTTCCCTAAGGGTATCTGTGCACTTTCATTTACAGTCTCAGGCAGAAAGAAGAACTGGGAAGACATGTTAAATAAAAAAAAAAATACACATTCCAGTATATCAGCTTAGCAGTTCTGAAATTAAAAAAAAAAATCCTGAAAAATCCCTTAATCAACATAGGCAGAACTTATATATGGGAATAGTTCTCCTGATGCTTAGCAGGACTGGTCCTGTGAATGAGACTCAGAGAATTGCTTCTTTTTTTGGCTTAATTTCACTTACATTCTACCCTGAACAGTTTGCTACCCCTATGGCCAGAATAGCAAGACCCATGGCAAAAATCATGGGGTTTACATAATTATAATTTACTACTGTCTAATCTTGCTGCACAGAATTCAAGGAATGTAGCACGTCTCTTGGACAAGGAGACTGTACCAAAAGAGGCTTTAATACTGGCTTCTCACAAGACCACTTTTAACCCCTGAATTGCAGTTCTCCAGCTGCACTGAGAAGAGTTTTACAAATAATGAATGCTCATTAAACAGAACATGACAGAAGAAATTAAAGTGGTTATTTAATCTGCTTATAGCTATAATTTGGACATCAATGATTGAACTTTTGAAATAAACTGCTAGAAAAACAAGGACTTGAACCTTCTCTGGACCCTGGGGTTTTTTTCTTAGATTTGTTTTGTAGTCTATTAACTGCAGATTATTAGTGGTTGATGCACCACTATACAAGCAATACCAAAACTAATTAAATACTAGTTTCACGCCCCATTTTCCTGCTATACGTGTTTCAGTGTGATCTGGCTCTGCTCCATGTTTGCCCAGTGCCATAATAGTTCTGCCCTGTTTATCACCCAGCTGCTGAGCTTCTGTATGAGCAATGGAGAGGGGAGAAATTCCAGTGTCTGTGTGTGACTGCTTCACACATACACACACCCTCTTCCCTTACTGCTTTCCCAGGAGATAGCCAGACAAAATCCGTGCACTCTGAAGGAGGGCACAGAGAGAATTAGATTGGGGAGAAAACAAAAAAGGCTTCACTGAGACAGAAAGACCATCTCTTTGGGAGAAAGCAAAGGCTGGTTATTCAGCAACCCTACTATTGCAAACCTAATCAGAGACCCAAAACCTTAATCTAGAATCTTACATTTCTTTATTAAATCACGGAATAAGATACATCTCCCATGTCCTCAGCAGAGGAAAACTCCAAAATCAAATCTCCCAGAGGGGCTTTGGGGATAAAACATAGAACAGCTCCACCGAGCAATGAACATCAGCACTGCTGTGAGCAAGGGTTGAAGTGTGGACTTGCTGATCACTATTTCCCAAGTGCAATTCAGATGCATGCAGAAACCTCAAATACAGCATGCTGTGTAGTTTGTATGACACTACGAATGTTTCAGATATTAGATCTAAAAATACCTCAAGTGAAGGGACTCCTTTATTCACTGGCTGTGGGTATTCCCTAAGAAGTCGCTCCTCATCCAAAAACTTCCCATCTCTACCATTGCTTGCAGGCTGGAACAGTCCATAATTCAAGACATCTTTCAAACTCTGATTCAAAGTGCACAAAATCCGTTGTTTTGCAACCCACACTGAAGCTTCTGGATTAAATCTAATGCATTTCTGGAAAGAGAAATTATTTTTTAAAGTGCAATTAATAAAAAACACATTTAAATAATACCTTACATTCTAAAATTTATGTCATAAATATATACACACATATATAGTAAACCTAAAAAAATCCATGACAAAATATACATCAGGAGAACTACACTTCAGATACATGTTCCTCTATAATAACTAATGCACAAGCACTGTGAAAACACAGGACATTTCAAGTCCTTCCACAAATATCGGAGCCCCTATTCTTCTTCAGTGAAAGAACTTCATGGACAACTTGTTTAAAAAGCCAAGTGAAAGGGACGTTACTAGATGTTTAACCACCCACTTGATTCGAGGCTGTTCTGACAATCAGATCTGCAACAATTTCATCAAAAAACAGTATTCAGGCAAGAATTATAATTCATTTTAAGGTACATTTGTCTTAAGGTAAATTTATGGGAGGAACTATACAACATGAAGCAGCAGATGACTTGAAAACCTTGAAAATCCTTTCCAGTTCTCTGCTTCTTACCAAGTTGGATTTTAGAAATTTTAAAAACTTGGAAATTTTGCAATGGTAACTTAAGTTGCAGTCGTTGGCCATGAGCTTCCAGCAGATACCTAGAAACTGATTTGTTGCCTCTGACGCGCACTATGAAGATACAGTGCTGCTGACTCACCCCATACTGGGCCACAAGAAGGGCTTATACCAACCTGACAGAGCTACAGCACAGGAGTCCACTCAAAGGATGTCCCCATTCCCTCACGACTGAATACAGGATGCAGGGATTTCACAAGGGCCAAAAAAAATTTAACAGTCATATCTTTTTTTATCAGCACATTTCCATGCATGTAACTCATGTAGTAATGTCAGTAACCACTCTTCAGGTCTTTTCTGAAGACCTCTGCTACTCTTCTTATTATAATTGTACATTGAGATAGGAGAACAGAAGAGCAAGTAAAAATAAGACTGCTGTTTTATGAAAAGAGTGAAGTGTTTCCTTTAACTTTACTCACAGCTGCTTCTGCAGTGCTGACCTCTGCAGTATCTGCTGGCATCTTTTTGAAGTCCCAGAGCCATCCATAAGAAAATGTTTGCAGTCTTTTAGAACTAAACATTGTCATCCTGGCAAGCCCTGCATATATCTGAAAGTGATCTCTGATCCCATATACACAAATTCAATAACAAATTCATTTGAATATTTCAATTCTGAATTTTGAAGAATAAATTCAAGATTGCTTTAGTTATAAAATAAGTAAGAATTTATTAGATGCACATGGTGTGGTGACCACAAGGAAATGAGACAGTAGCTGAGTCAAAAAAGCTGGACAACTTTTTCTATTCTTCAACAGCGTATCATCCAAAAAATAAAAGAATAAAAAAATAGGGACAGTTTAGTCGCAAAGAACTACAGAAACACATATCAAACATATTTTGTATTAACAGACGTGGGATCTATTCTTTCCACCCTTTTTGTTGCATCCTAAATCCAGATTAAATGAGATGGTTTGTCTTGAAGGCTGGCTGAATACGCTACAAAAATTACAATAGTTCTTTCAAATCAGAACCAAAAAAGAAGCCTTGAGTGGTTCAAAAATACGGTCAAAACCACACTAGCCCACTCAAAATCCAAGTCTAGCAGCAAGACAGCACATCAAGATTGGTTGCTGAAATGCAAGACCTGTGTTTTTGATATTAAAGGTCTTTGAATCATGAAAGACATGGTCAATTATAATCTTGCATTCCTGCACACTGGTGAGAGCAAGTTACTAAGTTCAACAGAAGGAATAGAAGCAAGGGGAAAATATAGCCCACTTGCTCCATCTAAAGGGAAGATACTAATACAATGGGAATAATGTTCATGATACACAATCTCTGAGGAGTAACATCTATCTATTCAAAATCTATCAACCATCACATCTTTTTCATCAGACTCACAAAGCTGTCAATCACCTAGAACTGCATTGCAAAAGGGGAACCATGAAGAATGGTTTGTACAGCTGCCTCCAAAATGTGATTGTCAGAACACCAAAATACAATTTATTCTTTTCAATAGAAGATGTCAATATTAAAGATGTGACAACCAAAAAGTGGAAAATGCAAATGAGAGTTGGGCATCATAAAAAAAAATGGAGCAAGTCACTCATTTTGATTTGTGCTCAGTGTTCAACTTAATTCTTGGAGGCACTGCTTTCCTTCATCTAAATGCATTCAGAAAACACAGAATTCATGAGATGAAAGGTCAAAAAACCCGGTCTGGCCACACCATCATCAGCTCATGAGTCAGTTCACCTGACCAGATCAAGGGCATAAAAACAGATGGCAGCAGCACTCACAACGTTTCCACTGTCAGAGTGAGGATAAAAAGAAGGAAGATCAACTATAAACAGAAAGCAGCAATGAACAATCAGTCACAAAATGGGATATAGAAGAATACTTGTGAAAAATTGCAGAGGAAAACCTGGAATAGATTTGAGGCAGCAAAAGGCAGTATAGAATGGAAACAAGTAAACATGGAGGCATTTTAAGCAAAAATGTGACTAAAGCTGCAGTTTTGACAACTGGGTTCCTACCTTCATAAGATAAAAATTGCACAAACTAAACAAGTGTTTTATCTAAGGAAGAAAAGCACTAAAGCAAAAGATTTTTAGTTCTAAAGGCGAATGAATACTGGGAAAAGTAAAGAAAGTATAAATTAAAAAAAAAACAAAAAGTAGCTATAACTTAAGCTGTTGCTTTACCAAACTGCCACTTACCAAACAATATTTTGCATGGAAAGTACAATATAAAATTAACAGAGGAACAGGAGTCAGTAAATGCTCCTTACTGAAGTGGAGCAGCAAAATAGATGGACAGAAATAATTTCAAAGTCATCTTTGGAAGACTTTCATAAAATATATGAATCTGAGTGTTTTGATTTTAAATGTAACCTAGAGGATAAAACAAAAGAGAGGAACAACCACTATGTCTTGCTAATAAAATTATGAAAATATTCCTTAAAAAAAAATTGCCTGGCAGATCTGTTCTTGAAGTCTGGGAAAAAGATAATTCTAAGCACAAAACATTGGACTCCACTGTCAGAACATCACGCATTTTCTTGACAACAACTACCAGAGAAGAATGAGACTCTTTGCAGCTATAGGCTGAATCACTTCTGCTATGTTCCTACATGGGCTGATATGGACACAAGACAACTTACCCTGGAATCAGACCAAAAACGTCCAGGGAGAGGTCAGATATACGGGGCATCATAAAGTGTAGACATGGTAGTTCACCCTGTTTGCCATGTCCAGAAGACAGCTGATGCCATGCACAGACACGGTTGCCTTGTGGCACAAGGCAGACAAGTTGCCTTGGGTAGCAAACTGCTGGGGGCTGTTGACTGCCAATTTATCTTACCAAGGAGGAAAGGTGCAGATCTGTCACCTATCAGTGCTGCTGACAGCATGACACTGAACTTCCCTGCCTTCACAGTAAGAACAAACACAATTGAATATTGCCTAAGCTGCCAAGAAATCCCACACCACTATTACAAGGAGAGGAGGAACAAGTAATTTACTTCCATTTCTATCTCAGTAGCAAGCAGTAGGGGCCATTGTCCGGACAGAATCCTCTGGGCTGGATGCTCTGCAAATAAGCTTCTGGTCAGAAGAGATTACACCTGTGCCTGCCTCCATAAAGAATCTACTAAAGCCGAGCCTCCCAGCTTATTAAATTGGGAAATGAAATGCTGGATAATACAGCTTTGTTACTCTCCTATGCACAGATATTTGTGAATATGGAGGGCTTTCTATGATCTCCACTCCCTCAGTAATTTTACTGAGCTCAGGAAATCTTTCAATCACTCATTTTAACATTCTTGACCCTCCTGTGCTGACACTTAGTTACTAGAAGAACAGAAAAGTCTTCATAAGAGCTTCATATGAACTTGTCAAGGCTTACATTACCATTAAAGTTTCAAAAGAGAATAAAAGGGCAACAAGACATTTCCTAAAATGGGTGATTTATGAAGTTTTCTATAGCAGCATATCCTACTTACAATGCTTGGTGCTTATCTCATACGTGCAAGGAAATAAAGGTGATTTACACCCCAGTCACTGCAGATGAGCAAACTTGTATTCCTAGTGAGTTTAGCTTGGGGTTTAAAGTTTCCCAGCGGAAAAAAACCCTAAATTTGCCTTATTTTAAACAAATATATTCTTGATCACACTTTCTAAACACCAACAAAGAATAAAAACATGAAACTAAATTATGTCATTTTATGTTCCTTTGATTAAACAGACTAATTTTAAACACCTCCTATGTTATGTTAACTATATACTATATACATTTAAGCTATCAGTCTTCCTGTTTGCAAACCTGCATCCAGATTTCTCTTTTCTATACAAGAGCTCAGAAATATAGAGAAATATAGAGCTCAGAAATATACTCAGAAATAGATCATCTGCTATCCAACTGTAAAACAACTGAGTTCCTTTTCATTAACCGTTTATTGAAAGGGGAAAAAATGCAAAAAGTAAAGCAATAAAAATGAACATATGAAACACAAAACCAAAATTACCTTTGGGTTTATTTCATTTCCTGCACAAAATTAATTTAAAAAAAACAAAAGCAAAAAAAAGTTTCAATAGTGTAAATAAATAACTTATTATTGGTCTAAAAACAGAGTAATGAAGTCTCAGGACGCTAACATATGTTTGTAACAGCAGAGTAAATTTAGCAAGTAAAGTTAATCTTTCCATTTTACTGGATCTATTCATTAAGCACTGAACACAAAGACAGAGCAAGCTGGTAGGGTGATCAATAAAATTCTAGCCGTACCCAATCAGAGCTTCTCTTGACAGATAACTTCACTACAGGCAAAATCCTTTTAAATTTAAGGTTTACAACACTGGATTTCAGTATTTCAGTCAATACAGAAACGAGAGATCCAAGGTGATGACTGCTTCAGCCAAGATTTAATAAAAATCCCCTGTGTTGCTCACAGAGCCACAGTCCTGCTGTGCCCTCTGAAGCCTTCCTGTCCAGCCCCAGTCCCACACCAGTTCCTCTTCAGAGAGGTTAATCTCACACCTTACGAACTAATGGATTAGTACTGTACTTTCAGCAGCAATCCTCATCTAAAAGAACTTTAAGAATTTAAGAGATAATGCCCTCAACTCCAAGACAGACTTCTCTGAGTTTCTGCAGCACTGTATAGATCAGCCTTTAAAAAACGAGCTCTACAACCACACCTGAGGCCACACTGTCAAAACAGCTTTCCCCTGTCAGCCTGCGGACAGGCCATCTCTATCATTCTAAAAATGAACTTAATTAAAAAGAAAGGAATAATTTCATCTGAGATAGATCTTCAATGGCAGCCCAGTATGATGTAGATCTTACATGTCAGCACCGAGTGATGTATGTAGCACACATCCATAAAAAGAATGTGTTTTTATAATCATCTTTGAAATGAAAAAATTCTGATGCCTACCATCAATTGAAAAACCTGACAGCAGCATTCAAGGAGGCCCAGGGTAATTTAGATAATTAATCACAAACTCGGACAACTTGTGGTTCTAGACAGAAAGTAAGTAACTCCCAAGACCTTCTTTGGGATGAGACTGTTATTCCTACCGTAGCACTTGTGGAGGACAATGATTGTTTTACTTACAAAGTTACAACAGGAAACATTTCCAACCTTATGCTCCTAAAATTCCAGACATTGACTTTTACATATTTAGCCATAAAAGAAACACAACTTCGCAGTTCTTTGTAAAAAAGAGGAATTTGAACTGTAGATTTCTAATATGTAAGGAACAGCCAAGATGATTAAAAAAACCCCAAACACTCTTATTCTCCTTTACTCAAGTAATCAGACACTTTTTAACAAATAAAAAGTCTGTTCAACTCTTCCTGTAAAATGTGAGTGATTAAATCTATTGTGGAAAAGTCTCTATTTTCATTGAATAGACTTAGGGATGTGAGACATAACCATCAGTTCACAAGTTAGCTTGCAAATAATTCCTCTAAGAAAATCAGGAAAGATTCGTTTATGATCTCTGATGTGTCCAGTGTAAGTGGTGAGGAAGTGGGAGAGAATAAAATAGTCATTTTATGTCACTGTAAAAACTGTGGAACAGTGTGATGCCATGCTTTATTCTTTCTCCAAAATAAGTGTGTTGATTTCTTCAGGTAGAAGTCTGAGAAACAACACCATATAGTAAAGGCACAGCAACAAAGGAGCAAGGAAAGAAATTTTTGTGCTTCTCTTTCCTCACCTTTCCACTCTAAAAGCCACCAGCTATCTAACAAGGATATATTTTCATGGGAGGATGTTAAAGAAAGGCAACTAATATGGTAAAGTGAGAGAGATAATTTGATGACCTCCTGCTAGACTCCAGTTTAGTATCAATCACAGACTGTCTCATGAAAAGAGAAACTAGAGAAGACAATGGGGTTATATATGTTCAAGGCTTTCATAGAGACAACATGTGATTTGGGGGTTCATCCATCATCTTCTGATGAGATTTTACATGCCCAATTCTCTTTCTTCTGAATGCAGATCAGATGGGTATGTTGCTTTATGATCACAGCTTTCATCAAACATACTAAATATACTCTCTGGGATAGGATGGTGCTTTTAGTTTAGGCCATCAGTCAGACATACCACAGGGGTTAAAATGTAGACATTAAAAGAAAACAGGACATAAATTTTGCCTGTAATTTGTTAAAAGATTTAAAGAAAATAGAGCTACTGCAGACTGAAGCCACCAAAGCTAATCATTTAACATTATTTTTTTTAGTTGCAATGCAATATCCCTTACCGTTTGTTGCAGATCAGGTATTATAATTCGAATCACTAATGTGTTGGTCTGACTGTCTTCCATTCTGCTGCTTGGCTTTTCTGCAGTTGCTCTAATTGTGTCATAAATAGTTTCTTCTTTGGAGCTGTCTGATTCAGATTCAACAGAATAGTCGGAAAAGCTTTGTGCCATTTCATCTTCACTTGATGTTGGGCTACGAGGCATGTTTAAGTTTTTTATCCTGCCAATACAAAGGAGAAAGAGAAAAAGATAAGTTATAGTTGAAGTCTTAAAAATGAATCAGTCGCAAGTTTTGTTTTCTTGGAAGTAACATGCATTTAATAATAAAGTTATATGTTATATCCTTCTTTTATTTCCTCCTGCAACTTATGTGAGTTGTAGAGTGTAATGGAAATAAATCTGGCCACCAATTTACTACAGAAGAGGAAGGAGGACAGGAGAAGGAAAAAGAGTAATAAAAGGGAAGATGACCTTCCTTCCCAGACACACCCAACCTCCCAAAGGATCCAGAAAAATCCAGCATATTTACCAGGTTCTATGCTAAATTATTGTAAACCATACTTAGAATTAGATCTGGCTTTGAAGCCTATTTTTCCCAATGCAAAAAGACATTTCAGGAAATTAATATAGGTGCTAAATTAACATCATCCTCTACATCAAGAAACTGTACAGGTAAGGCTTCAATAAAAGACAGTATTTCCAAATAGCAGGATCAACCAAAAAACCAAAATACCACAGGGAGCCAGACAGATGCTGCTTTGTGGTTTGTGGCTCATACAACAGCCTTTCATATCAACACTATCAAAATCTTTCCATTGTACATCCTCAAACACAGATTTTAGAAATATTTTTAATCTGTGGTACAGATTGGGCTAAAGTGAACCTAATGTTTATTCCAAAGTAAGGACATTTGTATTCAGAGGTCTCACAGTAAGAAGAGCAGAACATATTCCTTCTAGGTTTTAACAACTACAGCAGCAAAAGACTGGGTTTTTTTGTCCCACCAGCTATAAGCTTCTTCAGAAAATGACAATTATTATTCTATGGAAAAATGTGGGAAAATTTTATACTGGAAAAAATTGATAATACCACCATAAACTTTGCAGTGCTTGGTAGCCATATACTTTTTCAGTTTCCCCAGGCCAGAAAAACCCACAAACATTATTTTTAATATTTTCCATGAGAAACCTCTCTAGACAACTTCACTGCTTTTTAATAATAAAAATTGTCAGTTAAAAGAAAAAAGCTCTGACCAATTCCATTATCAGCCCAGGTTAAAATAAGACATTAAAGCAAAAGTAAAGCATGGAAGAGTGACCAGGTGACTCTAGTGAGTTACCCAAATGTATGTTTTTTGGGGTGGTCTCACAGTCAGATACCCCAAAGTAAATACAGTCAAACAGCAGGGACTAAGAAAACATTTTTTTACCATTGTGTTTTATAATTTAGTTTGAGTCAACTAAATATCACATCCAAATTACTCATTCTCCTTCGCCATCCAGTCATTTATACTGCAACAATTACATGCAAGCATAAAAGGCTACCAGTCTAATTTAGTGTTTTAAGGTGACCATGTGTTGAAGCCAGTGTTTACACCAGAGGACAGGCAGTGGTGGGGTAAGCCTAAAGCTTGAGGCCAAGGGCTTTCCAAAGCACATCACATAGCCACATCATCAAGTCTTATTGTTGTTTCAGAAGAAGGACAACTCCAGTGTTATTACCCTCAGCTATAATTACTAATGAACTGAAAAACAGTGCATTCAAAAATCTGAAAACACGCCAGTTCACAGCAGCTTAATGCAAGGCTCTATTTGCAAAGGCAAACTCTTGAGGGAGTATTTCATTTTTTTAATGCTCCACTGAACTGTAGATTAATGCCGGTCTCCAAAGCACCTTAAGTCAGTAGCAAGCATAAACATTTCAATGGCTTCCTTATTTATGTACCAACGCTAAACCACATGAAGCCAAAACTCAGTAGGTTGATCCACAGTATTTAAGAGAATAAGAGGCATTGGCCAGCGAGCGTGAGGAAAAAGCCATTAAGACCATCACAGTGTTTGTCTCTCCCTAAAGCCATTTGAGCGCACAATATAGTCCAGGGCAATGGGTTCAACTCCTCTGACAGAGAACAGCAAACTGCAATTATACAACATACAAATAAAGAGTTGAATTAGAGGAAAAAAAACTTCCCAAGGTTTTGGCAAGAGGATTTTCATGCAAAAACTACCCAAAAATATCTCAGTATGGAGTGGCAAAGAGAAATTACTAGCTGAAGAACCGACCCCTAGGTATCAAGCATTATTTAATAAATAGTGGGACAAAGAACTCCTTGGAGATGAATCAACAAGACACAAATCAGCTAATTTTCTGGAATACAGATAAAAATTTAAAAAAAAAAATAAAATGTACAAGTACCCATGAAAAGGGTAATGAAAGACTGCACCTACAGTGAAAACAGAACCTATGTCCCACCAGTGCTGTGGAGAAGTAGATCATTTGAATGTCTTTTTTAAACAGGACATTCTAACCACTGGAGAAACTAAATCAGCACAGGTCCCAGTGTAGGGCAGATCCTGCCAGGGAGCAGAGGTCAAGTACATCTCCCTGAATCTACAGACACCTTGGGGCAGCTTGGCTGGTTGGATCTTAAATTGCGTGGAAATGGAAGATACCACCATTTGTTAACCAGAGATGCTCACTATAACAGGTCTCATGGGGAAGCTGTTATCTTTTAGGAACTGTTTCAGTTTTGTCCCAGTGACATTCCAAAGGCTTTTCCACAACCAAAACTGTTACCTCAAGAAAAGTAAGGCAGGTTGCCTGCTTACCTAGGCTTGTGCAGCAGAAGGAAGTAGAGCATCCCAGATTCCTAACTCCCAGTTGGCAATTCATTGATTCAAAAGGATATTATACAGTTAAAATATAGATTAGTTTTCACTGATATGATGTCTTCTTTGCTTCCTGTAGCTAAGCTGGCTCTGTTTTATAGCAGTATGGTGTATCAGTGCCTGCTTTCCATTAGAGAAGTGTTGAGTGAAGAAAAGTTTCTCCGTAAAGGACTGAAAACAAATTTCCAATGATCTTGGAAGTAAACTCACAATGGAAACTACCACCACAACAGCCTTTGCTCAATCTCACATCCTCTGTCTGCATTTCCAACTTGAGCTTCCATACCTTGATCTCCCCACACATCCCAGCCCCAGGTACTCTCCTGCCCTGACCCCTGCACATCCCCTAACTGCTGGCTGAACAAAGCCATCATGGGCTCCGGCTGCTTAAACAGCACTTCTGACACAGGAAAGCTATAAAACAGCTGGAAGATGTAAGAAAAAAAGGATGGCTCTGTGTTTACCCTTATTATTGTACTTTTTCCTTGGCACCTTGCTCTTTAGCTCTGTGGGAGCACTGGGATGCTTACTCTGCCTCTATGGCTACTGCCGGGTTACATTTCTCAGGCCAACAGGCCAGATGAAATAAGTTGATCTCAGATGGCTGCCTTTCACTCACAGATGTTATTTTTAGATTCTTTTTTTCCCCTCTACATAGCCAGCAACTTTCACAAAATCTGCAGGAATTTCTTACCCTGCTATTTGGTACCACCCCACCATTAAGGAGAGTTAAAACAGCCTATGAATAAATTAAAAGAAAAACATGGGCAAGTAGAGTGACCATTTAACTGTCTTTTTCTTTGAGAAAAAAGAAAGACCAAAAAAAAGACTGAGAGTGCATTATAAAAGCCTGGAATTAAAACAGTGCACAGGTTATCAAAAGGCATGAAATTCAACTCCCAGAGCTTTCTTGCTCTCTCTGAATGGTCCGCTCCAATGAGTGCAAACTGACACTGCAGGGGAAAAAAGCAAGAGCAGCGACAGACTGATCCATTTTTTGGAGCCTTATAGTCATTAAACATCATATGAAAATAACATATTAAATATATAAGTTTAAATTTATTTTTAACTATCTGAAATATTACAAACCTGATATTTACTAAAGGGCTTAAAACATCATTGATATGGACACACATTGGACAGGGTATCTTCATTAAACATAGAAGGATTATAAGATATACAATGCATTTGCCTGCTACAAAAATCATGCTTTAAAATCTTCAACTAAATTACAGCTATTTACAATTTTGTGTACCCTGCAAAGTAACAACCCTCCTATCTAGTTTCATATTGGTAAATATGGAATATAGTGATATATACATATACACAAACCTATTTTAAAAGATCTGTCCCATATAAAGTCCCCTCTTTATTGTATCCTACACCAGCACCAGCTGGTGCAAGTGCAGGTGTGTCTGTCCTTTTTGCCTGGAGCAAACCCAATAGCCAATATATGTCTGACAACCACCAAAAGCAAACAGCTACATGCACAGAGATCCTGCTCCTCTGCTGTGCCTGTCCAGCTATCACCCTTGCCAGAGCTTCTCCAGTGGGAGCAGAACAATGCTGCAGCTCCCTTGGGTCTCTGCAGTGGGCAAGACTAACATATGGTGAGACAGGAGGAAATGCATTCCTAACACTAGGATCAACTTTTGGTAGGGAAATCCCAATAAAGGACATTAAAGGATGTGATCCTTCCTTCCCTGACCCTTGTTACCATGTGGATGTAGGCTAGGGTCTCACTTAACTGGCCACTTCAGTTCTCCTCTCTCCAAAATACAGCTGAGGCACACACATCAAATGTCTTGTCCAAGGCCAACAAGGCTAGATCTCCGAGCAGGGTTTCAAATTCAAGGGTCACTGGCTCCTAGTCATGATAAGAACAATCTATTTTTATACAAACATTCATCTGCACAATAACAGTCCTGTTGCCTTCAGGGAGAAGTCCTCTGGACCGTTATTGTCAGACGAGTTAAAAATGTACCTGTGGGAATATCTCAGCTACAGAGTTGGCATTGTTATGGGTCGAGTAATGCCATCAACCAGACTGTGAGAAAAGTTTGCTGTTAGGGTAACAGCAACTGCTAGAAAGAGGTATTTAATAATTAACTCTGAAGAAAAACTATTCAGGAAAGGGATTTCCATCTGCATAAAATCTGCCAGAGCTCCTAACACTTGGATTCTGTGGCTTTATTTGGGATTATATACATCAACTCAAGAACCAGCTCATCAAGTTACTGAATTAAAACGCTGGAGCAGATCAAGCATTTCCTTTTCTGGTTATATTAATATTAAAATAAAAAAGCATTTCAGACAGAACTGAAGATGGGGGGTACAATCCCAACACCCCATGCATTTCACACCTCTCCACAGTTCTGCAGAAAAGGTCGCGTAGAAGAAAATCTGAATTGAAGACTGGCTCCAATTTGTAATTTGATGGGCTCAGTCTCCGATTTGCACTTACTTTAAAGCTGGCAATAACCAGCATTGCCTCCAAAAGTGATCCCACACCCCCTCGCTCCTCAAAACACCCCACTCTCCCCCCTAAACTGCTTTAATCTCTGCACTAACATGAACAGTGAAGCAGAACAAAGCATTGATCCAGGTTACACACTGGCTTTTTTTGCTTTGGGAGGTTGGTTTCAGCATCCATCATCACAACCCTGCACTGGATCACTATGCAAATGTTTGCATAAGCAGCAGGAGAAAGATGGCAGAGGGCCAGAAGCAAACAGTGAGAGCATGGAAAGGGCAGAGCTGCTTTCTCCAAAGGCAATATTAATGCTTGCCAGCATAAAGTGAACCTGAGACACTACTGCCTAAGTGACAGGAAAGAATTCTACATAAATATGGCCATGTGATTAACTCTCATGAAAATCTCTTGATTATTAGTACCAAAACATCATAACTCTGAACAGGACAGCTTACTGAAACCCACTGATACAACACTCATCCAGGCAAATGCAAAAACCTAAAAGAATATATCTACAAGAATTAAAACAGAACATGTACAAGGACTGTTAACCCAGCCCACAGCAAAATCTCAGGGGAAACAAGGCACTTGGATCTTCTCACATCCTCCCAGCCCCACCAGATGATGAGGCAGCTTTGGCGTGGATGTGATACCCCATAAAGCTGTGCTGGTCAGGCTCCAGTCCTGGAGGCCTTCTGCAAAAGGGGCAGCACAGTCAATGCAGTCTTTATCCTGCTAGGAAAAACAGTGGCCAGGCTGCAAAACGAAGCACTGTTCCCTTGGCATGTCCTCAAGTGTGCTCCCTTGGTCCGTGCCAGGCGATGCACCTCACCTACAGGACACACAGATGAGGTGCTACCAGGCTCAGTGCTCTCCAATCTCTGCAACCACTGCAGGCTTTCACGCCACTGGAATGTCTCCCTGTTGCACTGCAACACAGCCCATGTGCTACTGCAGACACTGACTTAGAAAGATTAAATCACAACAAATGTTTTCTTGGGGCTTAGAAGCTTAGAAGACACCCAAGGGTCAGCAAGGTCCACTTCATGCCACGTGCCCTCAGTGCCAGGAAACACCTCCTGGTCCGATTTTATTTAGAAGTATAGGTGTAGTTTCAGAGACTGAAAAATTAAGAATGAGGACATACATGAAGGCCCTAAGAAAGTCAATCTGTTATCCTGCAGTTCCCTTCATCTGCCTCTGTAAAATGGGACAACTGATTCTTGAGTCTTCTCTAAAGCACTTGCACTCTAGGGAAGAAAATGCTAGAAAACCAAATCACTTGCACATTATTCAAAAAAAAAATCCCCTCCCATGGTAATTACCTAAACAAATTTCATCACACAGTATTTTGCTATTCACATTCCCCATAATTATGGTTTTATTCCCTGTACACTGGTCCTTCACTTAAATTCACTTCAGTTATGCTGTCTGGTAATGCATTTTTGATCTCTCTATTAAATAACTGAAACACCCAACTAAATATTTTAGAAAATGTGGGCTGAGGCATAAGCATTAATGTACCAGATGCCAAGGAAAATTCCTGAAGCTGCTGTTTCTTAGTGTTGTATCTCTGACTTCCAAACTTACACATTGATTTGAAATCAGTATTGAAAATCAATGGTCATACCCATTTGTTCTCACTGGCACCACCAGAAGATTCTTCTTACTGTCCTATTTAAGGGCAGATTTATGCATTCCCTGATTTCTTTGCTAGGTGAGCTGCACAGCTGGCAAATTGTTTTGCAAAGGGGCTTGAGTGACACTATTTTCCTTTTTTTTTTTCCCCAGAAAAAAAAAAAAAATTGAGTGAAGTAATTGTTGAACCTGCTCCTTATTTCTGAGGCAGCTTCTTACCCCTTGTTCCTGTATATTTGTGCAGCACAGACTTGCCAAGAAGTGGCTAAGCTCCATTAACTTCTGGTATTTAGAGTCTTAAATACCAACATCATGTGATTAAAGTGGGTCTTAAGATCAGCCTGTAAGAATGTATTTTTTTAAAATTTTTTTTAAACAGATGTACTTCACCATTAGCACTCTTATGCACATACAAAATTTACACATTTCTGCAAATACAGGGTAGTTTTCTAAAAGTTTCTTCAGTTTCCAAGTAGCTTTGGATGTTAAAATTCTCCTTTGCCCTCTGTCTGTTCTACTTAGTATTTATTTTCCTTGTGAACTATTCAGCCAGTCCCAGTATCTTTACAAAAAGGTTGACGTTCAATCAGACAGATGCAAAGAGATTTTGGGGAAGGACTGATACAAAGAATATAGGAGACGAGAAACTTATTGTACTGAATGAGCAAGGCTGGAAGACAGACAGAGAAGTAGGTGCAGAACAAGCTTAAAAACATTTGAAATAGGAGTTCAACATGAGANTATAGGAGACGAGAAATTTATTGTACTGAATGAACAAGGCTGGAAGACAGGCAGAGAAGTAGGTGCACAACAAGCCTAAAAACATTAGAAATAGGAGTTCAACATGAGAAAACAGAAGATGCTAGAAGAAAGAGGAACCATGTGTAAAGATTTAGCACAGAGTAACACAGGTTGGTTAAAATGTTTTTAAAAATCTGAAAAAAATATAAAAATCAAACGTATTACTAGAGGAAACATAGCAAGTGTTTATAAATGTTAACCATGGTGAAGTTTACAGTAAAGCCCAATTCCCACTGGCAATATAATATCTTAAGTGCCTTCTTTTAAGCATCTGCAAGGTTGCCAGTGCAATTCTGTCTGACCTTTATTTAAAGGTCGCTCTTCAAGACAAGGAATTATGGCCAGCCCCGTGAGCCCCAAGGCAAGTAGCTTCTAGGCTCTCTACATTTCTACAGTTGTTTTTAATATGGCCCCTAGTTTTGTCCATTTATTAGAACCTCCCTTTTCCAATAGGCCAACATCAGCAGTACTCATAAGTCATTCTTTAAATATTGTTTGCAATAGATACTATAATTTACCTAGGACAATAATCAAATGCACTTTGAAGTATTAAATAAGAGACTGGATCCCAAAGCAATTGCATACGCTTTCTTGTAAATACAATTTTCAATTTGAAAATTCTTCTGTTCAAGATGTATTAATCCAGAATCCCAAAACACTTTGAACAGATGTTAAGCAAAAGAAGCTAAATAAATAGCAACTAAATAATTAAAATATAATGAAAAACAATAAAACTTTCTAAGAAAATGCACCAAGTATATTATCCCAGGCATGAAAGCTCACCAGCATCCCAAACCTGAGATGTCTTCTTGGACTTATAAATTCAAATAAATATCCAGACTCAAATCCAAATAAATACAACCTTTCTAAGCAAGTAGGGTTGGAGCTGTCATTATAGTCTTTATATTGCTGATCTTGCTAGGAGCAAAAATACATAGAGTACCCTTCTGAGATCCTTTTTTAGCGTTTTCATATGTTGCATGGGGAATCAATCATGTACATAATCCCACCGAGGTCAACAGAATTACTTCAGGAACAGCTCCAAGGAGACTTGACCCTTGCATGTTGTATTCATGAGCAAAACAGCAGCCAGGGTAAGCTATGAAAAGCCAACACGAAACATTGAAAAGTTTATCCAGTTCTGGATCTAATAAGGCATTTCTTCTTAATATGACACCTTTTCAGTTATCAAACCAGAAAAATATGCTACAGATTCAACAGTTACACTGAATTTGTCCCCAGTCCAAAGTACCACTTATGGGTGGTTTCCTGGAAACATTCAAGGTCAGGTTGGATGGGGGTCTGAGCACCTGATCTAGTTGAAGATGTTCCAGCTCGTTGCAGGGAGTTTGGACCAGATGACCTTCAAAGGTCCCTTCCAACCCAAACCATTCTATGATTGCAAATATTTACTGTCATGAAGCATACTTGCATATAGCAACTGGAGATTTCAAAGTTGCAAACTTCAGCAGTGAGGAAAAAAAAAATATTCCCCTTCAGTTATCTGCAATGAGAATGATACAATACGAGTAACTAGCTATGAATTGTTCTCTTAAAGTCATGTAGAATTATTACACCACTTCAATTTTAATAAGTCATTATCTACTCACAAAAGATGCATATCATGTTCATTTTGGTTCTCCCAGAAATTTTACTTACAAAACAGAAACATGTAAGCAAAGCAATTTTATCTCTTAGCCTTTCTGTTTCCAGCCTCTGCTTGCGCTCCAGTACATAAATATCAAAAAGATTATAATATGTTGGAAGTTAAAGGACATATGAGAATTTAAAAAGATTTACAACAGGAATTTGATAAAAAAACCTGTTGAAAGTATTTACCTCAGGTTCATCTCCCTGGCAAACAAAGCAGCTTAGCTGCTTGTCGATTTGCATTTTATGCTTATCAACCTTCTTCCTCTTTTTCTATATGGAAAACATTTTAATGATAATTCAAATATATGTTAACAGACAAGCACTGCTGCTGTTTTGTTAAGTAGATTAGATCAAGTCCTGAGAGCAGATAAAGCAGAGTCCCTCTTCTCCTTACATATGGGTTGGCATTTAGAATTTGCTATAAAGTTTAACCTTAATTTTCTTCAGATTCAATCCTGAATCCGTTGCTATGTTATTTTGATTTATTTGCTGTCCTGCCAAAAATGATCTCATTGTTTGCATTATTTTAATAAAAGAAATAATATGCCAGTTAAAAAAGTAAAGCTCTAAACAGATGTTCTATTTTTCTCATAAAACAATGAGGTATCTTTGCCTGAGAGCTGGTTGGAAAAAATTAAATTACCCTTTCTTGTTGTGTGTGTTGGGGTTTTTTCTCCTTTAGATTCAACAAATTCATTTTTATCTCAACTCAGCAGGAAACGTCCCTTGAAGTCTGTAGGTACCCAATGTCTCCGACAGGCTGCTAGGTGGGATTTGAGACTACAGATCTCAGACTCTCCAGGTGTACAAATCTGGGGCAGTCCCCTGCCAAAGTTCCCTTTGAGCTTGAGATTTCCAAGTTATGCCACTTCAGTTCAGTGCTCTAGGGAGGTTTTGTTCCAAAGTCCAAAGAAACTAAGTTTTGAAACACAGAAATCCTCCACAAAATACAATATTTTCCTCTATATAGAGCTGCTCAACTAGAGGAGTTTGCAAGTTGTCAGATGCACAGACCAGTTTAATTGATCAGCTCCATCTGTAGTTGAGTTTCATTTGAATTACTAATGTGACAGTCCAGAAATCTCAGATCAGGCATAGTTGTACAAACATAGGTCAAGTTGTGACCACTATTTTTCACCAATGTTGGTAAGTATATTGTCAATACCCAAGGCAACATAAT
This sequence comes from Aegotheles bennettii, assembly GCA_013398125.1. NCBI lineage: Eukaryota > Metazoa > Chordata > Aves > Caprimulgiformes > Aegothelidae > Aegotheles > Aegotheles bennettii. The sequence goes on along the minus strand of VZRW01004528.1, from coordinate 122,885 downwards.
AAGTGAATAAATGTCTAGTTCAGTTGCTGCCTTACTTTTCTATTAGCCCTGGCCTCAGTTAGGACCACTAAACCAATTTGCATAGAGAGGAGGGAAAAAAGGCAGAAGGAACTCCCTGGCCTTCATATACTTAATGTATTTTCTTAATCAAGAGGGAAGCAGCAAACAAATGGTGACCAAGAAAGTATGTGCGCATTCTGGAACAACTAGGGCAGGTGACCAGCCTTTGGTTTAGCCAAACTCCAGTGTAAGCAAAGATGTGTGCTGTGTCCTCGCTATCTTTGTGCCCATCTGTGTATGCCTGCAGCAAATATCCCTGCTCCCCAGTGACAGATGGTCTCCAGGCTTCTCTTACCCTAATTGCAGAAAAACTTACCTTATTTTTTAAGAGGAAATTTTTAAAAAGGAGCTCTGCTGATCTTATTGGCATCTTGCCTGGTTATTTTCCAACCCAAAGTAAGCATATCTTGGGTTTTATTTATACTCAATCTTGTGAAAGTCTAAGCTCATGGTGCAACTAAGGACATTCTTTAGGATTGCCAAGATGACCCAGGCAACACATAAATTCTGTAGAAGAATTAAAAACCAAATTATTCTCTTGACCTTTGAGATTTTGATTCAACCCATTGTAAAAATAAGAAACTCATTTTTACCAAATTGTATCTAGCCAAAATTTATGTAATCAAGACACAATACAACTGATGAAATAGATCAGTTTTCCTCACTGACTACCAACACTTAATTGTTGCCTTCAGTAAACAGCTCAAGAAATAAAAGATCACGTCTTAAACAGGAAGAAAACAGAATGAGATATATGTTTATGACTACTACTCAGAAGTAGGGAACAAAAAAATATAAAGAACACTAATGTTTAAAAACACAGAAAGATTCATAGCAAACTCTTTGAGCTTTCGTTACTTAAATGCCAGGTGCAGTTTGGAATTCAATATTAAAAATAAATAGCATGTTAAATCACCCTGGGATAACTGCTCACAGGACTTTTGATTTAGAGATGGACTTTAGAGCACCAACAGTATTGTTTTTCTGAAGTATCTCTCAGTGCAGAATCAGGATAAATATCAGTTTTCATGAACACAAAGACATGGATTCTTCACCATGCTGAGTGTCACAATCAAGTTATTTGGGTTGGAAGGGTCACCCAGAGGTCTTTAGTTCAACCTCTTCCTCAAAGCAAGTCCAGCGTTAAGTTCTGCTTGGGCTGCTTATGCTTTTATCCAGGTCTGACTTGAAAACCTCCAAGGGTAGAGACTACATAACCTCCCTGAGCAACCTCTGCATGACTGCCCTCATGGGGGAAAAGCTTTTTCTCATACCCAGTCTGAACTTCTCTTGTTTCAACTTAGACTGTTGTCTCTCATCCTGCCATGCACCACTGCACAGAGTCTGGCTCTGTCACCTCAGCATCCTCCCTGTCCAAGTCAAACCCCAAAAGATTTACAACTACAGCTCAGTTCTGCAACCCTAAAGCTTCTTGAAAGTTAGAGTATAAGCAAACATACGTTTTGCAATCCATATGTTCTCACACTGCAAAATATCACATTTACAGATATCACCTACTGAAGCTCTAGTCTTCATCTATGAACAGTCCAATCTATAGTTTACAACAGAGATTCAGGTAAATTTCAGCATCACCCAAAGTTCTGGATTTGTTTCTGTCACTTGCAGTGATTTCTTTACAAAGCGTAATTTCTACCTGCTTATCTAGGTCTCTAATTCAGTCCCAGGTAACGAAAGTCCTAAAATGAGGCTGTTGGAGAGCCAGAAATACTTTAAACGGATTTATTTCTAATTGACTAGATTTCATGTTGATTGTACTCCTGTAAGACCTGATTAAGTGAATTCATTACCATTTATAATTTTATGATGGCGTACTTTGGAGATTCCAGCCATGGAAATTATCACAGTCTAATCAAGATATGCAAACTGGATATAAAAGCACTTAAAAAAAATCTTGATTGAATCATATTCCTAATAAAAAAAAAATGCATCTCTTGAACTCCAGACATACTGCTATCAGTTTTTGCCCTGAAGAAAGTATTTAGTAAAAGTTCCTACTAAATACTCCAGAGGTATGGAGCAGCTGATGACACCAGGCTTTCACAGTCACAGACCTTTGTGATGGCCACCCACATGGGACTGTGTTTCTCCAGGAATGAAGAGCAGTGATGCCCACAAACACCATACTTGAAAGGACTCTGTTTTTTGTAAAACTAGGGGCTGGGGTGACCCTATGAGATGCACCCTTCGCTTTGCTCAACTTCTTTCTTTTTTGCTGCTCAATAATTCCACATGCAACCTGAACAATTTCTATGCAATTTCCTAACATTGTTATTGATGCTGTCAGAGCTACCCATCCCCACACCTCATTATAAGAAAAAAGCAATGTCTAGGCTGCTCTGCTTACCCTGTAAGTGCAGCTGTGCAGGGAAGGAAATAATTAAGCCCATCATATGAACCAAATCCTTCAGGACATACCCATTAATGAGATTTACGGAACCCACTCTCTGCTTTGCTGCTTGCAGGAACGAAGGAAGCAGAGACAGAGCTCTCCTTTCCAGCATTAGTATAAAACTGGAAATATATTTTGTTCAATTCATACTTTTAAAAGAAAGAAGCATTAAAAAGAGATTTGGCATTAGGTTTTATGTCTGCTTCATGTTCTCCCATGGATTTTAATTAGACTGCCTCATGGGGTTTTTTGCACTTGCCTCACCTCAACAGTATTCACCAGGCCTTTCCTAAACTCCCCTCCTCCACACGGTTTCTCAGCCTTACATGGAGAGCNTGTTCTCCCATGGATTTTAATTAGTCTGCCTCATGGTTTTTCAGCCTTACATGGAGAGTAACCATTTCTGCCCCTTTTGTGGAAGTCTATCAGAGTTTAATTTTCTTACATGATTTCATTTTTACTTCATAAGTTTGAAAATTCTCCTGCCTCTCAGGTCAGAGGGAGCCACCAGTTCCTCCCCAGGTTTTTGTATAAGATTTTGAGTTGTCTCAAACTTTCCACCCAACAGAACAGGTCACCAGGAGCTGCCCTCTCCAACCGTAAGCCTGCAGCTATCAATATCCCACCTACACGAGGCACACCAGGCACTAGAGCTGCACCACCACTGCCTTGGCAGGAGGCCCATGCATGGCAGGGTGGCTCTCAGAACATCTCTTCTTGCACCAGTGCCCAGGCTGCTGACTCGGCTGCCCAGGGTGCAGGACTGGATGCCCTATCTTCTAGCCTGAGGAAGACTCATTAGATGATGGCAAGTCAGAAAGACTACATAGAAAACAAAGTTTAGATATATTAAAAAGAATCAAATATACGTAAATATAATTACAATATTTTGTGTATTGTCATAAAGGCTGTTAAATAGATATAGATATGTAACAGAAACCAACCCTAATCTGAACACTTAAATCTGGAGACTGATACATGTAACAAAGACCTATAATAATAATTTCAAGAAAAGCACAGTACTGAGATGAAAGTCCCATTTCACTAACTACCCAAAGCACGTGAAGCACAAGAGTGGTTACAGCCTATATCAAACATCACTGTCACTGCTGGCTCTCACTAGGAAGCAGCACAGCATGTTCAGTCATGAATATCTGCTTTTCACACCTGCAGTGACTGTGACTGCTATGAATGTAAATGGGAATGAACATTAAAATAAAAAAACAACAAACAAGACTGTAAATGTAAGCAAAGGCCTTACACAATCACATCTATATTTTAAACTATATTTCAGGGTTTATACATTATCAAAGTTAGTTATGAGTAACTGTTGTTCCTTAGGCTTCAGATTATTTGAAAGGTAGTTCAGTCATATGCTGATGAGGTCTTTCTATTTTCCACAAACAGTCCAGTTGCACTGAGCAAATAAATTAAAAACTGAGCAACTTCAGTTTATTTTCCTATTCTTAGACTTATTTCACGTATTTCCTTTCACAAACCACACTTTCTCACTTCTGTACCCAGTTCAAATATATCCAACCCTTATCAGGGGCTGACAGCGTGGGCTCTGATGGATTATTTTGGTCATGCTATAAAGACCAGAAACACTCTTGAAAAGCTCCTAACCACAACTGCAAACTCACTTATACATTTCAGCCAATAAAACATAATTATTCACTCAACACACAGTCAAATATAATGCTTAAAATCCAAATTTGCACGCCTGTTTTTATACCATTACCTTTCTCTTCTGATGGGTTAAATATTTATTTTTGATAGTGGCACTATCACAGAAGCAAACAGTGAATTATTAAATTCCTAATAAGATGGAAATTTTTGTTGCACTGACCTTTGAGGTACACATTTTTTTTAATCTTTCTCTCCTTTTTTCCATTTCTACAGACTACTGCTCCAAATTATACTCTTTCATGTCACCACACACTTTATGCCAATCCCTTCCATGAATTTTACATAATTTTTGTATTTTCATTCCCCTTCCAGTGATCATCCAAAGATGCTCTTAGGACTCACTAACTTACCTCTGATCTAATGTGCATTAACACAGACATATGCAGCAGTCATGCAAAAAAAGGCATCTCCAGTTTCTCTTATCCCAGAGAAAATGAGTTTTTTAGTTTTCAGATCATACAGGAATATCAAAGCTCTACCAAAGGAAACCTAATTTTAAATCACTGTCCTTTTTGTCCTAGTCTTCTGATTTCTGAGTTTCACTTTTCTATTTATTGTGTAATGATTGTACTGGAAGACAATAAAACAATTCTAGTTTAAGAAACTAGCTTGCATAAAAAGTTGTAAGTACTAACAACTTTTTGAATTGTGTTTAACTAGAATCACAGAAAAGATAGGGGGAAAAAAAGATAAATATGTAGAGACTACAAGGTTTTTTAAATAGAAATCACTGAAAATGCTGCATGTAAGTTACAAAAAATGCAAGGAACATGTTTACACTGTGTGACAAGAGGCTCTACACTGACTTAGTTCTCACCTAATTGTATGACAAGGGCATTGCAAAACCTCAGAAATTCTTTACACAAATCTAACATCAGTTGCAAATTTACAGTGAACTCAATAATAAATTGCTCCTAGAAAAACAAAACAGGGTTTTTAACATGTCTAATACAAGGAACGTAACATTTAGTCTATCTGCTAGTTCATTAAATGTAAAGTATATTCACTAGGAGGAGGAAGAGAGCTGCTACACGTGAAAATAAAAGTTAACAAGATCTGCCAAGCATCTTCACCGCACGCTACAGTTAAGCTGCAAATTCCTCTGCTCCGAGATCATTCTCGTAATCCACTCAACACTGTAAAGTAGGATGAGGAACACTTTCCTTGCTGGGGATCAAGCAGGTTTTTCAAGAATTTTTGACCACCTGTTTACTGAAATAACCTCTTAGCAGAATCCAGCAAGACACACAGCTGAAGTCCTGGGCTGAAACTGTAGGGTTGTCCACCTGACTTGAGTAAATCATTTCTCTACAAAATCAGTTTGGCATATTTACCTGCCAATATACTGAAGAGAGCAATGATGTCAAGATGATCACCTGAACCTAGCGCCCATCTCAGATTCCTGTAAAAAAATACAGAAAGACATAAAGAAGGTTGATATGTGGAGAACAAAACTCAGCGACCTACTGGCCACCCTATTTAAAATCTATAAAGCAGAAACGCTCGCAGCACAAAGGGTATTTTGATATGTTAGCCTGCAAGGGAGAGGAAGTTCATCACATTGAAAATTTCCAACATATTCATCAAGCTGTAACATAAATATTATGCATAGCTTTGCAAGGGCAGAGCCTGATTTAACTTCACTCACTCCAGAGTGCTTCTGGCAGCGTAAAGTCAGCACTAAGGCAAAAATAGGCTCTTCTGGTTACTAAGACAGACATCATTTCAGGCCACATCTGACAGAAGGTGAAAGATGCTGCTCTGCTCTTTCCCACGGACATCTCCCTTGATTTAAGTCTTTCCAAAGCATTGAGCATCCCAAGCACGTGCATTTGTTGAACAATCCAAATTTGAGCAGAAAGATGCTTATTTTTTCCCCCAAGTCCACCTGAGATCCAGACATTAGGGTTTGGTGTTTCCAGTGCCCCAAAGAGACTCCTCAAATCAGCAGACATGTGCTGAGCATCACAGTCCAGCTCTCAGCACAGTAAGGCTGGGGTAGAAGTTCACACTGAAGAAAGTCTTGCCTGGCATGTATTTCTTCCTTTTACAGCTACAAATGGAAGGGAAAACAAGTCTGACAAACTTTTTTGGTGTACTCTGGTGTACAGCACTCCATTAAAAAATAATACTAGATTATGTTATATCTGTTACTTCTAACCACATCAAGAGGTCTAAACAGGCACTCTCTACTAGGCACAAGAGAAGTGTAAACCAGTCATGCAGCTCCAAAAAAAATACAGAACACGGCCATAAGTGAAATTGGAATTACTCAAGGATAATTCTGCGAACATCATTGGCACCGCACCATTTACTGCAAAATAAATAAAAGCTGAATTAACCTCAAATTCACCCCTCCTTATTCTATGTTTAATAGACCTGTCCTGCTGTCCACATTCAATGATAGTTAATATTAATACATAGACGTGTACTCAAACATTTAAATATACTTTCAGTGTATTTAAGCCCAGCCTTTATTTCAAATAAAGATAGACTTTTAACTATTTTACTAAAAATAAACCTATTAAAAAAAACTTTTGAGTAGGAAGAAAATACTTAAGTCTGTCTTCAGCACCTGCATAATTCTGAACAACTATCTTACAGCAACAACAAAAAAAGCTATTTAAGGACATTTCCCACACTGAACTACTGTATTTTGTACAACATAGAAGTAAGCTGCATTTTTCACAGCACTCTCCAGAGCTAACCCTAAGAATAAGAAAGGCAATGTGAAAAACAGTGGTTTGCCACAAGCTAGGAGAAACTCTTTAAATGAAAGTATTTGTGTATTGTAAATTCATAGAAAATAAATCAAATGGTGCCAATACTGGCTGCTTCTTCAGGCTGGGTGAGGTTACACTGTGGAGAAAGACACCATCGTTGGACAAGTGAGCAACTGTCCCATCATCTGTTTCTGCCAATGCAATCCTCTTAACACCCATATGTGGACAAAAATCATAGATTCTATAATTCTAAAAATTACTTAGATCCCATTTTTCCCTCTCTTTAAGCACAGAACCAGCAGAGCAGAAGCTCCTCTTGACCTCAGAGCCTCCAGCGCATCCCTAAATAAATCTTTGTGCCCTGAAATCCCAAGTTACTTGCACATCCCTAGCGCTTCCTACCGCAACAGGTTTCTCTTCCCGACGTTGTTTTCATGTGTAGCTGGACCAGAGAGTGTGGCCATGCACACATCCCTCAGGTGACACACGAAACACAACAGGCAACATGCCTTCCCCTCCATGGAAGATTTAGTGTGGGTCTCTAATACACCCAATCACCTGCTTTTCACATGTTTGTAGAAACATAAAACCTTCAGAGGCTTCTGTTCCTTTACAAAAAATAGCTGAAGGTGAGCAGTAAATTCAAAAGCTATCAGAAAGCAGAAGGAGAGGGATAAGGAGGGGAGAAAAGGCTGACAGCATGGCCACATTAGCCATTTTCCTCATCAGATCAATCTAATAAACACCAAACCATAACTCCGAGCCAGAACAGAGACAAACGGTACAGTTAATCATCTGCACGTGATTCAGTGCTGTACAATGAAAAGATCTGACAGTTTTGCAGCGTGCAACGTAGCAATAGTAACTTGGTTCAGGGAGCAGCATAGCTGCAGCCATGCAGTATTTATAGTCCTCTCTCCTCAGCTTCTTAGTGCTGCTTCTTTCCCCTCAGCAAATTAGCCGGGACGCTGCTTCCCGAACACAGCACGCTGCAGCTGCTTCCACTGCTGGAGAAAAGCCTTCTGTGTGCCAGAAGCAATCCCAAAAGGGACACAGGTCAAATCTCCCCCCAGATTTGGCAAGTTTCAAATTAGAAATGTTCCAATATTTGTATGAATTTTAACGAGTGGAATGAAAACGTCACAATTTTCACATTCCTATTTTTTCATGGTAATATTGTACATTTAATTAATTTTCTATACAGAAAGATAATCACGTTTGTGGGTATTTCTCTATGCTTAGGTGCACACCTAGGAAAGTAGCAGTTATTAACTCATAAGAGTAAAGCTCGAGTAAATTCATTTACTGAGTAGATAGGCATGTCTAGAAGCTACTGGGCAGACAAATGTATTTATCCAGCTCACACAAACACAAGCCAGCAAAAAACATAGTGGCAAACTCGAGTGAATATTTCTGCGTAACTTCATAACTTATTTCAATGCCAGAGCAGCCCCAGTTTCTGGTTCTGAACTGGCTCCCAGCTGACCAGCCAGTTTTATCTGCACAGATGTCTGCACAGCCATACGGAAATACCCATCTCTGGAAATTTATGAGGATGACACAGAAAATGGACATACTGAAACACTCAAAAATGAAGCATTTTGGGAGCATTCAACTACAGGATTAGCATGTTTTAATTAATACAATTTAAAACTATATATTTCATTAATTTATCCCTAACTTTTCTGAACACAACCCTTACAATTTTCATGCTATCATAGTATCCTAAGAATTTTCTTTGTTTTCATGTACATAAAAACATGTAATCAACCTTGAAGACCCTCTTGTCTGCACATAATCTTACAATACCAGCAGCTTCTGAAATCAAAGATAATTTACACGTGATGTCTACAGAACATGAACACCAGAAGAGTTCACATGAATATAGAACATGACTTAGTTTAGTAAAAAATAAATGCTAAAGCAGTCCAGTTACACTACATGAAAACACTAACTGCAGTTTTAACAGCACGCTCATATAATTTATAGAGAGCTAAAGGCACTTTGTGCTGTAAGGCTTCAGGCAGTCCATTAGTTTTGTAATACTCAGAGACTCCCAGATGTCTTTAATACTAATAGACCTCAAACATAAACACAAATTCTGCATTTTTCCCCCCCCATGTTAAATTGAGAGCTCAAATGCTGCGGGAAGTCCTAGGACCAAGGCTTGCGTCTCTGGCACGTATGTACATGATGGATGCACATGCTGCTGGAGAGAGACTTAATAAACAAACCTGATTTGGTTCCAGCTCAGCCAAGAGCAAAGCAACAAGCTGAGAAATGAATTTAGCAAGGGAAGAGCTATGTGAGATTTTGAGAGACTACTATCATCTAATTCTGCCATTACATAAAGCCAGAGCAAAGAAAGTCTGTTTGTAAGGTTGAAATGTGAACAGAATCAGGAAAACAGTTCTAGGAAGTGGAAAAATAGTTATTTTCTTCATCAGGAGAGACCATATTTGGGCATATATACTGAGAATTCAGAACAGAAAGAACTCCACATGGACCTTTTCAGAACTAAATATGAAGTCTACAGCTGCTCAAACACTTACTGAAATGAATTCACGTATTTGTGACTTGGCTTTTTGCTATGCTCGACTACTCTAATCTTTTTTTCCTCAGCAATCTAAACATAACAGCTTAAATATCTGTGTATTGTAGTAGTAGAGAATGGTCTTCAAAAATGCCAGATGCTTTGCAGCTTCAGATTATTCACTATTTATGGCAGCAAGTTCATGCTAAGAGCAAAAACCAAGATTTAATTCCTGTCCAAATACAGACAATACAAATAGGTACTGAGACACTGAAAACCTCCACAGAGCCACACATTGCCTCTTCAAAGACACTTAGCAAACACAGGAAAAAGGCAGCATTAAGAATCTAGGTAACAGAATATGCTAAAATGAGAAAAGATAGCACATAAAAAAGGATGTTTCATGTAAAGTGCAAAACAGTTGTACGGAAGAGATCCCTCAGCCACCCCTTCCTACTCAGGCACCAGAGGGCTTCTTCCAATTCCATGGACTTGAAGGAGGAGGGAAGAAAAGGTGCAAAGTCATGAGCAGAACATTATTCCACTTGTCTGAGCTGTGCTCAGCGCCCCCTCACTGGCCAGTTCAGCAGACCCAGGTTGTTTCCTGGACAGACCCTTTCTGGACCATTGCACATTAGAGGACCACACAAGGGCTATTTTCACTTTTTCTTTACAACTTTGTGCAATGTTCATGACCTCCCTTGGACCTGTGTTACAGCTGACTTGACTTTACTGGCCCTTATTAAACCTGTTTCCAAAATACTTAGCAAATTAAATAGTTGTTAGACCTCAGCTTAGAAGCTTTGACCTGCATGCAAACTGCAGATGTCTTAACACCTTGGCCATGCATGAATAATGCAGAAGGAACAGAGCATGGGTGAAGCTAAGAGTGTATGCAAACCCCTTGCTGAAGCTCAGTGACACACTTTGTCTTTCCTCCATGGCCACACAAGCTGAGAACCACTAGCCAGAAGATTATGACCATTTGCATTTGGAAGACAAAAGGGGTGTGTGGTGCTATAGCATGAGCATATGAAGCAAAATATTGTGACAGCAAGAGCCAGGAGCCTGCATAATTGATGTACAAAGCTTGATCAGCCTAAGTGTGGAATATAGTAACCCATAAGTAAACTCACAAGTAAATGAGTTGATATAAACACAAATCTATCAAGAGTGGAGAAATTACAAACTTCACTATCTCAAAATCAGCTGAATGTAACTAGCTGATCTGATTTAGGCAGAATGGAGGTCTGTGATACAAATGTTACCCACTTTTAAGTAGAAAACAAATTATCAGAGAGTTTAAATAGGACAAGCACAGTAACTGGCAAAAATCTTTCCCAAATTTAAAATGCTACTGGACAGTAGTGCTGCCCAAACAGCCTTACAGAACTTCTAATCCAACGTGTCATTGTGCTGCTTTACACTAGAGATCTCCCAGGTACAGGAGCTATAGTAGGAACCCTCAGGGCAACAGCTTTCTAGATTTCCCTCCTTCTCTCATAAAGTGGGGCAGCCACAAATTCAGAGCACACCACTCATGGCTGCTAGCTTCTCAAACAGATTTCTTAGTGCAGTATAACCTTCATTAAAAAGGTCCCTTTAGGGAAAACAGAAGACTCAGGATCATAAGAGCTTGCAAGATATTTAAATAGCAGTTGTGTTCCGAACACCTGAAGCAGAGCAAGCTTGAACTTATATGACGAGCATTCTTGAGACCTCTGAGCATGTCACCAAGGAGAATTTGAATAGGAAGAGACCACAATGGGGCATTTTTTTCACCTGACAACCCATAGCCACTAGAAGACCTGCAGTATACACATTATTACTGTCAACAATCCTTTTCCACCCCAGAAAAACGTCTGGATGTTTTTATCTAATAGTTTATGTGAAACTTATTTGATGCCTATGTTCAGTATTTCTTCAATGGAACACTTTCATTACAAAATATCACCTTATGGAGACTCATATGACTAGGAAAGCCATGATGTATAAAGACTAATGTCATTCCAAAGTACTCAAAATCTGAGTTTATGATAATGAAACAAAGACTAGAATCAGATCCTGCATTTTTGTTGCCTGTTCATAGCAGGTTAAAAAAAAAATGTTCAGTTATGGAAAGAAAAATACCTCCTTCCTATGCTTATCTAAACATAAAATGGCAATATAATTAAAGTAATAAGTATTACTGCAAATTATAAGCAATCAGTGATGAAAGAAAAATGTGTCATCCTCAGTTCATGGCTCATAATGATTTCATTTCCCGAATACTGCAAAATCCATGATATCTAATAAATAATAAAAGCTTTTCAAAAAGCCAGAAGGTGCTCACCTTAGATGTAATTTTTCATGTAACTCATCAGATCTGCCCAGCTCCATGAAGTCAATCCTAAATTTTGCACTGCAAAATTCCTACTCTTTTGTTCAAGGAGAAGATAGACAGCTTTGAAACTTAGGGTTGCAAAAGAGACCTGTAACCATTTTCTACCTAGATCTGTAGCAGGATTTTGAGCCTACACTCAAAAGAAAACCTATAAAAATCTATAAATTGTATTTGTCAAGCGAAAGTGGGCTGTAAATGTTACCAGCTGTTGACCAAAAGAAAAAATATTTTCAAGAAGTGAATGAAATGCACAGATTATGAAAACCTAAAAGGAAGAAACAGCCTCCAACTAGCAGAGCACTGTATCCACCATGCTTTCAGAACTCCAGATGGCTCCTTTTTATTTACATGTACCATCTAAACAATCATTGCTGCGTTGTGGAAACACTTGCTACCATTTTGACAACAGGACAGAGATTATTCCCCCCAGTTATAAATTACAAATAACTGGGCGCAGCTGCAGCCTCTGTTTCTTTATCATTTTGTTAAAGCTGGAATTTTAGTGAAAGACAGGAATTTATCAGCTTTTTTGGCTCAGCTATGGTAAGTGAAGAGAGATGAAAGATGGAGTAGTAAAAGGGAGAGAAACCAGAGTTGTGGCTGACCTGTCCAAGGAGAGCCAACCTGCTCAGAAGTTCAACTCCCAGGTCATTCCTGCAACTCCAGTGGTGAACACACAGGTCAGCCCATTCCCATTCGGTTCAGTTTATTGGCAACACATTTAGGTGGGTGTAAGAGAAGACAGGATTGTTAGTGTTGGAGGGAAGGAGTAAAGTTTTGGTTAAGAAAAACATTTACCGTTATAAAAACAAACTATTTTATATCATGCTAGCAGTGTTTAAATGAAAAGAAATGCAAGATAAAATGCAGCGATATATTTAAAATAATTTGATCAACTTGTCATAGAAGATTAAACTGTTCTTACCAAAAATACTATGACAGCCGTGTCAATAATAAAGAGAATATTTGTGCTAATTTAAGATTGTGTTAAGGTTTAGCAAGTAAATCACTATGCATATAGCAAGCTACAAAGGTTAAGAGCTGCTGCCTCATGATCTCAAGAAATTCATCAGGCCTAATTAATCTGACAGCACACAGTCTCTTCATGGAGAAAATTACAAGCAAAACAAACAAGAAAAAGTGAAAACCACATACAACTCCAAAATTATGTATGTTGCTTGTCAAAATACAAGTTGTTCAACTTATCCTAGATCACCAGGGATACATCTTTCTCATTCCATTAACACAGGACAGGGAAAGACACAGTGTGTGAGCTTTGCCTTGGAGCAGGTTTCAGGCAGACTCCTGGAGGGAATTTGCCTCCCTAAATGCAATCACTTCATTCAACAGGATCTGGGATATAGATTCCTGATCCAACCTTGCATTTACTTACTGAAAGGGAATCAGATGAGGAAATAAAACACAAGAAAAAAACGAGCCTCATAAGCTGCTATGAGCACAGTTCACAATGAATGAGACTAACAGCCTTAAGCAGGTAATGCAAGTAACAAAACATTCCCATGAAGTTTTTAGGCTGCCTAAATGGGATTATCTCCATATGTGTTGGAGAGTATTCAACAAGATCAGGCTCATTTCTATTACATCACGTGTTTATGTGCTTTAACACAGCAGATATGTAGAGCAGAAGCAGATCACAGGCATCTGTACCGACAGTACAGTGTCTTTTAAATGAAGAGTTTTATTTTAGGATAGGAATCTCCTCTTTCCTTTATGAATACAGATACCAAACAAAAAAAGGTTCAGTGAAACTGGAAGCACAACAAATGGAAGAATACAAAAAGCTTTCCACAGCTTACAAATTCCTAAGTCTTTGCACGTTTTGGATAGCCACATGCAAGCAACGCATTAAGATCACAATCTCAGTTCAAAACAACCAGGTATCAATTTTTTTCTCTCATTAACAACCCACCACCCCCAGAGAAGTCACTGTTCCCAGGCAAACGCATCTTCTCTGACAAAGGGATAGGAGAAAGGAAAACAAAATTGACAGATGTACACAAATCTCAGTGGAGATCTCAAGTTAGATGCATAAATCCATTGCCAATCAATCAAATTATGCAACGCTTATTTCCTTTTGCTGAAAATACACTGAAATTTTCATTACAAAAGAATTACAGCAGAAAAAGAAACCTCCAAAGTGGCAGCCTTGGAAATTTTACATAAAGGACACTTGACTCCAGCTGTCTCCAGTCAGGCACCCATGAGACACCACTGCACCACACTGACTCCCACTCATAAAACACAACATCTCGGTGATGGTGTCACCTGGGTTTGCCTACCATTACTGATACCAAGTCACAAGCTTTGGACTGGTGTAGCAGCAACACACTGGTTTTACTCCCTGTAGTAGGCTTTTGCACTGGCACTGAGTTCTGGCAGGCGGCTTTGCACCCATCCATCTCCCACTGCACAGTTGCACCTCCTTCTCATGGTCAGTGCGATCCCTACCCCAGTGAGCCCCATTTGGCTTTTTGCTAGTTATATGTCTAGATAGACATGGTTGTATGTACCACATGTGATGACTTGGCCCATTTATTATCAAAGTATTGAATTAAAGGTCTGCTGAGTTGGGTTCTGTGGAGAAGTAAAACATATCATCCCTTCTCTGAATCACCAGAGATATTTAGCACATTAGTGGGACTTTATTTATTAATACCAACAAAGCATCTGAGCCACAGACACAAAATCCTCACTCGTGTAACATACCACAGTAAATGGAGTTACACCAGGCATCAATTTATAGAATCATAGAATCATTGAGGCTGGAATAAACCTTCATCCAGTCCAACCCCTACCTACATCACCACTAACCCAGATCACCCAGCACCACATCCAGACACCTCTTGAACACCTCCAGGGACGGTGACTCCAAAACCGCCCTGGGCAACCTATTCCAACACCCAATCCCCCTTACAGTGAAAAAATTGTTCCTGATGTCCAACTTGAATCTCCCCTGCTGCAATTTAAGGCTGTTTCCTCTTGTGATTTCACTATGGGCACAGCAGAAGAGACCAACCCCCATCTCACTACAACCTTCTGTCAGGGAGTTGTAGAGAGCGATGAGGTCCCCCCTGAGCCTCCTCTTCTCAGACTGAAGAATAGTTTGCTTATTAGTTTGGATTTTCCAGCAAGTATCTACTTCACAGAACATCTACCATTATTTCCATGGGGGATTTAGACAGCACTGTACCCCTACTCACAGTATGAATGTAATTTAGGGTCTTCAATTTTTACAAACTTACATCTCTCTAGAATATAGAAAGCATAAACAAAATTAAAGAAAGCACACACATTTTTCCCTAATGTTCAAATACAGGTCACACTGCCTTTTGTCAAGTGTTTCTTCTATTCACAGCTTATTCCCTTCCCTGGTTTTATATGCCTATATACAGGTTAATTAGTCTTCTTCACGTAACCTAGTTTTGTTATCCACTATTTTTTTGTTTAACCCCATAAATACTGTGAAATGATAGAACACTAAAAAAATTTATCCCCTCAAAAAATAAGCTATTGAAAAATTTGTATATACTTATAAAAAGACACTCAGCTACTACAGATCACTAAAGCAGCTCTACAAATCTGTAGATTGCTATATGGGGAACTGACCTTCCATGCAGAAAAAATGAATGTTAATATGGCCCAGAGTAGTATATGGTCTCGTAGCCTGTTAAGTGAATTCAAATATTCATATACACAGGGTTATTGTAACCTCTGTCTGAGTAATCATCACCCTGAGAAACAGAGTATTCTGACTCAAATGCAATCTCAGACAGAAACAACTCTTCCCTTCCTCCCTGAGAAAATACAAAGTGTGTGTCTGTCAGGAATTAAGCAAAGCTAACGCTACACGGTGTCACCGTGTCACCCTGACCTAAGCTACAATTCCAAAGTGCACCACAGGCTTAAAAGGAAGAAAAAAAAAGGTATCTGGAACTGTGAAGAGTACATTTGTGTGTGTGAAATACAAAAATACTTATTTGCTGATGTATAGGGCTTCCATTGAGCAAGATCTTAATCTCCAGGTGACTGAGTATGCTTTCCTGGCTACAATATAATAAATAAATAAAAGCAGGGAGCACAAAGCAGCTGTAAAAGCCACTATTGGCAATAATCCACAGAGTAAGATTTGAGCAGCTTTACCTCTCTGAGCAATCCTGGGGGATTCCCAAGAGAGCTCTACCTCCAAAGAACAGCTCTGGGTCCTATTTCCTACAGGGAAGGAATCACCAGCTGCCCACAGAGCTACACCAAATAGCAAAACTTACATCAGAGTGTTTTCCAGCTTAACATTCAACAAGGTCTAGGAGAAATCTGAAGGATGGAGAGAAGCTGGCTCCGGGGAGTCCCAAGAGAAAGTGATGACCAGGTAAGAAAACATAAGATTGAGTGTGAAGTTGATAAATATGAAACAACATGGGCAAAAACAGCTCTACACATACATCAATGGCTCATTACTGCCATTCAAGAGAGCATTTTGCAAATGTCAGTTTTATGTGCTGCATTCACAAGAACAACTAGAATATTAGGAGATAAATAAAGAACAAAATAAAAAATGTTAAGTCACATTTATAATATGTGAAATGCAGGTCCTGGGCCTATTCTTTCCCTGTCTTTTTCTGCTTCCTCCCAGCCTTGAAAGGGCTAGGGTGGAACTAGAAATGATACAGAAAGTTGGCCAAGAAAATATATAAAACAGGAAAAGGAAAAAAAGTATTACAACTTTTAAAGCATGTGGAAAGTTTACTGAGAGATATGTAACACGATGAGAGCCTGGAAAAAGTAAATGGAGTACCTACTACCTAATAAAAGAGGTAAGAAATGGCAAGTGAATCTTACGAGCTCAAAACACACCATGACACTGAGGAATTCACTGCCACAAGATGCCATCGGTCACTGAAGCTCAGCACATGTTCAAAGTGCAACTGAACCTAGAGAAAAACCCATCAAGGGCTCTGAAGATACCACATCACTGCCTCAATGAGATTTTGGGCCATAGCTTCAGCCGAGAGAGACACCACGAGCACTATGGTAAAACCATGAATCTGACCTGCCTAATGTTTATCTAGTCAAAATCTATTTCAGTACCATACTAACAAGCCCACTTGCCATGGTCCACATCTTGCATTACAAGTCTTCTTCGTGCCTCTGTCCACCTCCCGAATCCACTTCACCTTCCTTGTCTGCAGTGTGATGTGAGTGGATGCTATCCACGCAGCACCTCAACTCCAATGAGTCAATCATTATCCTTTCTCATTGGTATGATGTACATTGTAACATTACCAATCACAGACAAATCAGAAGAAATTAGTATGGCACTGAAAAGGAGTACAAAAAACGTTCTCTAAACACACATTTCACAGGGCACTTGCATGGAAATTGTAATTAGTTGACTATTACTAGGAAACAGGAAAGTGAATAAATTATACTGAGGGGAAAACAATAAGGTCTATGATTATAGCAGTATTTTTTAGATAAATCTTCAGAGGACAAATCACATGAGTATCTTGCGTGCCTCATTAGTACCAATAAATGCAAATACAATAGTAAGCAACTCGAATTAAGTATCATCACTAAGTGCATCAGTTGTTAATGGCCTATTAGCATCATAATTAGAAAAATGGGTATTTATGCTCATTATCTATCATTTGATTTGCAAACAATATTCTGAACAGCTTAAAACACATTATCAGTAAAAGTCCCACCTGAATTGTAACATTTTCAATTAACAGGTTACTGAGTTTCCCCATAATGTACCAAGGTTCACTTCTGGAGCTCCCAGATTCTTTGAAAACCTGCTATCCATCGAGACATTGTTTCATAGAGAGAGAAGAAAAAAACCAGATTAGCTTCTCCCCAAATAAGGTGCAATTCCCAAGTGTCTTCCAACAACCCTCACGCTTTGTTGCCAGTGTTGACCAGGTTTCCTTACCACACCGAGAAGACAACTGCAAGGCTGAGGTGGATATGCTCCCCCTTTTCACACAGCCACCAATGACATTTACAACAGCCATCTCCACAGCAACTCTGGAATGCAATCCAGCAAATAAGAAATAAAACACAGTGGGTTTTTTTGTCCTGACAAGGCATAAAGTGGATGTGAACACTCTGGGTAAGACAAACATCTAACTAACGTTATTTCTTTTGCTATAATAAAATTTCTAAAGTCCTGTTGAACCAACCTAACTTTATTTGCAGCTCCTTTTCAGGGAAGCTCTTCTGCATGCTTCTCTGATCTTGAGTTTAAATGTACTACACAAAAAACTTGCACTTTACTAATGCCTGATTTGGGGATCGTTGTCTTGGCTGTGGCTTGGGATGCAATAGGTTAAAAGAAAAATAAAAGGTTCCCAACACACATAACCGCTTACACACAATTTTATACTCACTTGTTTTTAAATATATTTCAACCTTTTCAAGAATATGAAAACAACTGTTCTCAGGCCACCTCACTCTTTTCTCTTTACAAAAACTTAAGCATTTTACAAAGGACGGACCACTTAAGGACGTTATTTAGGAGACCTCACTGAACAGTCCTCAGGGCAACACGCTCCATCATGACCTGAGAAATCCTGACAACCTTTGAAATGGAAGAGAAGCACATGGAAATGCGATTTCAAGCATTTCAGTGAGTTTTATATATTGTCAGAAATTACAATATCTACACAGTCTCTCCACCTCTGAAGAGCTCCAGCCAGGGAACGCAGACATCCTTTTGGCATTCATCCGACTAAACAACTGATCAGTGCACCTACAGTATTTCTTAACTAGATGAGTGAATCTCCTGAAAGCATAACCCAGTGAGGCTGCCAGGAATTTGCCACAATCTGTCCTTTTTAAGAAAGCCTGAATTAAAGGCATGTCCCCTTTATCATTAATTAAACGATCCACATCCAGAAATTAGAGCAGGAATTTACATCTCCACCCTGCTCCAGATCACCAGTTCTCCCTGGCCCTGTAGTCAGTCCATCCTGGGTACATCCTGACTCTGGAAAGGATGCCAGCACTACATGTTCTTTTAGCAAAATGCTCTACATTAATTAACACGTGATTTTGGTCTGCTTCACACACAGGTGAATTAATGAAGACATTTTGAAAAAACCATTAACTGATTATCATCAGTTGAAAAAAAATAGTGTGCAACATTCAGTGAATATATTTCTTCAGGAAAAATAAATTCAATTACACTTTCTCAGCTTCATAAACTATTTTCTAGCAAGCTTATAGCTGAACACTTCCCACAGGTGAAATACCAGACAAATTTGTGCCAAACAGACATCAAGAAGGTTCTTAGTACATTCTCTACCCCTAAGCAAGACCTAGGTATATGCCAACGGGTATCTCTTACTTGGTCTTACAAGTGTTCAGTGACAGAGACTTTACAAGCTCCCTAAAAAGTCTAAAATGAAAATAAGCATTAACCAAACAATCCTTACACACACAGGTAGAGCACAAGGTATGGCATCCCCTGAACCAGCCTCTCAGACTTTCACATAGCAGAAATATCAAGTGTAGAAAATAGACATGAAGCAAAAATGTACGATTTTTTTTCCCCTGTAACCAATTGCAGCCAATATTTATGGTTATCCAATAAACTCTCTTCCATGGTTACATGACTGCTGTTCTAATGCATGATAATATTCAAGTATTTCATATTAATTTATTAATTAACTTTGAAAGAACATTAGCCTGGTTTGAACTGACAAAATTATGTCCATCTTTATTGCAGCAGGATTGTATATACTGGTTACTTCTCCAGCTCTATTGCTGGGTTTTTTTACATTGCATTTTTACATTACATCCAAGCCAGATGGCTTTCAAGGCACAACCAACCCTCTCAATGGTGTGTAGCAGGACAAATGCCACCTGCTTAACACCTCAAGGTGCTACTGGAGCACAAACATTTTTGTATATGTTTGCAACTACCGGTGCAACTTTTGTATACAGTTTGTGAGAAAATGGTAAAATTAATCCATGGGTGAAGCATAGGGACTGAGCACACTGAAACATAAGATGTTTAGGAAATCAGGAATCTCTGCATTGACCAGAAGTGCCCAAAGGGACCCAAGCTCTCCCACTGCTGTGATTCCACAGACCCAGTGAAAAGCAAGTCTGAGGCAGGAATTAAATTAATTTTTGTTCATTTTCCTATTGAGCTTCATTTTCTGGTTGTTTTGCCTCTGTGAATCCAATTCCACAATCACAGAACTTCTTTATTACTCAGGGAAAGATGTAAAACTTACACTGAAATCTGAAGTCTTTATCTCTTAACCAACTGGCCTATAAGCAAAGGTCTAGAAAACAAGTAATCTTGGTCACCCTTCTGCTCACCAGTTGAGGAGATGCTTCCTTTTTCTCTTTTCTGGCTTTGAAACTTATGGAAGGTTTTTATTTCAAGAACTCATTAAAAACTAAGACCATGTCCTCAGTAGAAGTGAAGGCAGAAAAGCCATTAGACAGAAGAACTCTGTTATATACAGACATTTGGGATTAGAAATATAATCCACTGGAAACCAAAGAAACAGTGGCACAGCTCCGTGGGATACAAGCCACTGCATTGCCATGGCACAGCTTTGTAGGAAGTATCACTCTCCTCAGGAGAAAAGTCAGGGAATACTGTATTGTTGGGATACCACAGGAAGGGGAACAGGAGAATGGAGAAGTGTAAAAAAGCAAAATATTACTTGGGACTATTTTTTGTAGTATGGATCTTTTAGGGACCTCGATATATTTTCTTCCATGTGGCATTTAAAGGCTGCTTCATAGTGCCTGCTCTTTGCATTGACACTGTGATTCTGAAGTGGCATAAATGACTTCAGCATAGCTGCTGACACCAGCTGAGGATCTCAAAGTACATAAAATAAACACCATTGTTCCTCAAATGTTTTTCACAGGTTTTGAAGCCTAAAATTTTCGCATTGTTTTATTCTTCACATTCATTTTGCAGATGACTGACAAGCTAAGTTGCAATCACCGTGATACAAAACCACAACTTTTCAAACCTGACTGTAAAAGTGCAAAGGTAAGAGTAAAAAGCAGAATTTGTCACCAGCCAAGTTCTTTCATGATAACATTTTCAAACACTTGTTTAGAGGTAATCTTTGCTATCAGGTAAACGCTATGCTGATGGCAAGGTGAAGCACACTTTTCTGGTTCACAAAGCAGGATCATTTTAAAAAAATTTAAAAAAAACCAGCATGCCTTCTGTAATGCTTTTTCATCATATAGAAAAATGGTAGGTTCAGTTCTTCTTTTGCAGGTGGTGCTCGTGGTATTTGCAAAGCATAAATAACACCTGTACTACAGGCTGGTAAGCTGGCAGACATCAGAGGACAAGGATGGAATGTGGTGACCGTCAGCAGCAATGGCAGTTGTAGGAAACCTTGAAACTAAGGTCAGATTACAGGAGGAGGCCTCTCGGTCACCAGGTCTCACCCCTCACACAGTTGTAACTACACAGAGGACAGCACTGGGCAGATCTCAGACTTAAGCCAAGGGTAAGAAAACAGAGAAAAAACCAGCATCCACAGGTGGGACACAACTTCTGTGGAGTGAAAGACCAGGCGAGATATTTAGTGCTGACCTCAAGATTGCTCTTCCTTCCCATCACACAAGCCTCTCCCCTCTGTATGACCTTACCTTGTGTCCAAGAGCAGAGTCGTTTGTATGGTGACCAGTCCCCACAGCCAGGTTCTCCCTCCTGCTGGGCTTGTGCTTCCCAACGAGGAGCAGATGGATCAAAGTGGATGTAACAGGGCTGAAAGTGAGAAACAGGAAGAGCGTTACATTTCTGAGGGCTGTTGACTCCCAAGTAGGTTTCAGGCCCATTTTAAGAAAAAGATGGTGAGCAGAGCAGCCAGCCTTCTACCTGGAAGGTCCTTAGATCCTCCCCTCTCAAGCCAGAATGTTACCAGAGCACAAATGCAGACTTTTATGGGATACAGCAGCCAGGTGTGCCACCCCTGCCACACAGCCACCACTGCGAGCTCAGCAGGAGAGAGGAACTTGCCTTTGCAGAGATGGGTGAGCTACATGGAAAGAAAGGTTCTCCAGTGGGACCATTTCACCACTGAAGGCACTTAAAGCATTAAAGATAAGTGAAATGAAACCAATCCTTAACTAAATGTATTTTAAAGCACTGTAAGCCATTGAGTGCAGGCCACAATTTTGCCTTGGTTCCTGGCCCTGCTTCATTATGAGAGCAGACAGTGAAAAAAACAAAAAGGTGTCACTCTGCTCGAGTCCTCATCTAGAACTCTCCTCTCAGGAGCCTGCAGCTGGCACATCTTCCTGACCCTAATATGAATCACATGCTTATAAATTGCAGTTGTCGGCAGCACACAGGTAGATAAGCCTTGTCTGCCAAAACACATTGTAATTTCATTTTAAACCTTTTAACTTTTTCAGGTCTGATCTGAACAGAGAAAGGGGCAATGACTAAGTTGCACTAGGTCTCCAGGTACACATCAGCTTTCGTTGCTCCCATGGCAATTCCAGCTTCTGGGAGTTAGTACAATGCATTTTTACTGAAAAACACATAAAACAAGCAAGGATAAAGTTAAAAAAAATAATTGGTCAGCAGTTATATTTCTTTTTATTATTCCTAGGAAGAGACAATGAGTAACAAAGGATATGTGACTACCAGTAGTAAGAAAGGGTATCAACTTCTTGTTTATGTTTTTCAGGCTATAATATGCTTCAGAAAACCCTATTTTAATATTTCTGGAGAAGACAGAAATTGTACAGTCCACTGCACTGATGATAGGATCATTCTGCAGTCATTAAAGCAATGCATAATAACAAAACTAATAACAATATACTACACCAAAGTCATGCCCTATGAGAATATTGTCTAATTGGATAGATATCATCTGAGAGAGATGTAATGTTTCATACAGCTACAATCATTTATAGAGTCCTTAAAAATCCATTTTCAGAAATAATGGCTACAGATATGTATACACACTAGACTAAATTAATGGGCCAAATTACTGAGCTCACTACGGTGATAGTGTGCTGTAAGGGGAACCTAATTGGAAAGCAGCTGCTCTACAAGAGCTAGCGGAAAATTTCCACGGGTCAGTTACCTGCCAGTTTAAAATTTACTCTTAGTGCTAACATCGAAGCTGTAAAGACACATCCTGGGAGTAACCTGAAGGCTGGCAAGTGGCACAAGTTTTATTACTCTCCATTTTTCATCAGAGCAGTACTTTTAAAAGTCCCCCTCTGGAAAACGAAGTGGTAGCAGCAGGCGTCTGATTCCTCCTCCCTGGCTGTGCTGTGACAGTGGGGCACAACTCAGGTGGGAATCCCTCTGGTTCCATAACTTTATAAAGGGGATTCTATAGTGGAAGAACTCAGCACACTCCTTTTGATTCATTGAAAGAATTCTCCATATGTAATCTCCAGTAAAACATTCAACAACAGTGGGGAAAACGTTAAAACACAACAATTTTAACCAAAATGTTACTGTTAACCAAAAATGCAACATTGTTTCCAGTGACACATCCTGTTCCCATCACTTGTTTCCACTGGAAATGCTGCTTTCAAAACATACATATGAGTAATGTCAACGTAATTTACTAACAGCCTCCTGCACATCAGTTTCTGTTACCAGCCCTCCTTTTAAAATAGGTTGATGGGATCTGAGCACAGGCTTTTCTCATCACAAAAGCATCTTTTTGCACCCAAAACAAGTCTTATCTCAAATTCTTTAATTATATGCCTAGTTTAATTATAGCCTACGTTTTGGTTAAAAATTAGATTGGATCCAGTGTATAACTCACTGTCACTGGCACCTTAAACTATCAAGACAAATGGTCCAGATTTCTTACTAAAATAATTCTAAGAGACACTTAAAGTGTTTCCCAAGAAGGAGCGAGTAACTTTGAGTCTTTTACACCTAACATCATAAACTTTCAGCTGCAAAATTGACTGAGGCTTTTCCAGCTTAATGAAGAAACTGAACACCAGTTCAATCAGAAATGCAGAAAGCCAAAGGGTGTGTAAATAGTAAAGCTAAATCTGGGAAAGAATTCTACGTTTCTTATGGGTTGGGAAACAGAGACATTAGTTTTCATCAGCGACAGAGATTCTTCTACCAGCACAACTAAATATGTGGCATTTTAAGGACTTTTTCTAACATTTCTCTTGTTGCCTTTTCCACTATTTTTACTACACATCCCACATTAAAGTCAGCAAACAGTTTCTCCTTGGTTATGAGTAACATAAAGCAACACCTTAACTGGAACAGGCTTCACTATCTGTCCTTTCTCTCCATCTCTATTTCCTTCCTTCTTTGTTCCTTTTTCTCACCTACCTTTTTTTCCCCCTCAGTACTCTAGCTGGGCTTCGCTCCAGGTGGTACAACCCATCACTCACCATCAGCTGTCATAAATGACCCAGAAACAGACTTCAAGTGAACAGATGACCTGCAGAAGTCACTAACTATTCAACATACACAACCTCTTCTCACAGACCCCAGTCAAAGTCATGATGGTGGAATGATTGGATGATTTATAATATTTATATTGCAGTGTTGACACAAATTAAAGGAGAAGTACCTTGATAATCAGATTAAGGGCTGTTTAACGTAGTCTCTGTTATACTCTGGTGATTAAACTTCAAATTTAAAGCTTAAACTGCTGGTTTCACTGCTTCACAGTCTCATTGTTGAACACAAAAATATCGTTTAACCAACTTTTTCTGAGGTTCGCTTTCAAAATGTACTCAGAATAAATAACCTCTGTTTGTAACTGAAAGGATGTTGAGTCCCAGAACTGTATTTCCAGAAAGACTGCACCCTCATTACAATTCCCAAATTTTGTCAAGCACTTGCTCTGCTGATATTTTGTCAGTAAAGTTTAATTAAACAAAACTCACACAATGAATTTGCAATTGCAGTGATGAACCGGTGTGCATGGTTCAGTGTAACAGTGTTACCAAAACCTAAACCAGGGACATTCAGAATCCAAACATAGGAATTGAATTGTTTAAATCAATTATACACGACAACTCCTTCTATATAAAAGTGCAATAACAATTTCAGAAGAATTATATAAGGGGTCCTGAACATTATGGCTGCCGATTCACTACTAAATAAAATAGGCCAGGGACTGTTTATGCTGCCTAATTGCCTGCACGCTCACTAGCACTTTTTTTTGTCTGCTCAGCCCAGGATCCCAGAGAGATCAAGCACAGGCACAACTTGGGCACTTACTGACCCCAGACTCCATTCCCAACAGCCTGGTCACTGCCACACTGGTTTGGAAAAGCAGCAAGCTCAGGTGTGCACGGGGGAGCTGTGCCGTGCCATTTGGCCTCGGGGACCAAGAAGAGCCACTGTCCTATTTTATTTAATTGTAAAGGTCTCTGGTGCCTCTACAAAGGTGTTGGCACAACACTTATTGCATCCTTCAGCATCCTCTCATTAAGCATCCCATTGCTCAACCATGCATAGCTATCGAGATCCTCCCGGCAGGCTCACACTGCTGGGCATAATGCACACTTCCCATATGCTACAACAGAGCCCTACACAAGAATAAATGCTCAGGAGTGAACATAGGTGCACTGCTCTCCCAAGCTTCTTTCCATCAAATAGAGACAGTAGCCTAGGTAGTTTCTAAAAACTTAGCTGGTTTCCACAAAAAAAAACAGAGTTTGTTTCATTTTTTTTTACGTGAGAGATCTTACACTGTTTACTTCTAATACAGAAATTTCTTAGAAACAATGTCAATACACAGCTACCATATCTCAGACATCAGACAGACCCATATGTTACATACATCACAGCAAAGAAAATCAAAATGCTTTTTCAAATACAATTTGAACTTCAATCTGATCCACAGTTTGCCCTATGTTTTATCTCACCATTTACAAGTAGACCTTGATTTGTATCAACAGAGCTGTTATACGCTGCTTTCCCCTCCTTCCTGAAAGAAAAGCAATGCTGAAGCTGCTATACTGAATCATCACTAACAGTGGCACTGAGTGTTGTCTCTTAAGGGGTCCAGAATGTGCATTTCTAACCAACAGTCTAACACACTCCAGCAGCACACAGTATTTGCTGATAATCCTGTTTTCAAAGACTGTGAGTGCTCTCAGATAGGTATAGCCCTTAGAAACTGCAACATCTAATTCAAAGTAACCCTGTGCTGGCTTACAGCCCCACTGACTTGAAGGCAGCCTATTAAAACAAGACCTGAATTCCATGCAAATGATGCACACGAAGGGCTCATTTCAGACCCTGATTTTTTAACACGAATCAAATCCAATCTCCTTATTCCTAAAGGCAGAATGTCTGTGTCTAGTACACACCCTTAATATCTCTGAAACATCAGTGACAATCATCCCCCCAACCAAGTGAGAACTCAAGAATTTTTATTCTCAGCATCTCTGACATCCAGCAAAAGCACTTGTGTAAACTGCTGGCAAAGTGCCTGTGTCATATCCTTGCCTACTGACTGGTCCATACAGGGACTCACAGCCTGATCTTTCAGTTTGTACACAAAGCTCTGTGCCGGGGAAACTGAAGTCCAAGATCAGCTACACTGCTACCTTGGCTCCAACAACATTATTTTCTCCTAATTTCCCTGTATTCCTCAGCATCTCCAAGCTCCTGCCCACAGGTAGAAGTATTTTTCCTGAAATTTCTGTAGTTTTAGATGCTGTGTTCATAAACGCTCACAATGAGATCAGTACTGGTAAGTTGAGTGCAAGTATACACCATGCTAGTATTGTTCATTTTTAAATAAAAAAAAAGCCATGAAGCTTTTTACTGAAACACGAATACCAAAGAGAGAAATCGGTCAGAAAAATCACCATCACTGTGCTTTTAAATTCTTGTACTGAACTGAAAAATGCAGAAAGTAAACAGCAGTGCTGAAAGTAGTTTGTATTTTCAGGATTCTTGGCTTGTGAATTCCAGGTGTTACTTTCTCAGGCAGACGGGAAAATTAGATTCCAAAAAACATTTATTTCAGCATGACAGTGTTTTTCTGAAGTTAATGACATGCAAATCACTATGCATGTATTTACATTTTTGATTAGGACGAGATTGAGAAGTTAGAAAAGAGAGCAATGATCCCACTGCAGGTTTCAGCAAAGATGTTTCAGATATGCAAGAGAAGTGTTTCCACAAAAAAGAAGAAATAAGCAAAGGTCAAAAAAAAACAGTATTAAAAGGCTGAAGATAAATAACTTGTGTCTACCACCCTTATCAGAGTTCACACTATCTACGGTGCACACTTTTTTAATTAATGGAAAACTAGTTTGATGGGAAGACCTACGTCACACTGGGGCTCTGAGGAGCTTCTCTAGAAACTCACAGTTCTGTCACACAGCAAACACTCATCAAACTCCCCAGCATAACAGTCCGACCTCAGAAGCTGTGAAATTGAAGTCTGCCAATGAAACTTAAGAAAGGAATTTGATCAAGCCATTGAAGTCTCTTGCATAATTCACTTTCTCCTCTTTGGATTGCTCTTTGCTGGTCTGGAGAAGAAGCACCACAACTCCCAGCTTCCTCTCATCTTAGATACCCTAGAGACACCTTACCTGAGGCACATCCTAAAGGGTTAACGCTGCAGGTCCACCCACTCCAGGAACACAGTGCAAGGAGAAGTACTATTGCTGAGACACAAACTACTCAGAAAGTGGTGTGGCTGCCAGCAGCCTGCAGTGAGAAGGAGCCAGGGCTACTAAAAGACCTTGTTAGAATCAATGTGAAGAATTTTCCAGACGGCCCTGACTCTCAGCTGTATCTTCATGGGCTTTTAATTCTAGTTTATAACAAACACCTGGGGAAGGTGTGCAGGATAATGCTGCATTTGACCCCTCTTCAAGCCTGGCTAACTACATTCAGCTGCTACCTTTTTCAGCTGAACCCTTCTAAACCATCAGAGCAGCTGTGGCTAGAGAAGAAATAGCAAAGCTGCAGTGTAGTTTGGAGGTGCTGCAGAAAACCATTCCAAATGCTTGAGTGGTGCTTATCCCTAATAAATGTAAGATCATATGGGCCAAAACAGTTGGGACTGGGCAAAGTGTTGTCCCTATTCTGCAAGGGCCTTTTGAGGCCATTTTGCTTCCTTCCACAAGACCAGGAGTGCCTATTCTGACAGGGATCCAGCTAACCTGCTCACTTGCCACCACAAGGAACATACTCCCTCAGGTATAACAGTGCTATATGTGCCATTCTCTATGATTTGTTCCACAATGACAAGCAAATTAAGGCCATGCTGCACTAGGCAATACAGATATAGGGTGTTTCAAAAAGATGGACCCAATTTCAATCGAAGGTCCATTTTAAATGGGTCCATCTTTTTGAAACACCCTCTATATTTTGAGGAACAGTGGAAGGACAACATTGTTTATTGATTCTCATTCTTCACAACCATGGGCAATTAGGCAATCACAAGCCTAATTCCAACAGGTCCACAGGAAATCTAATCCACTCACCAACACACAACAGGTTTTAAAGCAACAATAAAATAACACAGTACACCATAAAAAATATAAACACCTGAGGTCTGTAGCTGTGTCTTCAGGAAGAAAGTGGGAAAGATTTGAAGCATTATCACTGATAGTCTCTACCCTGAAGTACTCCTTCAAATAAAACACAGAAAGAAAAGCTGCAGAAAGGCCTACAGCTAATTATATATTTATTCACCAGAGGGATGAGGGATGTAAAACCTACATTAAAGCTTCACGCTGCTGAGCTGTCTCAGCCCAGTTACCTCCCAGGACTTGGATTATTTTAATGTGTTACTGTGTTTTTAATATAAGCAAAGAAGAGCCGTGCTGTTTCACAGTTAAGTCACAACCTTGATCCACAAATAGCTTGAAACAAAGATAGTGTTTGTTTCTGAGGACTCGGGTTTTTTCCTCCCCTGGCACAGACTCCCCTCAGCCAGGCAGGTGGAGAGGAGTCAAACGGAGCCAGGACTGCAGGAAAGGAGGGAAGGAAGAGCTAAAAAAGGAGAGGGTGTAAAAACTTTCAGCAGAAGAAGGAATTCACGAGTGTGTTTGGTTACTCACAGGGAGGTTTTTCGACTTTGCAGGGCAAGGCCTGGGCACACAGGTGGTTCAGACCAAGCAGCCACCGCCTGACTCCATTCCCCGCTGCTTTGACTGCTCCTGGGCCCTCGGGAAGCGCCTCCCCCTCCTTCACACCCCGACCCTTTCCCCTCTCCTACCTCATCCCGCCGCTCGCAGCACGAGGGGAGGCTGCTCTGCTTCCAACAAGGGCTCAGCATTCCCTACTCCTTCACTTACTTCTGCCTTCCTGCCCTCCTCCTCCTCCTGTGCCTTCAGTCAGGATGCTTTTGCATCGCCCCCCTGCAGCTGCCTGAGAGCCGGG
>VZRW01004528.1:0-93106 GCA_013398125.1 Aegotheles bennettii | reverse complement strand
CCACAGCACCGGCGCTCGCTCCCGGTTGCCACCAGGGCCCCGCGGTAGCCACAGGATGGCCGCCGGGATCCCGGCGTTTTCGGCGAGGCGGGGTCAGTCTCCGTTGCCCTGAGCAGCTCAGCCCCCTCCACCCCCCGCATCCTCAGTGTTCTCGAGTCTTTTATTCTTTAATCTCGCTCTCCCCCTCCATCTCCTCCTGAGCGGACGCCGCCATGGGTCCCAGCACCGTCCACAGCACAACCGCTGGCAGGACCACCCAAGAGCCCAGGCTGCAGCTGGCGGGGATGGACACAACAGCCAACGTGAGACATCAAGAACTTCTCCTCTCATCCATTTCCTAGAGGAACGGAAGGTGTCAGGCTCGGCCCGTGAGGAGATCCCAGCGTGGGATGGGCACAGGGACCACAGACCTCCAGCTGAGGGGAAATCCAGGATGGAGAAGTGGACACGGATGCATGAGGAGCACGCAGTGAAGGTGCAGGACTTGCTGAGCTCAAGCAATCCAACTGCTTCTCCACGTCGGCCCAATCATCACACACCTGCATCCAAGGGGCAGCTACAGCACCACAGATAACCCCAAACACACCGCAGCATGGCTTGGCATGGGCCAAATCTCCAACAGCTTGCTTTGGTAAACCCTCATTCCCAACGAGGATCACTGCCAAGTCACTGGGAGGTTTGGGAGAGATGAGCTGAGTTCAAACCTCAGATGGATGTGACAAAGTTAGGACCCGTACTCAGTAAAATGTGGCTCTAAAAAGGCCGTATCTTTGACTCTTGTTATCCTCAAACCCAAACAACGTCAATTTTGAATCAACAATGCCACTTAGAGCAAATTTCAAGCCGCTCCATGCAAAAATATGGATTTTAGACCACTTGAAGAAGACAACCCTTAAGACACAATGCCACGCTGAACTTCAACAACAACTCTTGCTATATTTTTACTATATAAGCCATTTCAAAGCACACAGAACAGAAAATACATGTAAGCAACTCACTTTTGGACTTTCTGAACTGCTGTGTACAGTGACAAAACTTTTTACTATAATAGCTATCAAATAGCTCTTTTTAATCAAGAAACGTCCTTGAAAAGGAGAATATTCTTGAATATACACAGAGCAACTATGTTACCTCATAAATATTCATGAATATTAAACTGCATGCCATGAAAATCATTTTCATGCAAAAGGTCTCGTGCACGTAGGTGCACTCGCTGGGAAAGTTCACACATATTTCTCCCTACTTGGTTGCAAGTCCTTGGTGCTACATGGAGGTCTTTCCTTTTAGTTGTAACGAAGGATGTTGGGAATGCCCAGCTCTCAAAATGTAGCATCGTTATAAGAAATTAAAAGCAAACAAAATCAACCCAGAAGCAAGCAAGCAAACAAACAAAAAGAGGGCTATTTGATTTGAATGGGAATTTTCTACCTTCTCTGAACTGATTTACCCACCCTTACATTTTGCTCTTTAAATTTTAAAGCATCTGAACATTTGTTCTGTCAGTCGAGAAAAAAATGGACTTACTTAAACTCATGTTAGATCCCCAGGGGATATCATAGGAAAATAGGACAGCAGTGCTAAGAAGAAAAACTCCATCTACAGCATCTTTTACAATTAAAAACTTGCAAACAGCGAACAACAACAGCAAAAAACCCACCAGTAAAAAGTATTTAGTTCCTTTTTGTGCTGTAATTCCAAACTCAATATTGAATCCAATGGCCAGCACACTGAAATTTATTTGAAATTTTTAATGAAAATTAATTAAGTGGCCAAAGCTGACAGTTGCTTTGCTTGAAGTGCATAATTCTGCATCTGTAGTTTTACTAGCACCTAATTAGCACATACTATCTTCATCAAATGAAAAGTCTCAAAGTATGATCAAATTGAATCATATATATTTCTTTGTCAAGCCTAAGATGCCAGAGAAATTGGACATCCTCCAAGTATTTTACAAACACTGATGGAGAGAACAGGAAAGCACAAATTTATGTCCCCCAGTTTTCTGACTGCGATGTCTAAAAATTCACCATTATGAGTTAAATGCAGTCAAAGCTTTATCTATAATTAAATACAGTTTTTCAGTTTCTAGATCTTTAGGTTTTTTCCTTTAAAAAAAAAATTACTATGACCTTCAGGAGCTTCAGCTGAGTAAGAGCTAAGAAAACTGGGATGAAGAAACTACACTCAACTATAACCAGTTGCCTGAAACACATGATAAATTAGGATGTGGTATTAGGAAGTTTTGTCTGCAATGTTTTATCCTTCCAAAAGCACATGAAAGCAAGTACAGCAAGAGCAAATCTCTATATTCATAGAAATTACACAACTTTGCAGTTTCGAGGAACTTTCTTCCATGGGTAAGTTCAACTATTAATTATATTAGACTGGAGAACTACCATTTTGTAGACTGAGCACATTAAGTGGGATGAAACCCATATTTCTTATTTGCAGCAAAGGAAATTTCAAGGACTTTTTAATCTCTTGTTGTTTTAGGTTAATGACCTGGTTTCAGTGGATTCTGATAATTCTGAATGCAAGTTCAGCATTAGACTTATTATTAAACTTATTACCAAGATTTTTTAGGACTCCAGTCAAACAGAACCCACATGTAGTTGAGTTACAGAAATCAGGACAGGACTAAAGTAATGATGTGGCAGACTCCAAACTCAGGTTTCTTGTACAAGAGGTAAAAAGTGAAATATTTTGTTAAAAAAATCCTACATATTCCTTAGTACTTTTATAAGTTTCCAAAACAGCCAAGTTATCTAAATTAGCTAGGAATTTTATTTAGAATTCGTTTTGCACATTTACTAAAACCCATAAATAGTGCTCTCATGGCCAAATTAAATCTTTTAAATAATTTTGAAGAATGTGTTTGCCTACAGATAAGATCTCCAGCCCCTCACTCTCTTAAATGGTCCTTCCCATAAGATCTTCACCACTGAATTCCCAATCATTTTCTATGCTCTGCTCAATGCTCTCAAAGTCGGACTTCCTGGGCTCTCTTTGGGTGTGATGTTTTGACATCTTTATCCCATTTTTGTACTTTACTTCCATACATCTTCAATAACTATTTTCCCCCTTCTTTTCAGAAGTGTTTTATCAGCTGGTCTTACTAAGCCAGCTTATTAAGCTTAAGCCAATGTAAAGTTAAATTAATGCAGAAATTTTTTTCCTGTGACTGTGAATAGATTTCTCCAGCAGTTCTTTACGTCCTTCAAGAAGAATAAAAGTCATTAAAGGCACCAGCTAGGCACAGATCTGGAAGAGGTGTAAAATACATTAATACCTCCTGATGTAAGATGATTGTGCATGATACATGCACACAAAAAAAAAATTAAAATAATAAAATGGTTTTAAATATAATTTAAATATAAATATTTTGTGTCAATTTTTATTAGGTTCCTTGCACTTCAAGATAGAATACTTTATTTTAAGTTAATGACTGATGAGAAAATAAATCTGTTCCTTTTCCATTATAGGTAAATTACCATGGAGTTATTTGTTGCAAGTTTCTTGCTATTAAAAAATAGAGGAAAAAAAGTCTTCCCTAACTCAGGTTACATGAATAATGACACAGTTACACAATAGTTTATTTTAAGAACTTTGCTGTACTTGGCCTGTCACGAGCATTATACATAACCATGACCTTCCAATCACATCTTCCATCGGTACCTCTACAGCTACGGTGTTGTCTGGCTGTATGGCTCAACCAGCACTCATTTACCAGAAACAACAACCAACAGGAAAATAATTGGCTTTGTGATGTGCATAAACCTGCCCAAGAATTTTTACAGATTCATATCAAAGACATCTTGCTTAATCTGCTCTAAAGTCCTGAAGGAAGGCTGTGGTTTGGTCCTGAGCTGAGGTGGTCACCCTACTCCTGGCTTCTGAGCGCATGTCAGAGTGGCTGCACCAGCACACAGCCATTCTTCCACATCACCACGGCTTCTTCCAGCTACAAATGTCATTTTAAAATAATGAATCTCCTCATCTTTATTGCTGGGTGTAAGCAGACATTGTAGTCGTGCACCTCTGCTTCCCATTCAGCCCTCATTCCCTGAAAGCCATTAATCAATCGGAACTGTCTGAACTAATCGAAATAAATGAGAATAACGAAATAGAAATCAACAAAGAATTTGTTACTTTGTACACACATCTGGTTTTTGAACTAAGTAATTTCAGTCCCTTAACTTCCCTTGTATGAAGTCTCTCCATGCTCTCTATAATTGCCATCCATACCTGGATTCTTGCTAATTTTCTATTTTTTTAACTTGAAGCCACCAGATCTTAGTGTAAAATAAAGACATGAAGCCACACTACTGTGTTCAGTAGACTATAAATTAACAGTCCGTTTCTTACAGACTGGATGGGTCCACAGCCTCTTCTGCATCTCTTAGCTTTTTGGACAACAGATCATTATCTACTGTCAAGTGTAGTACAGATAAGGTAAGATAAGACTTAACCGTTGTTCTTTATTGTATCCAGGTAGTAAAAAAACATGAAAAACAGAAGTCATCCATACACTTTCAGAAATAATCGGAGTAGATGATCATTTATCACACTTTTTGATAAATCAAAGCTGGGTAGGTGCAGCCAACCTAAGAAGATTCAGAGGTGTGTGTCGGTCACAAATACTATGGAATAGCAAGTGCTACTTACCTTGTTCAAATGCATCTGCTGTTTGCATAGATTTTCTCAATATATAAAAATAGGTATAGTTTGTTAAAAATTATATTCCTCTCAGGGGAATTTAGCACTTAAGTCTCCTAAGAACTGAGCAAAAATGAAGCATCTTACACAAAATATAAATTATGATATCAAGGTAAAATAGCCTGCTCTTATTCACCTGCAAAACTGCATAGGGCAGGGAAAACAAACCTTTTCACTATTTAGTCAGTATAGAATTACCTTTGATAGCCTCACTTGAAGAATATATCAGGCAATTGAATCTTCATGGCCTGTTAATGCCAGGATCCTGTAGGCAGAGAGGGAAAGTGCCTTCAGGCTGAGAAAGCTCCTGTCTTCCAGCTAGATAGATCCAGGTAGATCGTGTCTCCACACAACTTCAGCAAAGCCAGGAAAGGTCCTTCAATTGTGGCTTGAGTTGTCATCCCAGCCCACACGATGTGACGCTTGTCACGTCACCCTGTAGTAACAGAAGGTCTTCTCCTTTCCCCATCTGAGAAACATTCAGACAGACAGTGCCAGGGGATGTGCTGCTTGGGATGCCAACATATGTCACCTTAAAACAATATGCTCTATCCGTGGCCAAATGCTTAAACTGCTGTGTGAGTATTTACTAAACATACCTGTATATAATTATTGCTTGCCCAAATTTGATTTCTTTTTGGAGAGGAGAGAAATCTTTCATGCAGACCTCACAGGAACAACGACTGAAGTCACAAAATCTTAGAATGGTTTGGGTTGGAAGGGACTTTTAGAGGTCAAGCCTCCTGCAGTGAGCAGGAACATCTTCAACTAGATCAGGTTCCTCAGAGCCCTGTCCAACCAGATCTTGAATGTTTCCAGCAGTGGGGCATCTACCACCTCTCTGGGCAACCTGTGCCAGTGTTTCACCACCTCATTGTAAAAAATGTCTTCCTTAAATCGATGGTCAATTTACTGGTAGCTCTCTCAGCCAAAACTCCTCCTCTGGATTAGGCTGCAGGGAATCAAGAAAAACATTGAAACCCATACTGGAGGTTATTCCTATTTCCACACATTAGCACACCTATTTTAAGCATTAACATAACAGACATCCAAGGTTAATTATGCTGGTATCCATAATTACCTCACACCAAACCTAACTGTAGGATGTTTGAGATTGAAAGGTGTTTAAATTGCTGGATCCATTTTAAATTGGAGATATCCCTATACAAAGTGAGTTTAGGAAAAAAGTAGGCAAGAACTGCTTGGAGCCTATGGTCCAAAGTTCAGACTGGCCTTGCAGCCATCAAGACCAGATCCACAACACGAGCTTAAAATAATGCAAATTCTGTGTTCTAGCTAATCTCGGTGTTGCATCAGCATATGTGGGAAACTCTAAATACGTTTAAACTGGATTTTGGAAGACATGCTTGGTGTTTTGCATGTGCTCATGTGCATTTCTGGGTAGGAGTGGACAAATGCTTACTTAATACTTGAGACAAGATCAAATCAGGACATTCAATGCACATACATAGTTTGGGTGTGTACTAATAGGCAGTCATTACAGCAGTTTCTGAAGATACCAAGGAAAGAATTAAAAAGAAATGTGAACTATTGTATTTTTAATGCCTTTAGTGTGATTTCAAGCAACTTCACATGACGAGCATTTCTATCCACTGCTCTTTTATCAAGCCATAGCTAATCAGCTTTAGGCTGTCCTGCTGCTAACTCGGGCAACAAACCACTTGTGACTTTATTCCTGTTGGCATGAAAAGGAGAACATCTGCTATTTACTAACATTTTGTCATGTAACAGTTTTCTGTCTCAAAACTTACTCCTCAGGATCAGGAGCATGCCCCATGTAACCACTTAGACACATAAACAAACATTTAGTGAGGTCAGTGCTCGGTTTGAAGTTACACAGGAAGATTTGTACAGTTTAATCTTTCAAACTAGGGAATACACAGACCCCACATCTCTAAATATAGGAGGGTATTGAAATTTGTTGTTAAAAAACGGAGTTCACCAAAACCTGGAAGGGTTTCTGCTGTCAAGCTAAACATGTGCTGTATCTTCATCCAGCTTGTCTCAGCCAAATGAGGTGGTTGCTCAAGAAGCTCATTGGTAAAGCAGTCCTTTATCATGCAGGTATATAATCACCAACTTATGAACAAAGCAAAGCACTACTCTCTTTTATTCAGCATTCACTAACCAGCACCTCAGGGAGAACTAAGCAACCCTTTACAAAGAAAAGCAGATAAATTATTTTCCTTAGGACTACCATTTAAACATTTTTACCAATCATTGACTACTTGTTTTTATTTACACAGAATTTTCAAAGTTCACCATGTGTTCCCATGAAAGTTCATTTTCTGTGTGGATCTGTTAAGGTAAAGCTAGAGATTAAGAAACTTTCCCAAAGGCATGAGTTAGTCACAGTGGATGGAGAATTCATGAATCCTGCTTCTTGCTAAATCCAAATTATGTTCCCTCTTACATTAGCCTGAAGTTTCTG
The DNA here is from genome assembly GCA_013398125.1 of Aegotheles bennettii. Taxonomy (NCBI): domain Eukaryota; kingdom Metazoa; phylum Chordata; class Aves; order Caprimulgiformes; family Aegothelidae; genus Aegotheles; species Aegotheles bennettii. Next base: position 85,938 of record VZRW01004528.1, on the reverse strand, counting down.
AACTGTAGTTAATGCTACCAGGGGTTAGGTAAGCTTAGATGTTATTGCAAACTCTAAATCAATTTTAAGAACTGAAATATATGTGAATATTGTTTTAGGGCTGCCACATCAGAGACCCAGGGCAAACAAAAAGGAGAGAAAACATACATATATTTTTCTCTCTGGGTTTTTTTTTGTTGTTGCTTTGCTGGCTAGGTGCAATCACTGCTTTCTTTGAATCAACAACGTAGACCATGGTAGATGGTAGCAAGTCACTGAGCAAGAGTGCTGTCTCCTGCATACAAGAGTTAGGGGCTCAGATGAACCCGTTTTAATTCTCCTTGCAATGGTGGAGGAATTTGCACATGGCTACACATCTCAGCTGAGGGGGCAGGTAAACTCAGATTTAAATAGCCATGTATTAAAATGAATTAATTGGATCTTTAAGGCTAATCTATTTGATTTGTTGTTAGGACAGACTGGATGCATATACATAACCATTACTTGGGTAGCAGTTTCCTTAAATTTGCTAGCTTGGCCACTTTGATCATCTGACAGCATCTTAAGTGAATCATTGGTACAGCCAACCTGTAAGAATCTGAGAAAATATGTGAGAGCTATATTTTGAGTCAGGTCTGGACCATTACAACACACAGAATTACAACACACCATTACAAATCCCAGAGTCCTAATGGATGAATACAGTGTAGGCAAATCTTCAAGTCTTTAACAAAATTATTTCCCTTAAATGCATTTTCTGGTGAGATTATCCAATAACATGACAATATGGACAAGAAATCATTTTCCTCAGAGGCAAAAAAAATACAATAAATACAAAATAAAAACATAGCCATCTTGTGTAACAGATTTACAAATACCTTGTGACACAGAAAAAATATAATCACTTTAGCATGAACATTTCAGTTTGCTTTATCACTGAACAGTAATTCTAGCAAGGGGGGTTCGTACATGTGAATCACAAAACCCAAATCAGCTGTTCCTTTCCTACAATTTACTCTTGAGATCTACATACTGTTTCACTCTGCAGAATAAATGCAAACCACTGAGGCATTCAACACTCCACCCACAGTCTAACATCTCTCAGAAGGCAAACAAGGCAATCATTTCCAAGCCTTATGATTTAGTATTGTGATATAGTATTGGTACATCAGGCTGTTATCCCGCTGCAAGTTTATGTACATTTTACTGAAATCAAGGGGGTTGTCTGTATAAAGACATCGTTGGTGTTGTGACCTGATTTTCAAAGGCAGTGAGCACCCGGACCTCCCTTTGGCTTCATAAACAGCTGTAGATGTTCATCATGTCAGATATTCAAGACATTAGCCTTTCAGCATTCTAATATTTAAGATCGTTTAGACAGATTTACCCAGAGGAAATTACTGTAGCTATTAATTTATGTTCATTTCCTCACACATAGAAGGAACATATGAAAGTCAAGTCATTTTTGCTGCTGACAAGAAAAGTCATACATCCAAAGATCAAGTACTTCATGGTTTTCCTGGCCCGAGCCCTTCATGCCTTGTCAGCTCTCTGTCCTCACTGGAAGGCCACCAGTTAATGGATTTAACCTTTACAACAGTGAAAAATAACAGATCAGCATGTCACAGATAAGTTACACTAAAGTCATGTTATGTCCTCTTTCTCCTTCACTTATTTTTATAGTCATTACATCTAATTTCCTTCACCATTGCTTTACTTAGTTTCACAGAAAGTACAGTTATTCAAGCAAGTAAAAAGCAGTCAAAAAGAGCAACGTTGCAGCTGCTCACAGAGCTCACTACTCTCTGAAATGCAGCTCCCACATGCGCCAACTTCAAAATGTCACTAACCATCTCCTGGAGACACCTTGACAACCTCTCCCAGCTCTTGACTTGGGCAACAATGAAGGTGTAAGAACTTTTTTTTCCAAAGTAATACAAAGAAAGAGAAAAATCACTACAAGTCAAAATAAATCCCTGTGTATGAAACAACAGAAAACAAAAAGATTACTATTTCACTGATGCTTTATGCAACCCCTGCAGTTACTTGTACATAACAAACTGCCATGTAAATGCTGGCAGATAATATGGAGGTGCCAGAAGAGAGCCAGAGGTCTACCTGGCAAAATTCCATCTGTGCAATCTTCTAGATTCTTGCTCTCTACAAGTTGGGGTTTGTTTCACTAGTGCATTGTCTTGGGTGTTTTCCTGGAAACATGAATCAAACTGAGACTGTGTAGGTGTTGCACATACACAGCACTTATTGATATCAGCTAAAATTCTCAAATTGAACAGAAAATATTCCCCTTATGAGAATGGAATCAACACTTACTGAAAAGCCTAGCTGATCCATGTTTGGCTGTGGTCTGAAAAATCACACCCCACTTACCAGACAAGCCACGAGCAATTCGCTGCCTCCTCCTGCATTATAATTTCCAGATAAGAAAAATGAAGATTATAATTTTAGCTCCCATGACTAAGATGGATGCCTGGTGCTCACTGTAGTGGGGATCTCAACTTCTTTAAAATTTAGCACAGTTTACCCAAAGTATCCCTTTGTCAGCTTTGATTCTTAGTTCATTTAGACCCTGCTGCAGCAATCTATCCCTATTCAGCAAAGCATTTAGGCATACACCTAAAAACAACTGCATTTAGCAAATTCCTGGACATAAACCATGTCTTTAAACACTTTACTCAACAGAGAAGAAATTTAAGCTGTGTCTAAAATTACCAACTGGACTGGGATGTTGCTTTTACAGTATTTTCAGATGTTGGAAGTAAAACTATAATAAGCACATTAAGAATTTCTTTCAGCTTGCGTTTTTCTAATTAGATTCTGATGAAAACTGTATTTCTGAGTGGAAAATGATGGCTTTTCCTTAGTTAAAAGTGGTGGAAATTCTATTCCTTCCTTCAAAAATCTGTTTTTCCAGTATGATATTTTTAGTTCCAGATTTTTCATTTTAAATCTTTGCTGGAAAACGCTAATATTAATTAGTACTTAAATGCTAATTAGTATTTAAACTGAGTTGTAACTACTAGGATGTTAAAAACAAGGTAAATGATTACAGGTTTTTGGTTCAGGGATAGGGAAAAGCCTCAAGATTAGTTTAGTTTTTAATTTTCTGTAGCTGATTACTATAATGATAGGAAATGTATCCTGTCAATCAAGAGGCTATCTGAGGACAAACTGATCTTCACCTAATTTAGAGGACGTCGTCACCCTCAGCTAATTTAGAGCAACATAATTGATTTATATAACATAAATCCTGTGAGTCAATAGCACAGCTAATTCTTTGTAGTTCTTTGTTTGCCTGTTTTACCCCAAATCCTTTTTTTGTTTGAGTCAGGAGGTGGCTTGCCCTTAACTAGTACGTGTTTCACATGATTGCACATTCCTCCACTTCTGACTCTTCCCTACTTCAAAACTGTTGTATTTTCCTGTTACTTTCAAAGGCAATAAATTGACCCTAACTCCAGGGAGGACAGGAGTCAATCTGTGCTTCAGGAAACACAGCAGTGTCAGTTAGAAGAAGATTTTTAGGCACCAAAAGCCTATCAGCCTTCCAGAAGAACTGAGAACTGGAAAATTACCTGTTATCAAATTATGCCTACAATTAATAAGGACATACTGAATTTTCTAATCTGAAAGGTACCTTTGGGTCCAACATCTACTTACAGAAAAAACATGCACAAAGGATAGGCAGGCCCTAACATTTTGCAAATCATTTTCCTCTTCCTTGAGAAAACAAAACCAAACACACACACACAACCAACACGTTCACAGGGATTAAGATTTGCTTTTCTGCCATTGTGTATGAGTGGTAACTCATGTAACTTCATTTATATCATTTTATACCATCTATGGGCTTGTCACTGAGCTTTCTCAGAACTTACTTTTACGTGGCTAACAATCCCATTGCCCTGGAAATAAGATGAAGTGACACAGTGGTGGAACACACCCAGTGGAGCTCGACTTGGGAAACCCCAGCCTTTGACTTGAGTCAATTACATCAAAAACACTGTACATTTAGTTTCCTGGTTGATTAGGGGATATGAATGGGAAATGCACTGCATTAACACACATAACCTGTCTGGCAATATTGTTTGATTTCAAAGATGTACAATCTGCTTAATGCCACTGTATAAAAACATAATTGTACTGCTAATTTTTTTTCACTGAAAAATTTGCCAAAACTAAAAAGTTCCTGCTTGACTTCATAGGGAATGTGTTCTGAAAGCAGAAAGGCAGCATGAAAAAGGGAAATAATGTAGTTTTACTCTAATGGTTGCTCCTGCAATAAAACATACATAAACCTTTTGTAATCTCATACAGTTTTTATGGCTCTCAAAAAAGGGAAAAATCATTCCGTTAAACATACTTGCTATACTAGAACTGACAATGGATGGAGGAGACCTCTTTCTTTCCCTTTAGGGATGCACTTCATCACCAAAGAAACCCCAGCTAAAGGAGGAAAGGGTCCTGACGTGGTCATGAGATCATTTTTCATCGTGCTGCTTTAGATCAATGCCTTTACTTGACTTGTAACAAATCACATAAGCCATATCAGCATTGGGTATTCTTCAGCTTCTAACTACTTTGCTATTCTCTTGGCCTTTTGAATTTCACTGGTGCTCATGTGCTGCTTATCTTAATATTCTGTCTTTTTTCCTCTGCAACTCCAATACCTCAGCTAAATTTTAGGGTGCCTCAGCCTCCTGCTAGACCTGGTGTGGCAAGACAGCCAAGGGGAATGCTATAGAGACAGCTTCCCTTGAGTGCTGGAGAGAAAGCTTCCTCTGAGTGCAGAAAAAAACATGATTCCCATATCTGGACAAACCAGAGTGGCTGTACACCAGCCCTGTTCTGCTCTCCAGGGACCAAGGAGACATGGGTAGACCAGTGCACTCCTCGGCGCAACACAAAGCAACCTCTGGTATCTAAAAATGAATGCATTTTATACATTGCCCTCTGCTGTGAACTCTTCATCTCAATTGCTGGTGCTCTGAGGTCATTCTGTCTGCACAGTATTTGGGTACCTTGTTATTTGCTGGTGGGATAGGGAAATGGGACTTGATTTGTCCAGTACTGGTACAAATGCAGCAGGCAGACAGATACATGGTCACCAGCTTATTGTACTGATGGACAAGTTCTTCCCTGCACATTCAGGAAATACAGATGTAAATCTGCTCCCAGAGAGATTTTGGGGGATAACAGAAAGGCTGTTAAGGGAAGGTAACCAAGCACCTGCCTGAAGAGAGGATGGGAAATTCAGATGGCACTGGTTATGAATTAATCCAAGTGTGACTAATGAAATGACAGGTGATTCCCAGTGCCACTTCACCTTTTGAGTCCACACATTTCTCTTTATCAGCTCATCCAAGCTGAAACTGCAGCCCTGTCCCTAACTGGGGAGCAGAATATAGGCTATCACCATCATCAGGCTTTTTTCCCCCTCGGCACGAAAGCTGACGTAGTGGTAGTAAGACACTTATTACAAGGAGCAGCCTGATAGCTGTGAAAAACAAAATGAAGCCCCAAACCAGTTACTGAAATAAAAAGATGCTGTGAATCCTCAATATTAAAGGAAAAAGAAAAAAAAAAAAGAGGAGCCCCCACCTCTGCAAAGCCACCACTAGACACACATACATAGAGATACAGAGCCCAAGCTTCATTTTCTAGGGTTTTTCTTACCTTGGGAGTCCTAAAGTGGGCAGAAATTCTCTGCCAGATTCTCCATAGAGCACTGATCTTCTTATTTGTGGTTTTCCCTTTCACCTAGGCATGCATCAGCTACCTTCTTGCATGATGTTATGAATTTCTTCCCCAAAAGGGCTGTCAGGCCCTGGCACAGGCTGCCCAGGGAAGTGATGGAGTCACCATGCCTGGAGGGATTTAAAAGACCTGTAGACACGGCACTTAGGGACATGGTTTAGTGGTGGACTTGGCAATGTCAGGTTAACAGTTGGACTCTATGCATAATCTTAAAGGCCCTTTCCAACCTAAATGATGCTATGAATAAAAAAATAAATAAATTAAAGGTAAATGAGATACTGCAAACCTATCAACCATGTTTTTGTGATTTACAAATCTGCTCTTTAAGTTCAACACTCTGTTATTCATCAAGTGAAGTTTATTTCTAAGTGGGTACCAAACTATGCTATGATCACAGCTGAAAAGCAAGAATTTCCTGAATATTTAATAATGAGCCATGCCATTACCAGTAAGCACCGCAAGGAACTGCCTCCAGAAGCAACAGGACCAAAGTACCCCAGCACGACCATTTTGCTGAGCAGCTTTTACAGTTGAAAGGTCCAAGCCACGCATGAACAAAACAATACATTTCACAGAAATTAAACATAAAGCATAGAAAAATCTATCCTGAATATTCTTACTTGTTTCCAAATTAAGCCAGGACAGCCACACTCACGTCATTATTGAGTGTGTCTTGCAGAAAGATCTGAGCAATCAACTTCTCATAACCTGATGTTCATGAAAAAAAATCATTTAAAAGTCAAATGTATGAATATTGTTTAAAAACAAATGGAAAATGTGCCGATGCAAATATTTGAACAAAGAATTCCTCTGTTTTTCACCAATCAAGAAGCAGGCATTACATACAAATGTATCTGGCCAAATGCATCCAAATAATAGCTCAAATTTTGAATATTCATGGCTAGTCGTGTTGATAAAATTGAGAAAATCTACTTCAAAGCAGTTCTGTAAATTAAAAGAGCGAGAGAATTCACCAGGGAGAAATTATATGCCCTGCTGTAACTATCACACTGTCAGAACTTTCAGAGTTACAGTTTTCTATACTGGAGCATTAGTCTGATTTGGTATTTGCAATATAATTTAACAACGGGCTGCCTTTTTCCTTACTTCAGGTTTCCAAGCAAGTAAGATTTCCCTCTCTCCCAGTCCCCTTCTCTAGAGATCACTACCTTAATTAAAACTAGCTTACAGTATCTTTATAGTATAAATATACTTAGATGCAAGTATATAAAAGTATACATTTATTCTGTAGGTACCCTATATACAGCTTTTAAAAGCTTTCCACTCTTTAGGGATGGCCTAAAATTGAATGCAGATTTGCAGGGATTCTGTTTTCCATTGCAAAATTACAAACAAGAATTTAAAAATACGGCACAAATTTGTCAATATTTCATATGGGATTGGATAAAATTAAGGTGGAGTTATGAGAAAACACTGTCTTCCTAATTAAAGGCAAAACTGGGCATTTTTTGGTTGGAACTCTAGGAAAAGCAATTATACAAACACTACATGCTCTGAAAATAGAACAGAGTCCATAAACTCATGGAGCCAAGGAAGCATATATAGGATATGAAATAAGAAGACTGGGAGTAGAGGGCATTTACAAAGAAACATCCTTTTTAACAAAAACAACACAGCACAACCAGAAGGGATCTAGGAGCTATATAAAAGACACTTTATAAGACAGCATCCTTGGGGAGCACATCTATTTGAACAGTGAATTGGTCACGGGAGAGAGGATGGAATGTCATGACAAGCATCTTTTAGAGAATCAAACATAGATGTCAGGTGTCTCCACATTAGAAGTTTTGATTTTGATAGGCTCAGAAGAGACCATTCTTTGAAAGTACACGATTTTGCTCAATAGCTTAACTAACCTAAAAAATAGGTATCTACTTTAATTTTCTGACTTTCAGACTAGAAACATTCTTTTTTTGGTTTGATTGTGGTTTTTCTCTTTTCTTAGTTGTTTTTTGTGTTGTTACCCATTGTAGATAGTTGTGAGAAGCTTGAAAATCCAACAATGAGTATTTCTGTTCCTCCTCAGGTGTTCATCTGTTGTGCTTCCCAAATAAAATATGAGAAAAATATGACATGTAAAAACATCCCATGGCTCATTTTAGCCAATTTAATCCAGCTTTCTTGAAAATTTCCCAAGTTATACATATTTCTTTATAAATCATAGTGTTAGCATCTTGAAAACCTATTTTATCCCAAGTGGCAGATAGAGCTTTTAATTGAGAGAATTTATAGGGAAGGTCAATGCTGGGTCTCAAATAATAAAGCAGCAGTAAAGTAGGTCATTTTTATCTTAATCCCATAGTGAAAGGCAAACGAGTTGAGTTTTTCTGTGGAGGCCTTTACACAAAATCCCAGTGAAAAACGGGTGCAATTGTTCATGGTAAGAAAGGTAAAAGCAGTATAATTGAATTTTTATTTTCTATGGCATGCATTTTGTACAGTTGATAGGTCCTTGAAGGGTCTAGAAGAGTCTGGTTCATACCAGCTGTGGTTTTTAGTCAGTGTTACCAGCCTGAGAAGAATGGGACACACATCTATCCTCCTTCATCATGAGGTTACTTAACTTTCAGCTGTAAAGCCTCCTCTCAGTTATAATCTGTGTGTCAGAGATTTCCTTCATCACCAACACAGAAAGAACATTTCACATTTCACAGTAGGCAGCGTCCATGCCATTCATTTACTGAGTGTTAATATAATAGATTGAACACCAAACTCATACTAGAGCCTGGGAACAGACACAGGAGGTTTGGTTTCCACATGGGACTTGTCTTAATCAACTAGAGAGCACAAAGCAACCATTTACTTCTACCTTCTATGCCAGTAATGCAAACACCATTTGAATCTGCACCCCAGTGTAAGCCTGAATTTAGGGACAGTTTCATGAACTTTCCCAGGCAGAGGATGCTCAGTCCACTCCTCTGCAGTTATTACAGTACCATCATTGTCTTAATGTGTTTTCAGTTCTTTGAATAGAGTTTTCTGGGTATTTTTAAGCAATGGTTTAATTTTTAAATGGTACTTTAAAGACAACTTAGGTCTGCATGGAATACTTTGTTTGCGTGCTGCTTATAAGGTTTTATATTTGGTAATTTTTAATCAAAGTGGATTAAATCCAAAAGCAGCAGAATAAAAATACTTCCCAAAGAGTACTGTTCATTTCTATAATTCAAAATTCGATGCACAGGACACCAAGTCACTTATCAAGTCAAGCTGAACTGTACCTGTTTATGAAGCTTTACGAATGTTTTAGGTCCAGCAACAATGGTTTCAAGTTCTATAGTTAAATTTGTATTAGAAAGCTGGAATATGCATTACCATTAAAACAGACACTAGATTCCTGTTATCACTAAATACAACTTAAAATCTTCTCTAAATTTCAGCAACATTGTCTTTGCAGTAAATAATATTGGTGAGGGAAATGCAATCATATGGTTTTATTGCTAGAAGGCTCAGAATAGCTTTATTCAATTAATTTTTTAATAGGTGTATTTACCATTAAAAATGTCAATAAATTGCCTTTTTTCTTTTTTTTACAAAAAATGCAGTTGAAAACGTTAGGAATTTTTCCCTACTGCAAGATTTTTACTGGCTGTCATAAAGAAATTTTTAAGGCAGCCAACAAGAATGTTCTAATTCTTTTGACCCCATTTCTCAAAATATCAAAATGATGCTATGTGCCTTGTTGTCCCAGATTGTCTGTCGGTAGATTGCAGGGCATAACAGATCATTTTATGGTAACCCAGAAATAAGGAGCTACCCTTCACTGTAATACCCATGCTACTGATACCAGCTGGGTCATAGTACTGTAGAAGAACACAGAGTTTGGGTTGGATTAACTCTAAGAAAATATGTAAAATATTTGCTGCACCTTTGATATTCATAATGCCCCAATATTGTTAAATATCAACCATCAGCACTAAAGATAAAGTGAATTTATGTGCACTGGCACAGAAGTCTCTAGAGCAGCTGTAACAGATTGGATTTCCTCAGGGTCTGACAACAGCCAAAGCCCACGTACAAGTACATCATTATATATTATCTGTGCCCATGACAGCATTCACTGTAGTTACCACTTCTGTCTTAATGTTGTAATTTTAAATTAGGCTACAGCCTCTTCACTAATTCAAGTGTCTACCTTCTGTACGTGACAGCACCATTTCCAACAACCTGCACTTACTTAAATGCTGTATATATTATATATATATTTATATACAATACAATATCATACATACAACCTTTATAAAGTTTTTCTAAAATACTAAAATACTTCCCTTTCCAGGCTGCCACGAGCCGAGCAGCCAGTTGTGGGAGCCTTCCCTTCAGAAAGCTGCTTGGGCATTAATATGAAATGTAAGATGCCACGTTTCATGTTTAGAACAATTACTGGATCTCATAGTGTTCCCAGAGAATAATAAAACTTCTGTGCTTCTTAGGAAACAAATTTGCAGCCCGTCCAATGGGTGACAGCTAATACAGATACTCGAGTCTACCTGTGACAGCTGCTGAATAGAAACAAGCCATCACCTTGCCCGTGCTTCCTCGTAGGATCCTCACAGAAGCAGATATCCTATTCCTAACAATATTGCCATTGATACCAGGCACCTGGGCAGTGTATGGAAATGGTATATTTGTCCATGAATAGAATTATCCCTAGGTGTCAATAATTAGGAAAGCCCTCACGCGTTTCTCTATATTGTATCCATTTGAAAACCAAACAAGAAAAGGCTTTGTGCTGCCAGGTTAGATCCCCAGAACACTTTACAATGTTAAATAATTAAGGTTCTCCACTTTCACATCCTCTGTGAGAGTGGCTTTATATGGATACCACCTGCTTCAGTGCACCATGAAACTTGAATAGTGGAAATCACGTAGCTCTGAGGCAGGTCCAAGACAGTCACCCATTGCCAGGCAAGAACTGAGCAAATTCAGGCAATCTGACCCAAAATGAAAGCCTGGTCAGCGAGGCACAACACCCTTCTACAAATCACAACTTTTGAAGGTAACGAAGCCTGGTGACTCAGCATTTTTAACAGCCAGAGATGATTGAGACTTAAGGTGGAGGTTTCCCCCAGGCTTAAGAGCAATAAGAGGTAGGATAAAGTCTTGGGCTTAGAGAGAAAGCCTAATGCAGTTATTTCCTATAACACCCCGAATCAATGTGCTGCAGACACCTTCCTCTGCTGCAAACACCCTCCTCTGCTAAGTTTGTGACACCGACAGACTGTGACCAAAAGTTATGTGCTTTAAGGCTTCTGAAGGGAACAAAAACTAAAGTAAAAAAGAGTCTCATACATCTTAAAAGTGCCAGTGGGACCCTACATTACCCACCCTTCCCAAAGACTGACACATAAACACAAATCAATAAACAGGCTCTTCTTTTAGAGCAGATTAAGTCATTCCAAAGTATATTTCAACCAAATTACTAACCATGTTTTTAAAGATTTCAAAGGGGCCAGTTAATTATTCCCTAGCTGTGGCTGTATCTCCTATTGTCCCCTCTCCTCTTCAGCATTATTCCAAGAGTAATATCCTTCCATTCGGCTGCAGAGCTTTAGAAGTGCTGGCATGTGACTCCGGAGATCCCTTTCCCATCTGTTCTGGACTGAAAGTGGAGTCATTCTAGTCTGATTTCTTCAAATACTCATCTGAATGCTTAACTTGGCTCCTGTGAGGAGGCTTGCTGGTTTCAACGTTACTCATTACAAGGACATAGAAACGTTTGTGTATCCATATGCTTCTACTCCCTATTTATGTAAAGGAGATATCACTTTTCTCACCGCGTAAGTATTGGAAAACAAATTCAGACATGACAGTGAGTTGCTCAAATACTACAATGACAGTACAAGCACTGCAGCCAGCTTGATTCTCCAATTATTAATGTGCCAAATGAACAGTTCATTAGAGATGATCTCATACAGTCAAAAGAATGGGAATTAGCTCCTGTCAGTGGCTTTAAACAGAAGGAAGAACATTCACGCACGGGAATGCATCATTCTTAAAAGGGCTTCTCTATGACTGTGATAAGACAACAGGGAAGAGGATGCAAATGGGTTTAAATGACTGTATCAAAGCCTTTGTTGCTTTGATCTGGTTGAAACAACCCGGTGTTTTAAAGATCATTCACATATTAAGTGGCAGCTGTGCATTTCTGCTTCTTATTAGAAAAAGCCCCAGCTGCTTTCTGTGAATTTAGCTTTGGGAGCTGGAGTGTTCCAGTTTCAATCTGCATTCTGGGACAGGTAGAACAGACCAATTAATCACGAAAGCTCCCTCCAATGGTCTCACCTTCTTTTGTCTTTGAATTGCACAATACAAAATAAAAATGGGTCATCAATACGTTCGCAAGAGACTGTGATATCCTATCCTTGAAGAGATGTTATACTTGCAGTGTAAATATGAGATAGAGAGAAAAGCAGTCATCTACTCAACGCAAAAGCATCATCTGAGCATGGGTATTGTTTGCTTGTTTGTTTTTACAGCCAGCACTAAAATACCTTTTTTATAGCCAGGGTATTGATAGCTTTAACTCTGTAAATCCTGGGTGAAACAAAAGAGCTGAACATGTAATGCTGAGGAACAGATTAACCCACTGCTCACTAAAGATGTCCACTGCCAGTAGGAGCCAGGAGAAATAAGGGGATTTTGGCAGTAAAGGTGGGGGCCAAACACCTGCGACATGGGATGTGCTAACAGGCCAGGAGCTACAGGTAGACAAGAAGAGCATGTTCATGGGGAAAAAAATAGCTGGGAAAATGGGTAATTTAAAAAAAAAAAGAGGTAGAAATGGAAGAAAGATGTCATAAGAGTTATAAAGCCTCATTATCCTTCACTTGATTATCATGAAGAGAGTGAGGAGGGGCTGTACACAAAACAAAGAGGCAAGCAAGGCAAATAAATGACAATTCAAATCTCTGACTCAGCAGAAATCAATCAAAAGCTATTGTACAGCTTTAACAGCAATGACAGATTCCTTAGGATTGACAGAATAAGCAGAAGTAGTAAGACAAAGTCCATGTTACATTTATTACAGATATAAAGAAAAAAACCCAAGAACTAGAAGGCTCTGTAAGCATGATTTGAAAAACAAGAATAGCAGAAAATAGTTGGCATGGAACATTTAGCAAATTATACCTAAACTGCAGACAGTCAGCATGCGTTTACACACAGAGGGCTTGCCTAACCAATCTCATACTGCCCTCATCAAAGCAGCAGCAACAACAGAAAAGATTTTACAGGGAGAGAATCTCTGAGTATAATTACATGACCCGCAGGAAACACTTTTGATAGACTAATGAGCTGGAAGTTAAACATGAATAGGGCAGCAACCACAATTCAACTTCAGCCAATGCAATGTTAGGGTGGAAGAGAAATAATAAAGAACAGGAATAAATTAAAAGAGATCTTATGTTACAGGACACCAAGGGATTGAAGGGTTTTGAATGACAAGTCATGTCCTACCCTATGCCCAGGAGAACACTTGGGAATGTGTATGGGCAAGAATCCCAGGAGAGGTGATGTTTTGTACTTCAACAGGAATAAGCCATACCCTCTTCCCAAAAAACTTCAAAGAAAAAAAATAAAGTTTTGGGCATATGAAGTTTAGAGTCTTAAACTTCAAGGCTGAAAGAGACTGTGACAAATTAATCTGTCTTCATATAGAAGGCAATGCCAAAATTCTCAACCAGTAATTTCTGGCTGGATAACAATATATCTATGAAAAATCTCCATTTAAATACTTCAACAAATTCACTGTGTCCATAGGTTAATTGTTCTGATGGTTAATTACTCTCAGTGAATCTTAAATGCACTCTGAATTAGTCTCCAGTTTTCAAACTCTGGTTTCTGTTGTACCTTTGTTCGATTTCAGCGCTCTGCAATCCTCTCCCTGAAGGTTCTACAGGTTTACTCTGAGTTACCTGATCTTAGAGTAGGTTGAACTTCTTTAGTTTCTTATTATTGATCATGACTTTGAGACTCCAAATCATTCTTGGAATCTTTTTTTTATTCTTTCCAAATTCTAATTTTTTTTTTCTCTGAAGCACATACACAAAGTGAACACAATTTATTGGCACACGCCTAATCAGCACACAGTGATAAATCTTATTAAAGAAAATAAAAATCAAAGTAATTACAGATAGCACTGCATCTTGGTATTGACCAGCAAGTCAGGTCTGAATTCCTGAGAATGACTCTACAATCTGGCCTCTGGCAGAGTTAATCCTGATTCAGTTTTTCATGATTTTTTACACTTAATCAGAAAAGAATCTGAGGCAACTACACGGTTCTGGTTAGAGTAAGAAAAAAAAATTAACACAGAAGGTTCAAGAGTGGATAAGTGAGATAATAAGCCTTAATGACCCTAAATGACAAGCACAAGAAGGTTAAACGCTCTGTGGAAAAGAGAAGATTAACAGAAGACCTTGCTGATCTATAAAATACCTTTAGGGGATATAAAGGATAAATTTTAGTAGACATGCAATTTAATAGAGGGATATGCAAGCATGATTAATTAATTAACACCTGTATTAGCTAATGATGATGAAAAGCTCCATATTATTGCTGAGCTGTATTATGAGAAAAATAAAAGCAACAGACAACTTTATACTTTTTAATGCAGAAGTTTAACAAAATTACGAGGGCAGTACCACTGGGCTGGAGGAGGGAGAGAGGACAGAGCTGCTTTTAAATGAATCTGTTTTTAAATGAATCTCAGTGAAGCATTTGAAACTCACTTTTTTGGAACTTGCTTTTCTTTCTTTGATTGTGAAACAAACAGCTGGAAACAGGTGTTTTCCTTTCAGTTACTGAAATTCATCATATTGCTTATAAAAATCTGTTTTTCCAGCCAATTTTCATGATTAATAGCCAGAGCTGATTAGATGCTTTATATTGTAAATATATTCTTTAAAATATTATATTTCTATTACATTAGATGCTTTATAATATCACAATATCTACAACTTGCTGCCTGTATCTCCTTTTGATACAAATTCAAACTGCTACCCACTTGCATTCAGAGTGGAATTATTATATTACACACACACCTCACAAAAATATAGGGCCCAAATAGCTCAGCCTCAACCCATCCCTCCCTCCCCAACTAACCCACGGTTGTTTAACCACCCGTATCTGGTCTGAACAGATTTGGATGTAAATACAAAACTTCTGCCTCCAGGATCACCAGTGTAAATATATTCAAGTCCCTTAAAAATCTTGCAAAGGAAGCAAACAGAAAAGAAAAAGTCATTTGTGTTACAATGCAGTTTCCAGCACTAGGAAATGTCACTGTCACTGCCAGTGTGGCCTGAAATGTTTTATTTAAATTCGTATTGAACTCAGGTTGCTGATGCTCCTCCTACAATCAAATTCAGCTTCCCAAATTCCCCTCTTCCTAGGGCTGTACTGCCAGACAAGTCCCCACCTAATCATCAAGATCAAAAGGTTTTTTCACCTCAGCTACCATTGTTTGAACAGCTGATAACAGAGTTTTTCTGGCATCTTCTGACAAAGGATTCTGTCAGCAGGAGATCACAGATGTTCTCCTCAGAAAGCAGCACAGTTCGGCCGTGCACCGCTATACAAATCAGCATCCTTTCTCCTGCCAAATGTCAGAAATAGTAATATTATAGTAGTCCAAATTTTGAAACTGTATCTGCGTTGCATTCAATTCTGTGAACACAATCCATACCCACTTCCACTAAAGGCTCTACCATGTGGTGCATGGAAGAGGTCCTTCCTCTGGCAGACATCATTCTGGCCAGGAGGAAACACTTAACAGTGACAGCATGGGACGCAAAGGTGTTCCTTGGTCTTCCCTCTTGCCTACCTGAGAAGATTCCCCTCAGGTTGCAAACTAGGCAGCCCCTTCTCATCCCAGTGTTGATAATGTTGGTATGTATGGGCAGCCAATAAACATGACAGCATGGTTTCACACAGGAGCAACGTGAAGGACATTCATCCCTCAGCTCAAGGGGACTGTGTATCTGGGATCTTTTCTTTTTACCAATATAGCACCAATAACACAACCACAACTGAAATTATTTCACTGACATACAGTTGCTAGAAATTGTATCTCATCTGATCTATCTTTGGCAAGACAGAAGATCAGAGAGCAGGAACCACATGTCTCTATCATATTCTACTAAAAGGAGAAAGTCAAAGCTGAAGTTGTGCAGTGTAAGTGTGAAGAATATACAAAGGTAAAGGGCCCTTTTTTAACAGGGAAGAAATAAGTTGCACTGATAGTACATCCTGAATCACTCTGTGGTGTTTCAAAAACCATAAAACAGTTTGCTCATGACTTTGAGCATTAGGTGTTAACAAGTTATGACATCTCTGAACCATGAGTCTCTTTCCAGATTGGTTCTCTCTGTGGGTGATTCCCAGACATGGACACGAAGAAAGAGACAGCAATTTCACCATCAAATAAGCAGCAGCTGTACAACTTTCTTTATACACATTCAACCTTTGTGAAAATAAATTCAAATATTTTAAATAACCTACAGTATTGCCAGCTAAAAAGTTTAGTCTAACTAAACATAGGAATTAATATAACCATGATGTCATTATGATTGATAGATCATAACCAAATAGGTCTATAATTGAGTAGACTTCAACAGGATACTTCTATAGGAATGAAAGGTTGCTGCCAACCAATTATTTATTTCAGTTCTACTGACGAAGACAAATCCAAGGGCTTTAAATCTAATTTTAGCTTCTAAAAATAAGATTCTAAGTGAATGCCTCAAACAGTGAAGTCAATAGAAAACATTTAGCCACTAATTCTGTAGGGGTTTTGTGTTTGTTTTTTTTTTATCCCTGGGATTTCAGCAATGAAATATAAAAAGAAAAATGGTTCTGTATTGCTGGTACTAGACCAGGAGACCAGGATTCTGACATTGAACCACTGCACAGTTTTTGGAAAGCCTCTTAATTTTCTTGTGCCTCAGGGAACGGGAATAATCTCTCTAGCACCCAGAACTGTCTTTAAAAGATCCTTTTGTACACTTCAGTTTCTGAGCAGAGCACCATTTGAACTAGTGATCATTTTTAAATGCTTCACAATTGAAATATGAACTCACACAATAATCTTGACACTGCTTTTTTCAGGGCACGGAAGCCCAACAGCAGCAGTACCTTACTGCCCTGCAATACCAGTACCATAATGCCTTGCTAAGATAGAATACATAAAGTCACAATGGAAAGAATTGGAAGAAAATGGCAGGAATACATTGCTCTAATAGCAAAATAATGATGAAAATGCTACTGTATGGAACTATATATATTTAGCTCTATTTATAACAGAATTCCCTTGCATAGATACAGTTCACTGATGAAACGGGAGAAAGCTTTTCTCACAGAGCAATTTGATAGTCCTTCACAGTAAAATTGCTTGTATCTGTTAGGAAGTCATCAATCCAGTTTCATAAACAGAAAAAGAATCCTCATTGACTATGCAGTCTACATTGAATTTTGTCTTTCCTCAGGCTACAGTCCTGCTGAAGTCAAAGTTTTTTTCCAGGAGATTGTATAGATTTTAGTGCAAGAACCTTTTTTTTAATGGAAGAAGTAGAAAATTGGCTCCTTAGTTACACCGTGTTTGTGTAAGTGTGACATCCACCAGCAGGTAGTGAAGAGTAAAACCTCCGAAGCAAGGAGCTCAATAAAATGCAGTGTCCCAGAGCTTTATATTTATGCAACCTCTTATTCCAACAAACTTTGCCAATGTATTTGCCCAACGTGAGCCTCACAGTGATATTTGCCCAGTAAATACTTTTGAGAGAGAAGGAGATTAATTAAAAGCAAGCAATAAAGTCAGAGGTTTTTACTACTATTTCTCCAATAATTCTCTTTTTTTAATAAGCAGATCTGAAAGCATAAGAGGTTAGATAAAGTTTTGCAGCAATAGTAGTGGCTTAATAATTGTCTACCAGATGCTGGTGTGGAAAAAGAGAGACACATAGAAAAGCTGCTTTATGGTTAAAACAGAAGTCCTAGCACTTATTCTGATGTCTGTTTTCATATTTGCTGATTTTTTTTGGAGAGCTTGGGCAAGTGAACAAATTACCCTACAGTTGTAAAAGAGACAAAGTAATCACAGATGAAGGGAAAAAATAGAGTGGAAGAGACCTCTGAAGTTTACCTGGTTCAACCTTCTGCCTGAAGCAGAGCTAACTTGTAAATTAAATCAGGTTGTTTATGGCATTGTGCAGTCAAGTTCTCAAAATCTCTAAGGATGGTCCAAGATAAGGATGGTCTGTCTATACCGAGGTGTTACTGAATTTTGGACATAGATGAGAACTCCTATTTCCCAGCAAACACTGAATTCTCTCCTCTGATGCCACAGTTTCATGAAAGAGGAGGGTGATGCAACAGCATCCTGCCAGGGAAAGGGGCAGCCAACTCCCCCTTCACCTGCATTGCTCAGCTTTATGTCAGCTGTGAGTGTTGCCAGGACTATCCAAAAAAACCAATTCATCTCATTAACCTATCTGAAAGCTAACTAGTCAAAACAAAACATGAGAGAGGCCTTTTTCTCTTTTTCTTTTTGGTCAGGTTCATGAATCCACAGCTGAGGCAGAAGGAAAGGGAGGATAAGAGATGAGGGGGGAGAAAAAGACCATGCGGTCCTGATGGCATCAAGCCAACAGATCCGCTTGGACAACTGTGAAACTGCAGCCTAAAAACCATACACCTTTAGGATTCTAAAATAGTTCTCTAGACTAGTAGCTATAATTGTAAGCACAGAAAAATAATCTTTTTAATCATTTTCCAATGGTCAGACGAGGGAAATTTAAGTCACAGTTCTCTAGCTATGATGCATCCAAGCTTCTAACCTATTTTTCAAAAATCAACCACAGGTTACAAGCTGGTTTGTCAAGCTGATGCACAGTATTCTGCTGCCAGGAACACCACTTAAATATTAACCAAAAGTCTGCACACCCGTCTTCCTACCGCGAGCATCCAGACCTGAGCAGAGGTGGGACTTCAGCTGCTGTTTATTTATCCTGCATAGAACTTGAAGTAAAACTTCAGCTGAATAAGGTCATGCGCAAGCTGCCATCTGTGCTTTTTCCATCAGGATTATTGTTCCTGATTGCTTTATTTTGGGAAAAAAGTCAGATAAGGATCTTGACTTTCAGGTTGCAGCCTGGATGACTTCAGGAGGTGATGTACTTGTGTTTTAAACTGCATTTCTCTGCTGGTTTATTGTGGGGCTTTTTATTTCTGAGCCCATGCCAGCTGTTTCACAGATTCTATAAGCAGGTCTCTATGTTTGATGTGTTTTACATTTTGTAAAAGGACTTTAATTTTGCTATTCAGGTATTTTTCCTAAATTGATCCTTACTCTTCATAAACTCCCTTTTCAGCCTTTGTACTTTCTTCCAGTTACTCAGTAACATTGGCTGTTGTCTAGGAAACGCATCTTGTGTTCTCCTGAGCATCCCGGCACTGTTAATGAAAGAAATACCTTTGCATCTCTGGGTCACATCATGTTAATTCAGCAACTCTGTGTGAGAGCCAAGCAACTGATTTAGTGTGCAACCTGCAATGCAAAAATGCTTTTTACAAGACTACCCAAGTAAAAGAGCTGCCATAAGGAAACCTTCCTCTCAAACCCCATCAGCGGGTGGCTGTGCAGGGAATTGCACGTAGTCAGAGAATCACATCTTCTCATACTTACTAAGGACAACAGCAAAATATTCAGCATCTGGCATGGGAGCAGGAAAAGGCCTAGAGTAGTGACATTTACTCAAGACAAACTCCATACATCCCCTTCGAGCTGCTGTGTACAATAATTCTACATAAGAAATCACAAAAGGACTTCTGATATTTTGCTGTACAAGAAAAATCTTGCAAAAAAAAAATATCAAACCCAGATTACAGCACTTATTTAATGCCTTTTCACCCTGAAAGTAAAGAAAAGCTCTACCCAATTCATCCATTTAATGCCTTTTCACCCTGAAAGTAAAGAAAAGCTCTACCCAATTCATCCATTTAATGCCTTTTCACCCTGAAAGTAAAGCAAAGCTCTACCCAATTCACCCATCCTCTCCACCTCTGAGCAGAGGAGTATGCAGATTCATCCAATAACACAGGTAAGACCAAGCAACACCAGGAAGTGGGCAGACAGGATTGTCATATCTAACTTGAGTGGCACTGACCAGGCAAGTTTAGGCAGGTTGGAGCCCATCTTCATTTTTTTCTTTATATTTTTATTTAATAAATAGAAGTGATGCTTCAAGGTCGAACTCCCAGGGAAGGACAGTTCTTAAAGCATAAGGTCCTGCCAGCTTTGTGAGTATCATCAAATCACAGGGTCCCAGCTGGGCAAGCTGATCTTTCAGCATGGGCACCTTACAGACCAGCAGGGGCTATGACTGCCTGAAACTCCTCTCTGGTTTAATTAGAAGCTTTGAAATCCCACAAGAGCATAACTTTCTCAGAGACAGATGGGAAATCAATTAAGAGACTAAACCTGCAAAATTCACACCCGGATCATAAACAACTGTTCAGGACAACTGCTCAATATCAGCATTAACTTCAGCAAAACTATATATTAATTCATGGCTAAAAAAATACCTGTAAGAAGAGTGGATTGATATCCACTTGAGTAAAGGTTTTCCCTAAAACACAAGTGGACAGCCACAGAAGTACTCCCAGATGTTACACTACTTAAAAAACTGTGTGAGTATTGAGACCCTGGTGATGTAAAGATGATATAAATACTTCAAGAATGGGTAAGACAGGGAGGCATGTAGGTCCCCTTGTTAATTTTTTATTGCTGTCATTGTTATTATTTTTTATTAAAAAATATGTGGCTGTATCAAGACCACTCAGCTTGCTGTGCAATCTTGGTAGCAATGAGTTGTGAGTGCAAATGCCTCATGGTTGCTTGATGCAGTATCCCATAGCCCATCCTGCAGTAAGAAGAAAGGGAGGCACCGGCTGGACATTAGAATGGATGCTCTGCAGGAACTGGAAGGGAGAAGATATCCACAAATTGTATAAAAGGCTAAAGTTGGGGAGTGCTCATTCCAGCCCACTGCCAAAAAGACAGAAGACAACTGAAAAATGTGGGAACTGAGCAGAAATGGATTTCAAATAACTCCCTTTTGTACAAATATGTTATTTGTTGTCTGTACCTACTGGCTGCTTCTCCATGATTTTTTAATGATACACCACACTTTTGGTCCTTTGCTCCAGGGAAACTAAGCCTGCATTAAAATTATAATAAAAAAAGCCATAATCCTGGTGATTTATAGTCTCAAACTGAAACATGTAAATGATCCACTCTCCTCAGAATATTAAAACTATTTGCCATTGAAACTCAGATCCGATTTTTGCAGAAGGCCTCTCACATTAATTGAAGGTCAGATCAATATCACTGTTGGTAGGGTGTTTAGAATACATGCCAGGAGATATTTCCATATTAAAATTAGACAAGACATTAACACCAACAAACTCATTCTTGCCCCATGTTAACCATAAACAGGAAAGAGATATTTCAACTTGCTAATTTAATTCTCCTCCATATTAGCTTGTCATGTTGCTGGGCATGGCTTCTGCCTTTGCAAATTTAATTCATGTCAAAGCTTGTAATTTTCATTGCTTGCTGTGGCTACATTGCAGTTCTTGCCTTCTTTCTCTCAGGACTGCTGTTTTCTGAAATCCCCAGTTAAAGAGCAATATGTGATATGGGTGGTTCTCATATACAACACTTTGCAAACTGGTCCCCACGATTTGATGAAGACTCAGCCACGCTGCTGCACTTGATAACAGTCAATGACTCAGCACCTCTCCTCAGGTTTTCTAGCTGCAGATTTGCAACAGAAATAAGGGACTAGAAAATATGGGGAACGACTGAGGGAGCTGGGGGTGTTCAGTCTGGAGAAGAGGAGGCTCAGGGGGGACCTCATTGCTCTCTACAACTCCCTGAGAGGAGGTTGGGGTGAGGCAAGGGTTGGTCTCTTCTGCTGTGCCCACAGTGAAATCACAAGAGGAAATGGCCTTAAATTGCAGCAGGGGAGATTCAGATTGGACATCAGGAACAATTTTTTCACTGTCAGGGTGATTGGGTGTTGGAATAGGTTGCCCAGGGGGTGGTGGAGTCACCATCCCTGGAGGTGTTCAAGATGCGTCTGGATGTGGCACTGGGTGATCTGGTTCAGTGGTGATGTAGGTAGGTGGTTGGACTGGATGAGCTTGAAGGTCTCTTCCAGCCTTAATGATTCTATGATTCTAAAAATCTTTACCCAAAACCGATACAAGTAGAACGGACTGAGTTACAGAAATTGCTAATCAATGAACTGGGACTCAAATCTTGCCCTCACCTTGATGTTCATTGCAGTCAGGCACATGTCTCTTAGCTGTCAAGTGTCTGGTGAGTGAATAACCTTGCCTGGGCTGGAAGACAAACTGGGTGACCTTAGTGGTCTTTTGTATTTCTATTAACAAGAAAAGTGCACTGGGAATGGTATCAGAAATGTGAATGCTGTCCACTGTAACCCTTTAAATTCGTCAAATGTATTTTCTACTTCTCTTGTTAGATGTGAGTGCACAATCAGGAGCCCCACATAATGAGATCTGCAGGCTTTGCTTCTTACATCAAATGCTCATCAGTATTTTATGTTAACCTTTGCAGTAAAAGATCACCAGGTCCTTCTCCTCTTTCATTAAAAGCTTTCCAGCTAGAAAAGTATCAGTCCCTCCCAAGTATGGTGTCCCCAGTGATTACAAGAAGCTTTCTACAAAGGTGATTTGCTTTCATCATGATATACTTTTCTCTCTTCCCTCCCTATTCTGCATAGATGAGGTAAAGCAGATGTCATTTGCTTTTTGAAGCCCATCATCCCCAATCAAAATGACCAACAATCATTCTGATCAAAGGTTAACGATTAGTTTCAAGATTTTCCATTTCTCTTGTATTACCTTGAAATTTGAAGCTACCCAAGTGCTCACATATTTTGTGTCTCCAAGATGCTACTGCTTTTTAAAACAGATTTTCCTGTTTTGTTTTTTTTAAATAAAAGTGATTGAACTCTCTAAGAATTTAGATTCTTAGAATACAAAGTCCTAATGCAAAGTCCTGATACCAAGTTCACCAGTTTCCTAGGTTATAGTTCTAAGAAAATACTATTTCACCAGAGATGCAACACCTAACTTTGAAGCAAAATGGAGTGAAAAGCTCCCCAAAGAAATCCACTGCTTGTATTTATGAGTGAACATCAAGATCTCTGACATAACTGATGATGAGAGTTTCACCTCAGATCCCATATCATCTAACAGGAAAGCATCGCTGATGTGAAATGCTGAATTGAAAGGTGGTGTTACAGGAGACTGAAGTCTCAGAAATTACTTGCAAGACAGCATTCCCATTTAAAACCTAAATGTCAGATATTCAGTGGATTTAATAAATTACTTCCACAGAAGCAACTGCAGCTATTCTAGTTTAAATGTATGGAAGTTGGTAACCTTCATATAAATGAATATTTCCCCCTACGAGTTATTTGTATGAAAAGAAGGTATTTCCCCTTGAAAAAAAATGTATGAGGGGGAATATCTGCTTACTCTTGCATTGGATAGATTTTCTTTCCTTTAGAAGAAATAACATTTCAATGATGGTGACAAAGTTTTCTTTGTTAAAGGGGGAAGCGATTGCTTTGAAGTGACACATTAAATAACGTTTCCAGAAAAGCAATTTTGGGAACGTTAATGAAAGCTTATTGTTATACAGCTATTACCAAACCACAAAGAAGTAACTGCAAAGCTGAGAAAAACTTGGAAAATTTAAAAGTACATAGGAGACAGCTTCTCAAACAGTCTGAAAGCAGCAAGGTTCTGAGATGAACTTCATGTGCAATACAAGGACACCATAGAGATCTAGTACAACATCAGTCCAAAGAAAACATCAGTCTGAAAAATACTCTTACTTAAGAGCTCTTACTCTTACTTAAGAGCACCCTTATTTTTAATAATTGCATTTAAACACCACACTTCACACACTCAGAGCTGTTTTATGCTATTACTTATTAAATAAATTGAGCCGATAAAAGAATCTGGCCCCTTCAACAAGGTTAAGGAGCACAGAAAGGACAGCCCAGAAGCACACCAGAACTCTGATAACACCTTTACTGCATAGCTGCTCAGCTGAGGCCAAAAACCTAATTACAAAAGGTGCCGTACAAAGACAAAACCCTAAAATTGGTCCCTGGTCATAAGGACTTTTTCATCTGAGAAAAGGCATAACAAAAAAAGGTGGCAAAAGCAGGACAATATTTGATATAAAAACCATCCGAGCTTCTAATCCTGGTTAGGATTCAGAGGCATCAAGGCCTTATAAAGTTTTATAGAAGCTTTTAGAAGGATTGAAGTTGTGAAGATGTTTCCAGGGAGCTGCTCCACAGGGCAAAAAAAGACAACAGCATGCTCAATTTGAAGGAGAAGCTGATCAGAAGCATAAACTAACCATTTGATGGGGAAAAAGAGGAGACAGATTAAAGCTATGAAAAAGTCTTGAAGACATGCATTTCTTGGGTAAAGGAAGTAAAATAATGATATAGGCACGGAAAATAATCTTGTAGGAAGCATATTTTGAAAAGATACAAGATTGCATTAATAAATTCAAATAAAAGGATGCAGCATTAATCAAAACATCTGCTGAGAATTTTAAGAACTTTACCTTGCAAATATACTGAAAAAAATCATACCTTCAGATCAAAGACACAGCACCCACAACGGAACATGGCTCACTACTGAAGTTAGAGAAGATTCCTCGCCCAAAACATCCAAACGTAGCTGAGGATTCTCCTTTGGGAAGAGGAGAAGGTTCCTGCCCTTTACCTTGTGCTCCCCACCAGCCAGCTTTGGCCCACAGGAAAAGGCTCTTGGTGCAGAACAGTTTACTTCTTCATAACTAGAAAAAAACTGATGAAGAACAGTCATTACCATTGCATACCACAGCATACACTGTTCCAAGATGCTATTTCTAACACAGCCACAAACTCTGCCCAATGCAACACGCTTCCTTTGCATCATATCAGTGTCTGTGCAGTGAGGATTGGAGTAAGGCATGCACAGGTATGACTGAGTATAAATGTTAACACCTCCAAGGTGTTAATGAAGGGCCACAAAGATGATCAGAGGGCTGAAGCACCTCTCCTGTGATGACAGGCTGAGGGAGTTGGGGTTGTTCAACCTGGAGAAGAGAAGGCTGCGGAGAGACCTTAGAGCACCTTCCAGTGCCTGAAGGGGCTCCAGGAAAGCTGGAGAGGGACTTGTGACAAGGGCAGGGAGTGATGGGACGAGGGGGAATGGTTTTAAGTTGAAAGAGGGGAGATTTAGATTGGGTACTAGGAAGAATTTCTTTGGTGTGAGGATGGTGAGACCCTGACCCAGGGTGCCCAGAGAAGCTGTGGCTGCCCCTCCCTGGCAGTGTTCAAGGCCAGGTTGGATGGGGCTTGGAGGAACCCGATCTAGTGGGAGGTGTCCCTGCCCATGGCAGGGGGGTTGGAACTGGATGAGCTTTAAGGTTCCTTCCAACACAAACCATTCTCTGATTCTAAGGTTGAAAGTTAACTCAAACTGAAATGGTAACCAAGTAGTAGTTGGGAACACCAGGTGAGTGAGTAAAGAAAACTGAACTATTTTCTTGGCTATGGCTATTCCCTACCCTCTGTTCCAACAGCTACAGTATTCTGTACAACCACATACAGAAAACAGGACTTGCACAGTGGCTAAGGCAATTTCCTCTCAAAGAAGCAGAGGTTTGCCAAATCACACAAACAGCTTAATAGTTTTACTTATTTTTATCTGTATTTTGCTCTTAGCACACAATTAATTCTATTTTCAAAATGCATGTTAATTTTGAATAAGATTCCACATACAGATTGTTAGGGAGGTATTCAGAGCATAATCACACTATTCCACATTGAAAAAGGAGTCAGCTGTGGGATGAGGATTCATATTCTAACCATTGATAGCTCATGTCTCAGCCCCAGCTGTGCCAGGAGCTAGAGATGCCAACCAAGGAATGAAGAGAATATTCTTGCGGAGAAGGAGAGAAGGAGATCTTGGGAAAGGAGGGAAGAAAACCCTGAAGAACTCTTTCAGTTATATAGAAATGCTGTTAACATGTACCTCCCTTGCCACTTACAAGAAATATAAACTTTTAAACAGTTTCTTCTTCTTTCCTCATTAACAAGTATATACTGAGAGGATGTATTAAAAAAATAAATTGAAAACCTAAAGAAGATCCTGAGATAAGGACAAGTAGATTATTAGCAAACTGAATAGAATTTTGCTTTGATACTACAGGGGATTGCAAATGTAACTTGGTTCCAGAGATCTGAGTACCTAGGTTTATGCTCTTGAACATCACACCTACAAGAGCTCAAGATTAAAATGTATTTTATGTTGTTTAGGCAGGTGATAAGGCCAGTTAACAGTGCCATTCCTATACGTAAGGTGATTTATTATCAACTTAAGGAGCAAGCAATCATACAAGCTTAGACGAAGATAATAAAGTAATATTCAGAGGCTGAGAAATTTGCAGTGATTTACACTTGCTCAGGAAGATATGGATACTGGCAATTTGAACTGACTTGTTCAAGAGCAGGGATGAAGGTCAGATCACTCTCTTTTACTTATTTGGTAAGTAAACACCAAATAAATAAATCAATACAAAATACAGCTGATTTTTGAAGAATCCTTCCCTTATGTGTCTTTCAGCTTTTACCACTAAAAGATCATTTGGATAGGGAAATGAGATCATCTAAGCTAGAACTCGCAGTAGTAAGATTTCTTAAAAGATCCCCTAGATGCATTTTCAGAAGACTGTATATCCAACTCACCTCTTTTCCCCACCTTTGGAAAGAGGGTACTGTGTTTACTGGTAAAAGCTTGACAGCTTTGATTAAAATCATGAAATGCACATCAAGCCTGACATCACATCAATTCAAAGTCTCCAGCATCCAGAATTACACACTTGCCTGGTAACTGAAACGGTAAAATCTTCATAGCTGCCTCTAATCTTCATATGGAACATTATGAAAATCTGTCATCCAGAAAGATTTATATTTCTTTTTTAATAGAAACTGTGAAACAATTCTGTTTTCATTTAAAAACTGCCCAGCTGGAAAACTCAGAGAGAACGAAACCTTTTTCATAATAAAATTAAAATATAAATTGGTAATTATTATTTTAACAGATAAACTAGTCACTATGAAATTAATGTAAGCCACAGCAGCCTTACATGGACGGTTACACTTTTATTGATCCATTAAGCCCAGAATACTTCAACAACATACTCAAAAGGTTATTATTTACTCTATAACCATCTACTTAGCATAGTGCATATATAGCAAAAGTGAATGAAACGTCACTTAACTGCTTAGGAAAGGAGATGAAGAAAGCAACAATACATCCAATAAATTGATCTGTTACGTGTAAATTCAGAAGTACTGAAGCTTGTTGAAGCTCCTTACTGATGGGGAGTGGTGGTCACAGGCAGAAAAAGGTCTTCTGCCAAACAATTGCAGGATACCAAGGAATACACCCAAACAAGCTCTACTGAAGGAACTGGTAGCCAGGTCCACACCAGTACCCACACAAATCCACTGTATCCTTAGTAAAATCCTGTGTGGCACTTAACTGCATAAAATAAGCCTTCTCTGGGACCTAAATCTTGCATTATGTTTGAGATTGATAAAAAAATCACTCCTGTGCATGCTTCAGACTTACTATTGATTAGTAGAGACTTACACAGAGCAGCACTGTGCGTCACCTCCTGGATAGCAGAACAACACTTAAAAATGCAGGGGGAAGGAAGATCTATAAAAATGTATAGTATAGCTCCTGTTATTGGAAAACACACATCACTGAAAGGTTATTCATTTTAGCATCAATACTTAGAAATAATATGCTAATTTGTATGACATCCATACAGTGTGGTTTTTACCATGTAGAAGAAAGCCAAACCACCCCGAGGTGAATAAGGGCAGGTGATACAGAGAGAAACAGCACTACTTATCACTGAGTATGTGATGGAAACATTCAAAAGCACTTGTGATGGATAACAGAGGGACCAGCTTCCTCATACTCATCTTTACTGATCCACATCAGCTGAAAAGTGGACAGAGATGCCAATATCGAAGCCCCAGTCCAGAGTATTTACATTCTGGTGGTGCAATCATCTAGAAGAGAAATACAATCTGTTATAAAGTGACAAACAGATAACACAGTACACATCTCTTTGGATGAAACAACTATGTGAAAGTCTTTCCAACATCGGAGCACAACTCTCATGAAGTAAATCCCACTGGACTCTTCTTTAACTGTTGTTTCATATTTTCTCAAAATGACCTCATCAACTCTTCAGCAAATATTTTTATCCCAGTACCTCTCAAATCTCTCTTAGTTCTGTTTTTGCTGGTAGAAGGAGAAGATGTATTAATTAAACAGGCTGCCTGAGGCTCTCCAAACATCAGGACTTGGGATGCAAGACCTGGCCATTGTCTTATGGACGTTTTGATTTGTTTATAAGATCAACTTTCCAACAAAAGCTTTAGTGTTCAAAATTATCTTAATCTTCATAGTACTTGGAGCCAAAGCTGTAATCTCTTTCTGCATACAATCACCAAGCCCAGGATACATCATGGTTCCTCCAGGGAGCACATTATTAGCATAGAGATCCTTACAGATGCCGATATTGCATTTCATAATACTGTTGTAAGTGGATTCATGGATACTTGCAGATTCCATCCCTGAGTGCAAAGAAGTTTCAACGTGTTATTTCTCTGTGTCCCCTTCTTTTTAGTACCATTAAAATGAAAGGTAGGCTTGCTTAGTCCGAGCTGTCTCCTTAAGAAAACTCCAGGAAAAAAGACAAGTTATGTGATGCTTAAGAGAGGAAGAAGGAAGACAGGACATACTCTGCACCTTATTTGTCATCTCAGCATAGTAATTGAGGAAGCAAAATACACTTGAGAGGAAGAAAGATCCTCATTCTGATTTCATACTGGGTTTGGTCTTTTTATAAAAATAACATTATTTAATGAAAAAAATTAAATGAGGTGTTACTGCAATAATTTGCCGTTTTTCTAACCTTTCATGATGCTGTTAACTAGAAATAGAAGCCCAGAAGGCATTCCAGTGAGCTACCTTGCTTCTGAAGTGTTGGTTTCATTTGAATGCCAGTACGGTAAAGTTAATTTATGGTACTATTTTTGTACTAAAGAAAAGGAGGAGACCAGATACAGCACTGGGAATACGGTGTGAACTTTAAGCACTAGACTTTTTAACTAGCTTAAATGCACATTTCTGAGACTGATCACTGTCTAGCACCAACTGTGATCCCTGATACACTACTGGCAGCCAAATCCCTCTATCTACTGAAGAGGAATTTCTCCTGCTGATGTTCAAATACAGAATATTTTAACTTCACTCCTGCTGGTGTTCAAATACAGAAGTTGGAGCTATATTAATGCTTGAACAGTCTCATTTCTACACACAAACATAGCTAACTTCACTATTTAGTTTAATGGAAA
This sequence comes from Aegotheles bennettii, assembly GCA_013398125.1. Taxonomy (NCBI): domain Eukaryota; kingdom Metazoa; phylum Chordata; class Aves; order Caprimulgiformes; family Aegothelidae; genus Aegotheles; species Aegotheles bennettii. The sequence continues at coordinate 56,617 of VZRW01004528.1, read as the reverse complement.
TTGTGCCAAACTGCCTGCACCCATTTTGCTCAGTCCTCAAGTGTGGCATTTAAGTGGGAAGTGGGAAATTTGTGAGGGCAGCACGTTACCACATAAAATGTCAGTGGATAAAATGGGGATACAATGGGAATTTTAACACTATACAGGTAAAACTACTGGAAAATAATGCATGGTTTGATTTTATATGATAAAAACACAATTATTTAGTAAAATGATAAATAGAAGCAGCAACTAGATTAAAAAACAACAACATAGCAGCACTGTGTAGTTATGCATCAACCAGTTGAGATAAAAAGCATGATCTTCTGTCAGTACTCTAAAACATCACCTTAGAAACACTACTGCATTTATAAAAGATTGAAACCATCTTAGAATTCAGGTATTTCCAAACTGACAGGCACCTTTTTGCCCAGCAGCTGTAGCAGCAGTGTTCACAGCTTCTAAAGAACTGATTAAGTCAATAGAAGCTGCCTGTTTCTAAGGGTATTTAAGGATAAATACCTCAGTTCCTACAGCTGAAGGCTGTCTATACTTCCTAAGAAATTCTTCTTTTCATTCTCTATCAAGTTCCTGGAAAGAAAAGCCCTGTCCCACCTATGAAGGATGGCTGAAAGAGAGTTTCTGGGCATTGGAATCATTCATTCCCAATGGTGAGGACTTGTCCATCAGGAAGCTCACAGCTCTTCTCAAGAGAGGAGGAATAAGCAGCAGTTGCCATTTCATTCTCAAAATCCAATGCCATGTAACAAAGCTTCTCCTTGACGTCTCCCACAATCTCCCATTCTGCTGCAGACAGCCAATATGTTTTTAATCACCATACAGTATGACAGCCACGACACAGATTTTCTCATGCACATTCCCGAGTTTGTGACAGTCGTATGGACCATTGGGTTCTGACCTCTCTGTTGTCTTAACATTACTTTCCCTTTGCATCACCAAATTTCCATCATCAGCAAATAAAAGATTTATTGTGTTACAGAATACTGTCAAGATTCATCTTTACATGTCTATGTCACAAAACCTTGATCAAATCTCCAGAGTTTCACCCATTGCCAGCTACTAACTTTGCTCCTTTGTCCGGGGAAGAGGGACGATCAAAGACAACCACCCATTAAATCTGCCAGTGACTTAGGGTTTCCTGAAGAGGTGGCATCCTTGTCCCTGATGCTCAACATTTACTCTGAAAGCCAAAGTCAGGAGAATCCTGTTAGCTAACAAACCATTTTTCCCAGGCCAACCTAGTGCCAGGGATTTTGATGTGTCTCACCAGGAGCACACTTCCTGCATAATTAGACAACTAACAGAGCAAATGTATGCAAAGTGCATCCAAAGCACAGCTCATCACCAGTGGTGACAAAAGAGCAGCCTCTCTCCATAAGAATTTTCATAAGATAGTCAGGTCTCTGCCTGACAGATCGAGTCTCATGGTGGCATGAGGCAAGGCACAGCCCTCATAGATTGGCACGTTGTTTGTGACACCATCCCCAGAATCCAAAACTATTCCTGGAAAGTGAAAGAAAAGGAGAAGCTGATTATTTCCCACTGATACAGGGTCTCCACATACTCCACATTGTGAACTGAAACACGCAACAACAAATAAAGATGCTCACATGGCAATGACTTCTGTCATTTCTATAACTGAAGAGCTGCTCATGAGTCAAAGTTGGGAGCACAAACTAAGCAGCAACTGTGTTTGGTGAGAAAAGACACACAACATTCAGAAATTGGATTGTATTGTTCTTGCTGAACTGATGCTGGCAATAATGATCTCATATGGATGCAGAGGCTTTCATTTCAGATACCCCCTAGCACTTTACAGACGTGATATAATGTACAAACTGTAAATAAAAAACTGTCTATGAAATTAAACATTTCAAACTGCCATGAAAATAAACCACCCCATTAGGGAAAACACAACAATGGTTTATCTGTGCACAGCCATGTTACTCATATTCTTAGATAGGAAATTAAGTACATTTTCCACTCAACATGAATAAAGTATTTCTGATACCAAATATGCATACAAATAGTTGAATTTTAAACATAAAACAAGTATTTAGGACAACGGTAATTCCCATAAGCTGGAGGTCTCTTTATACAAAATTTGATTGTGGCATCAAGCTACAAAGACAGACAATTTTTTATATGAAGACTCAAGGGTTGTTGAGAAGTAATTTATTATTTCAATGCTTGATCAGACTCTAAATGGCAATAAGATACGACCTCCATACTAATTTGAATGATCACTTAACAGCAGACACCATTAGGTGACTGAAATTCAACATTTAAATGAAATATTTTCATTTCACTATTGAATGGCTTTGTGGGGTTTTTTTTCCTTCTAGGAATGGAGCTTAACAACCGAGGTAGGTCTAAAGTAAGAAGGGATCTACACTTAAGAGTGGCTGAAAAGACCATAAACCTTATATTTTTTTTGAATGAATACTGCCAGTTACTACTCCCGAGTCCCCTCCCAAACCCTTGTTCTTCTGTGAAGAGCACACTATGTCTTCTTTAGGATTTCATTTTTAAAAAAATCACTGAAGTCAGGGGATCTCTTTCCATTAACCTCAGACCAGGTCAGATTTTTACTGATAATATTAAANTCAAGAAAGAATCAGCCATTCCCAGCATGGCTTTGGTTCTGTCTCAAACTCCTCTGCTGGAGCATCCAGAGATTCCGCCAGCAAACAAATCCTATACACTATACTGACTATTATCAGGGTTTTCTTGGTGTCTAACTAAAATCTCACTTGGTCTAATTTAAACCCATCACATCTCATCCTGCCCCCCCCAGCAAACACAACAGTTTCTCTTTTCTCTTGATGGCAACCTCAGCCACTTTCTCTTGTCTCATCCCCCACCTCCTCTACTGTAAGAAGCTCCAGTTCTTTCCATCTCCTGTGTCAGATACACTGCAATTTTATCCCAGCAGATGGAATAACATTTGTCTCCAGCTGGACTTCCCCTGGAGCTCTGCTGAGGAAAACCATTCAGGGCACACAGTGAACACACTCTGAACAACCCTAAGTGCTGTATCTGTTCTTAAATCAACACCACCTGTCCAGGCAGTGTTACCCCATCACCAGGGATGCTGCTGTGACCACGTTTCATAAGTCATTTAGGCTGGAAAACACCCTTAAGACCAGCAAATCCAACCATAAACCATGTCCCTAAGTGCCATGACTATGGGTTTTTTAAATACCTTCAGGGATGGTGACTGAACCACCACCACCACCATTGTACCCATCAGAGCCACTGACACCAGGGAGTTAAACCAACTTTGGATTTCATAAGCTAACACCTTTGCCAATGAAGTCTACTTTTAATGAAAAGTATGCTTCCATTTAAAGAATACATGAATTACTGATATTTCACAGTTAATCAACATAATTAATTTAATGCAATCAGTAACAATAAGCCTTTAAATAATCTTGAAAACAGGATTTATCATTATAATATAATGACAGAGAAACAGTCCTAGACATGTCTACTGTATGAACCACACTTCCTGGCTGTTAGAAACTTGGCTTTTCTTATGGTCTGCTGCTGTTTATTATCTCCCAGATGTATTATCTCCCAGCAATGCATGCTGTCAAGCTCACTGCTTAATTAGTTTATTTACACCGTTGATAAATTGATGCATAATCTTTCTATTAAATATATGCCAAAAGCAGGCACAAAGGGAAGTGCAGATCCACATCTAATTTTCCCAGGTGACTTTATACCTATATCTGTATTTAAATCACACTTGCTTCTGGTTACATCACTGGTTAAATGTTCAGTAACATGATGAAATCTTTCTCATTTTGTTCAGTTCTTTCTCACTCATTTCTTTTTCCTTTTCTTCTATTTTTAATCATATTCCAGCTTTGACTGTCCCAACAAGTTCACTTCTGAGCACAAAACATCAGGATAGTTTTATGGGTAAGTTTATTTGATTCATAACCTAGAACCAAGTACTATTATGCCCCAAAATGAACTTCAATGGCAAAAATCTGAAGCATCTACAGAGTGAACATCTGTCCAGAGCTGGAATTATTCATTAAGAAAGTTATCAGACCTAAAAGAAAAATAATTAAATTCTACCTCAGTCGCCTAAAAAAATTTATCAGATGTTTCTAGAACTGGGGCTTGGGATGCCAGCTCATCTTCCATTTGGAGGTTTAGAATACAAAACACAAGAAGTTGAATAAAACTGAAAGTAACCATGTAAAAGTATAAAAAAATATATAAATCAAACATAAGAAGAAAAAGACAGCCATTTCAGACAGGGAAGAGAAGGAAACCTCCATGCACACATAACTCACAAAGTACTGGCGATTTCAGCAGTGAGGAACAAACCTGATCTCATAAAGCACGACCCTGCCTAAACATTTTGCAGATTTTTTCCTCAAAACCAGGCAGGATTAGGCACTGTACAGCCCCTTAGATTTGACCTAATAACAACCATGATGTTAATGGATAATGATATTCTACAAGAAACTAAAATAGTTCAGTGTTGGATTTTACAGGTCATGTGAATTAAATGTAAGCAGCAAGCACAATAGGAAAGAGAAATTACTGAGGAAGAATTATTCCAGCACTTAAATTAAACATTTATGTAGCCATCAGAGGCAGCAAAGGCTCCATCCCAACGCTTTCCCTCCCATATGTTGTCAGCTCAGTCACTATGAACAAATTAACAGTGATGTACAATGCCCCGTGCTATTATCCAGCGGAAACCAGAGCAGCCCCAATTTGAATATTGTGAATTGAAGCACAGGAGAAGAAGAATGCTTCATTTCATCCCCTACGTGTTCTCCTCCCGATTCACACAGATGTCTGCATGTCCTGCAGCATCCCTGCCCTCGCTTTCTCTCACACCCATGCATACTCAGCCTCGTCTTTTGGTGACCTCCCCTCTTTTTGTAACACATGGACAGCTGAGCACTGCACTGTTGTGCATTTGTCCCATTTTTGGCACTCTACTCAGTAATTCTCTTGGGTTTTTCTACATCATGATGCTTTTAGTAGTTGGATTTCCAAGCATTGGCAAGAAATTTGCAGTTGGGATCAAAATCAGGCAACTGGTTTAAAAAAATCTTTGCAGGGGAGGAGAAAATACATATGAATATGCAAAAGTTATTCCCTTAGCATCAAAACTTTAGGAGCTGCATTTCAGAGATTCTCTCAGCTGTAAAAGTGTGTGTACATGTGTGTACCCCTGTGTGTGTCAGAGCTCCAGGGGAAGCTGAGATACATCATTGAATCAGGGAAGCCTGTATGGCAAACAAAACAAAACACTTTTTTCATACTTGCAATAATCACAAAAACTAGCCATGCTGTTTCTTGTCTCTTCCCTACCTTTGCCTCTCTCTTGTGCTCCTTTTTTCTCTGCTGCTCATTGCCCATTCACTTGAAAGCAGCCTCTGCTTTCTGTCCCACCCTGCTCCCGGGGGGCTCAGCAACAAATACCAGCACAACTTGGACAACTTGCTGGGGCTACTGCATATGGCAAGCTGTCTGTCAGAAGAAGGGAAGTTTGGGGTAGGGACCTACTCTCACAAGTAACTCCTACACCCACTTTAGTGACAAAGATAAGTTCAAACTTTAAGAACCCATATAGTATCTGACCATTATTTAAATTATGGCACTGCCTGAAGCCTCCACCTCTTTATACCATAAAACCAATCACTCTAGCCACGAGTGTACACTACTGTAAAGCACACACCACCTTGTTTAACTTCTCCAATTCCTTTTCCTAACTACATTTCAGGCAGACAGCTCTAGCACCCAGCATTACCCAGAGAAAGAACACAGTATGTTATACACAGGACAATTTCCAGGTGCAGACACCAATCGCTGAGGGAAGAGCACAGAACAGTGACCTCTGATTTTATTTTAATATTTTTTTCCCCTACAGTGAAATATAATTTCTTGCTGAATACAGACAGCAGAAAAATTCTCAGGAAGAACACCACAATGGGATGTATAAGGCAGACTTTCTGCTCTGCAGAAGTAAGGTGTCCCCGTAAGCAGTGAAATAATGAAACGCAAATGCTGTGCTTCCATCTAGAGGAGTAAGTGGGCAATTTACTTCCAAATATGAACTGAGGAACTCCTGTTGCTCCTGCATTGACTTGGCTCTGTTTAACTGGAACACGCTGCACTTGGCAATTTGGGTTCATGAATATGACACCATAACTGACTTTAGACACACATACTATTAACTGCCTATACCTCACCTCAGCAAGTGGAGTACAGAATGACACTGGCCCTGTGCCTTCCTTGCAGTGGTATTTTCTGCAGGAAAACTTCACTAGAAGCATTTGCTTGTGGAGTTTCCTTCCCATATCATTCTACGTGGAGATGAGGGACCAAATTGCAACCCTGTCTCTACAGAGGAGGTACAATATTTCCACATACAGACTCAGATGCTTCCGGAAGAGACCAGGACCTATGGGATAGCAGAGTGTGAGTGCCTTTAGTCCTCCTCCTGTCTCTCCAGCATCTGCCATGAGCAAAGCTCATTGCCTGAGCCTGGTCTGGGACATCCTGAAGTGGGAGTTTCACAGAGAGGTCACTGCACTGGCCACATGCCATGAAAGTTGTGCTTGGTAAGAAATGAAGACACCTTTTTGCCATCCAAACATTAAAAATTAACTGCAGCTGGCAACAGAAAAGCACACTTCAGGAGAAAACAAAAATATCCCACTCTCAAAGAATTAGCATAGGGATAGGAAGCCCCAGTCTGTCTTTTCCTCTTTAATTGACAGAAGAATGTCGCATGCAATATGAGATGCAGGCATCACCCATCATCTTGTTCACATAGGCAAGTACTGGAGGGAAAATCACCCCTCCACCTCACAGGTTTTGTTCCAACTTCAGTAACCTATCTTTAATATTTCTCTGATTCACCCTGATGAATCACAACCTGTATTTATTTTTTTTCACTCTAGCTACTTTCTATCATTGTCAAATGTTCTGATGTCGAGCACATCCAATGATGGATGGAAATACAGCTCTTGGGGCACCATCTCCTGCAAACCCAGCTTTGCAAAGCCCAGAACCATTGTCACATACCAGGGCGGTGGTTTCATCATCGTTGCATATAGTGCCTCACAATTTTGGCAGCAAAAGAGTCATTTGGGGGTTGTGGGGAGAGCAGATGGAAGGGAATAGGACAGAAGCAACTTTCCATCATTTAGACAGCAAACTGCTGTGCAAAGGATAAATTTGTCAAAGAAGAAACCTAAACAGTGAAGCCTCTGCTAAAGCCCCAATCTTGCAAAGTATCTTAAGTAGCCACATAAATTTCAGCTTGAGTTTTACCAAAGCGAATTAATCAGGACATTCATCCTTTGTTTCCTAAAGGGACACCTCCTCTGCTGTAGCCTCAAGAAGTCCAGTGATATTCTGATAATTGGGCTCGGGTCCATGGGACAAGTTCAGCTAGAGGATACACGTTCAGCTCTACTTGGACTTAGGCAAGCAGGACCCTATCTCTTCCAAGGCTGAATTATCTTCTAGACATTTCATTTGTTAAAAATTAATTGATCACACACACCTAGCAGTTATAATGTCAGTAGATGGCAAATAAGAATCACTGAACATTCACTACTTCCAAGACCACAGTTGTTCCCTAGTGGCATATTTAAATTTGCCGTTTTCTTAGAGGGTCATCATCAATCTTGAAACAACCAAATAAAAATAACTCCCACCGAAAGTTTCAGGAAGGCGTTTGCTGGGTGTTTTAAATGACAGCTACTCTAACGTGAAGTGCTCACAATGTTCTGATGTCCATACTTGTAAGTGGTAAATACCTTGTTGAAGTGGTTATTCTGGGAAACAGAACAAGAAGCAGCTGGCACAGCCATCCAGGAACAACTCAACTTCAGCGATTGGCCAACACATCAGAGGAAGTCCTGAACGCATTGAAATTCATGGCAACACTCCCACCAAGGGGTGTGTGTGTGTCTGTGTGTCTGAATTTTACCAAGACTTCTGTTTCATATTCCCTGGTTGTTTTTAGGACTGTACAATTGCCTCTTTTGGCAGTCAAGAGGAGGGAAGGACTTTGTTTTTACTTCTCTGGCAACTTCACTCTGTAAGGAAGGGTACTTCAGAAATGGGAAAGGAAGTAAAAACAGCACTTATCCAGCAAAGGCCTCTCCGTAACACTGCAAAAATGGATTAAGCATCATTTTTGCAATTAATGCAAAAAGGTACTTGATTTCTGATGGTGTTAACAGTCCCACCTCAGCACTACCTGCACAGGCAGGTCAGGAGCGGTGGCAGAACAGCCACCAGCACTAGGGTCTGCCCACAACCCGTTCATGCTGTGGAGTTTAAAATACCTCATGCTCTCCAGGGGATCCCTGCAAGAATATCAAAGTCCCTGGAGATTTAGAAACAGGAACAGTTTGGATTTCTAAAGTCTCAGCTGCATGAAGTTCCTGGTGTTCAATCCTTTCCCGTATGCTTTACAAAGCAAGGCTGTGACAAGCTGATCCCAATGCTCAGGTGAAATGGAAGCCTACTTCAAAAAGATGACATTATTTTAAATAACAAAAATAATTTTAATTCCTGTTGATGTACCTGTGACTGGAAGATTCTTTTTCACATAAAGTAGCAGAATAATTTTATCACATGAATTTGTTAACAGCTTCAATATAGGAGTGTTTAACCATTCATTCTAGTAGCTGGTATTTTGAAACATTCAATCATGCTGCCATGAACTGTTATTTTCTTCTAAAACCCTCAGGAATAAAGTTTTTAGAATGTGATAAACCAACCATTTACCAGCAGTATCCAGCATTACAGAACTGCATCAATGCTCTGACTCCATCAATGTAAATCTGAATGGAAGGAAACTCAGTTCTTAAATACATCAGAAATTACATCAAATGGGATAGCAGAATTTAGGGAGTATTTTTAAAGAGAATTTTAGAGAAATGCTACAAAGCCCTGAGAGCTCAGCTTCACTCCTTGGCTCTAAAGAAGGCTGGATAGGACCAAGATGTTTAATCCTCCATGGTGAGAAATAATATTCCCATTCATTCATACACACAGCTTTTCATATACAGCTTCACATGTAAACCTAAGGTCACTACGGCCATAGTCAGAGAAACAACATTCACAAGGAAACCTCAGCTGACCTGTACAAGTTATGCTTTGGAGTCCTGGCAGCAATTGTTTACACTTTGATTCACTGCTGTTTAGATTTCACAGAAGCCACTGACACTTCCTAATAAAATCAATGACTGAATTTGTTCATTCCCTGTTTAAAAAAAAATAAAAATCATCTTGCTTTATCATTACTTAATTACAAGGTGAATAGACTGATAAAGAGCACTAAAAAATTTCATTGATCGAGTCATGTTATGCTTTACAGCTGCTGAATTAATAGGCTTAATAATAATTTTCACAAAGTGCCTATATGGAAGTCGTTACCAGATGAAATTCCTAAATTTCTTAAATTTCTTTTATTTTAACGTTTTACTGTCAATTTTCATTTTTCTAATTCCCAGTGCAAAATTAAACACAATTAACAGGCAACCTCCTTTTTGGTTTCTGCATAATGCCTGACGTCCAGATAAAAAAAAACTATTGAAGTGTTCTCCCAGGTTTTGGAGGTGGTTTCATCACACTCAACTGATCCTTCCAGCCATGAGAAATGTCTGCAACCACTTTACACCAGGAGACCCTTTAGAATTCCTGAAAAGCTTGAGGCAAACAGCAGGCAACTCCAGCAAGTGTGTAAATCCTTGGAAGATCTCAGACCAAGTGAAGCAAAGCATTAAAATCATGAACTGTAACCTGAAAAACTCTCAGACCAATACTTACCTAGGAAATGGTGATGATTTGTAAAAGCCTCTTTGTAAATGACACGAGCTCACTTTCCATTACATTTATATCAGCTTGTGGAATGGAGTTCACAGAATATCTACACGTTTTTGGAAACTTTTTTTTTCCCCAGTTTGTGCTTATCAGTGTCAGCACAAAGGCTGGGACAAATTAGGGCTTAATTTCTAACATCTCTGGATCCTTTCCCACTTGCTAACTTCCTATGCCTCGTGATGGGAGGGTTGTTTTCTCCCCTGAAGTCAGAAATCCCTCACAAGATACAAGACAGACTGGATTTGTATGTCCACTGTTGTCACTGGAAAGCATTCTGCTTCATTAGAATGCAATTAGCTAAGAATAGCTCACTATCATCCTGCTAATAGACATCTTCAAGCTGGAAAGGGAGAAGTTTTACCATGCACAGCAACCGTGTTTCAGCTGTACCTGGTGTTTCTTTGCATGGTGCACAGACTGAAAACAGTTGACTTATCTCCAGACTTGGGTGACGCTAGGGCTGAAAACAGGGACTGAATCAGCAATCAGCCATTCTAAAGAGATGAATCATTACCATTTTACAAAACAAAAAGTCATCAATTATAGAGGAATAGATTGGATTTCTATAGAAATCCAGACCTTTCCTAGGCTAAGAAATCTTCAAGAACTCTCAAAAGAAGTCTACAGGATTTACCTCCAGTGGTAACTATGGCTGGCAGTATTTCCCATTCCACTTGAAGAACACAAGTGATGCAGAAGATCAGACACAATTTGGTAAATGTTAACTGCAAATGGAAATACCAACCAGTATCTCCTCCTTACCTGTCACAAGACCACACTGCATGCTTCACCTACAAGAGTCTTTGGACCATTAACTGATACTTCACTTCACTAACATCTGTTCAAAATTAGCCTTGTATCTGCTCATCAGTAAAACTGATGGAATTCTTTCATTTTCACACTCCTTCCTTTTCCCACAGGATCATTAAGATTTTAGTCTAGCAAACAGGAAATCAAATGGCTACTCCTTTTTGAGACTTTATGTCTTCTCCTTTAGACTCTGCTTGTTTTGATTGTCTCTCCATTTCATACAGATGTGTGCAGAAACACAGAGAGAACAAACACCAACACAGGGTGTAAAAACAACCTTCCAGCTCCCAGCAGTCACACTCTTCACAAATAAGCTGTTTTATGAATCAGAGAAATAGCTGTGCAGTTTCAGAGAACATTGTAACAAAACATGGATATATTAACCTGCAATGTATAGCACTCTATTACACGTCTACAGAAACTGAATGCAAATCCTCTGCTTCTTACAGCCTTAGTTGAAAATGTACCCTTTATTTGGCCCAAGTGTGTGAAATAGATAATGCTGTGTCTTTATAAGCTTGAATTTCACATGTTGAGCAGCTGAGTAACATTTTGCCCCAAGGATATGGAGCAATTAAACCCACCAAGAAGTGACAGTGAATCAAAAAAACCCAAACCAAACCAACCAAACAAAAACACCGTGAGAAAAGCTACAGAAATTGCACCTTTAAACAACAGTAAAGGAACATAAGAAGTTGAAGACATTTCTTCATGTCATCTCAATTCTGAATCTTTAATCATCAGCTCACCTCATTACCATATACATATCTGTGCACCTTGTCAGAGCCAATACAAACTGTATGGCCAAAGAACAACCTTCTTAAATCTTTTCAGCCAAAAAAAAAAAAAATCCAGTAGTTCTTCCTTTATTGCACTCTGTAAAACTTCTTGTTATAATCAAGAAGCCAATAAACAGTTAATAGCTGAATATTCCTTTAAAATTTATAGTTTAACTCTTAAAATAAAATTTATATAGAAAAGATATCATTTACAACCCATTCAGTGGTAATCAATCATTATGTACTCACAAACAATATTAAATAACTCGTATGCAGCAGTTTCCTTATAGGGCAAACAGAGGGGAATATTTTCTCCTTAGCAAATATAATATTCCACTGTTCAAGAGCAATTCAAGTCAACTTTGGAGCAACTGTGATATACACAAATTTCTTTCAAGAAGCTCAAAATTCATATTGTGTAACAAGAATATATACAACTGTGTCCAGTGCATAGCTTAACAGCAGCATGTGAAAAGTCTATTATCTTGAATTGGCACACCATCACCTATAGGGAAATAATTTACCCAGAAAATGCAGTGTACTCAGAGAACACCAGTGAGGCACAGTAAAACAACAAGATGTAGTGTAACTAGGTACGTGAGGAATAAATAGCGGGATTTTGCTCTGGAGGTCAGCAGCTTAGAACAGTAAAGACTTCGCCCTCTAAGCCATCTTCTGAAGGAAAGGGCTCCTCCTTTCATCTGGTTAAGAAACAGAAAACATCAAATGATTCGTCACAAATACAGACTAGAAGAAGCTCCACTGTAACTTAAGGCACTATAAACCTTTTTGCTCTGATGCAGCAGTGGATGTCACAGCACAGGCTGTAAGCATAAATGATTTAAAGGCCAAAGAAAACAGCTTTAATAGAAGGGGAGAGGAATGAATACAAGATATTTCCATACTGTGTAGTTCCATATGCATACTAGAGATGAAAATGCATAGTTACATGCATACACATTTTATTTAATGGCCACATGTAATGTAAGTAAGATCACTCACATTTTACCAAAGACATATGTAATGTGTCTGTGGCATGGTTGGCATGGTTTACACAGCTGCCTGTGTTTGACTCACTATACACAACCCAAACAGAAAGAAATTAAGAACATTTTTTTCAGTAAAATGTAGTTTCAGGAGCAGCTTGCTACTTTGAACGGACGCCTCTGTGGCCCATACAACCCCACAACATCTAATGCAGTAAGAGAGAACTTCACAGTGAGCTTTTCAGAAACAAGGCAGATTAGACAAGTAGCTGCTTCATGCCAGTGTTTACATAGAAAGAGGACAACCTAAAATCAGTGACTCCCAGCCACTCAAAAGGGAGATCTGCACTCCAAGAATGAATGACAGTTGAAAGAAATGTATAGCAAAGACAGGAAAAAGGAGTAGCATGCAGGAGATAATGAGCTGTGCCATCTTCAATTCAGTCTGCAACTAGCAGTATACAATATGTGCACCACTTTTAAGTAGCTTGTAATGCAGGGGGGTTAAAAGCCTTCGTGTACTCACCTTTCGCACAATAACATGTTCACTAGGACTGATGATTAAGGCTTCCCTTTCCTCCTCAGTTTCCATCTGAACAGTGTACTCGCTAGGGACAGACCTGTAACTGCTCACTTCAAATCTAGAGAAGAATTAAAGGGAGATAAAGGAGTACTGAATTATCTGCTCTTTTAAAGTACCGAATTCACACAAGAAACATTATTTTGTATATTTACGTTACTGGGGGAAGGTCCTCACAATAAGCAGTAGAACTTAAATTTATGTCACCAGGTCTTTTCCAGTCCCTATTTGCAATCTACTCTCAAGGTGTTTCATTTATTCAAAATAACCCCCATCATCACTAGCTGATGGAACAGTGATTTTCAGATGATGGCAGTGATGGACACCTTATGTAGGCAGATGGATAATGGTATTTTAAATCTAAACAGTGGCTGTACTAAGGCTCTTATAGGTAAGATTTTTTTCTGACTTGGAAAAAAAAGAAATACCACTGACTACTGTGTCCAACATCTGAAGCAAGAAATTAAATCAAGAAAAATAAATCCCAAACCCCATAACATTTTCTTAATCCACAGAGTCAGACCTAGCTTTTTAACACAGTTACACATGCATTTTCATTGGTTCAGTTATTGTGGACTCACAAACAGGTTCTACTATTTGTTTATTCCATTTGTTCTACTATTTTTTCAATAATCTAGCACCCACAGGAAAACTTATCACAAATCTCACTATAAATAAAAGGCAAACAAAAAAACTGAAACTATATTTTCCAGTTCTGTAGTACACTTTGCATTTACTCCAGACATGGTGTAAATGAAAACCTCACCATGCACTTGTTCAAGAAGAAGCAGAAACTAAAGATGGCTTTGGCCCTCTGAACATTTTATTTCCTCGGAACAAGTAATTTCCTACCCACACAAGGGTTTAGTGCAGCAATCTGTCACATACTTCAAAGGTATAAGAAAAAGTGTGTTTTACAGACACTTTATTTCAAAAGGAAAAAAAACCTCATGTTTTCAGACAGGAGTATTTTACCTGTTACTTTGCTCCTCAGAAAGTCCAAGAGCCTCTTCTGCAGCTTCTCTCCTCCTCTTCTCTTCTGCCAGTGTTTCTGTCAGCTGTGAGAGTGTTTGCTGCACTGAATCATATTGTTGCTCAGTCTCTGCAAGCCTGTAACAAAATGAAATCTGAAATAACTATTTTACATACCTCAAGAATTAACTTCTTGGGGTTTTTTATTAAGAAATGTTCTTTTTCTGATAAAGACTTCAGTGATAATGAGATGGTTTAAATCAGATATTGAAATAAATTCACCAATAAAGATATATCTTTACAGAAACAAATCACAAATGTTACCAGATAATAATAACTCAAGAGTATGACTGATTCCTTTAATCCACTGTAAAACCACTTCTTTCCCTTTTACCCAAAAATATCCCTAGAGGGACAGAAAATCATTACTCTTCCACTTACAACACAGCTGTCAGGAAAACAATATTGAAAATACATGTTCTCAATCCTGACCTTTTTCTGAGTTCATTTAGTTCCATATTGTCTATTTCAACAATAAGCGCAGATCTTTCCTGTGGTGCTCCAGGGGGAACTTCTGCTCTAGTTTCATCCTAGAAAATATTAAAAGGGGAAAAAAAGCCAGTCCCCACTTTTCTACTTGCAAAAAATCTTTATTTCAATTAAAGAAGCCATAAGCATCACAAAGTAGTGGAACAAATCACTTTTCATGCCATTGGATCTTTTTATTTCCGGAGCTGAAAATTTCCAAACCTGTTTGCTAACAAAAAGTTGATGAAGAATGGTGCCTGTGTGAGCTGCAGGACTTGAAGGATACAGGTACCCCACATTATCTGAACAACATCTGAAGTGAAAGAAACGCATCTATAGATCCACCTAGTAACACAGCACTGACCACAGTTTCATAGGTAATGCAGCTATTCATTTATTTTTTCGTTTACAGTTCTCTTTGCTTGTGTTTAATTTCAGTTTATGGAAGAGTAAGGGTTGTTTTATGTATGTATCCATATGATATTTAAGTGTATTATATTAATTTATTGTTACTGAATAACCAATGCAGTACAGGAAAACTGTTTTAAAAGGAAAAGATCACAAAGGAATAAGCTTACAGATGTGTGCAAGGGGCTGGCTACAGGCACTGAAATGCTGAACTGGTGACATACATCTCACTTCTGAAAGTATTACTCAAACACCTTGCAAAATGGTCCATGACTGCTGTGAAATTACCACTAAACTTTGCTGATTCAGTGATTAGTGATCATCCAATTATCTCCACCAGCTGTAGATCAATTAAAAAAAAATGATACTTCAAAGAAAAAAGAAGCATGTATAAACAATGTCCTTACATGAAAAGTCAAATGAAAACAGCTTTACAGTTGTTCTCAGCACGTCATGGGCTAGTGAAAGTACTGAATCAGTACAGCAAAAAGTATTTATTTCTTTTTTAGCATGAATGCCAGAAAAGTGTAAGCACAGAAGAAAAAAACCTAAATATATTTTATATTTGTTTACCTGAACAGCGCCTTGGAAAGATGTGACTTGCATTGTCTGATATTCCCTCTCCAGCCTTAAGTAACGATTTTGCAAGTCAGTGTAACGAAGCTGATTATCTCTTAGAGTCTGAGAAAGAGTCTTCAACTGAGCAGACAAGACAGCATTCTCTTCTGCTGACTGTACAACCTGAAAGAAATTAACATTTAAATAAATATAAAATAGGAGTTATCTCCTCCAGGAAGTTACTACAGATTTGAGACCTGTTGTTGAAAACAACCATGTACTTGTTTCAAAATTGCTCACAGTTTGGTCAGATTTAACTTGTTTTACGAGCAGCAAAAATAATGAAACCTAAGTACTTATTTTCCTGATCATCAATGCACCCAAACCAGAAACTGAGGGTTTTAAACCCCAGTGCTTTCCTCCCTGTGTTTGCTATGGTATCACCACCTGGCAAAAGACAATATACACAGCTGCTACTTCAGGACAATGCACAGTCAGATAAGCCTGGTAACATAAACACATTCACCAGGCAGTCCAGGAATGCTCAGCAGTAGAGCTTTTATCTTTTCAAAACAGAGACTAAGTGGGGTCTCCACCCACTACCCAAACACTCACCTCCACTTGTAGAAGCTTGAGATTTCTACACCAGTTTCAAAGTTTGGTTAAAACTGTTACTAGGTTTGTAAAATGTTTGGGTAAAGCAATGAAAACTGACACAAAGACAGATGAAAGGTAACATAAACCTAATTTGTTTCCAATACCAGGTCACACAGAGAGATAAACGCCAAGGGAATTTCCAAGAACATTTACAAACAAAACTGAACACACACATGTGCATGTGGGCATGCACACTCAGAATCACTTGAGTTGGATGGGACCTTAAAGGTCATCTAGGTCAACTCCCTTGCCATGGGCAGGCACATCCCCCACTAGACCAGGTTGCTCCAAGCCCCATCCACTTGGCCTTGAACATCTCCTTGGACAGGGAATCCACCACCTCCCTGGGCAACCTGTTCCAGTGTTTTACCACCCCACTCGTACCTTCTTAACAGCCACAAAAGTGTTCATCAAGAATTTGTAAGTAAACATTTTTGAGGTATTTAAAATTTGGTAAAAACCTGTTCCAGCTAAAACAGCCACCTGTTTCTGCCTATAATGAAAAATATTTTACTTTGAGTAGAAGTTCAGCAGTGCCCCATCAACCTCTTCAGAATGCAGATTCAAATAAACCTCTCTCAATCAAGTAAGGACAGCCTAACAGAAAGATAACACTGACATTTAGTTTGCAACTTCTAGTATGAGCCAATAGGGTTGTTTTGAAGAACTTCAGTTTTAAAGCACACTAACTTGCAATTATACAAGACATCACCAATTTAGCAATATTTCCGTGTTGATATCAGCTCAAATTCATGTGAGCTGTTCAGCTGTTGTTCTAACTTACCTTTGAATTAATCTGCTGAAAATGCAGATCCTTCTGGTGTATCTCCTGAAGACAGCGCTGCAGTTCATTTTGAAGCTGATTCTTCTCAGCTAGAAGATGTTTTATTTCCTCTGGTGTATCTGCACTTCCAGCGAGGGAGGTAGTTTCTAAAACCTTTAAAATTAGTTGCATATTCAGGGTAAATGGCACAGGGGTTTTCTAAATAATACACAACTCCAACACTAAATATACATATAAACTACATAATAATTTCCATTTCACAAAATCATTTCCTTCTCACAAGTTAACACCACATTTACAAGAGACTTTATATTAAAAAAAAATCTTCTACTTGGTGTTTTCAACTTTAATACCTGAATAAAATAAAAAACAACAAAAAACTACCATTAAATTGCAAATAATTTGTAAATAGTGTGAAGCACACACACAATAAAAGGAAAAATACTGAAATCCAGGTGACTATCAAACAGCTTTCAAAAATTATTTCCAAACTAATAATGTATGGTATCCATGAACTGTAAAATAACAGCTGTTTTGTAAATATGGAGTTAAAACTGAAAGTCTATTTGAAAAAAAAATAAAACAAATCACCCAACTTGATTCACAACTTTGGCCTTCTTGATCTCTGACAGGTCAACATTTTTATGCTAATCTCCAATAATGGAGCAAAGCATGCCATGTCTAATGATTTATGGAATCTATTTTCCTAATAATCATGAAATAAAGACCACATTGAATATCCCATAACCCAACAGACAGTACTGTTCAATAGCTTTTAATCATTAATCACAGAAAATGAACAGCGTATAAAAGAAACTTGACCACCTAAAATGTTGTTTTTAATGAAATTACAAGGAATATGATTTACTTCCTTTGGCACAGAAAAGGCAAATAAGAATATTATTCTAAAATAACACTTTTCTTGATCCTTTAATGACAGTCTACAAAAGCAGACAGCAATTGTCAGACTGGGTCTCAGCTGCTGCCTTTCTAAACCTCATATTTTGTTCCTGGCAGAAGCCAACTCCAGCTGCTTCAGGGGAAGGGCAAGAACACTTCCTTTAAGCACATCTCTCCCTTCTCCCCCCAGTTAGGCCCTGTTCTTATCTGCAGTAATTAAAGATTGATTTAGGCTCTGAAGAACAAACTTCATTTGATCTTTAAAATTCGCTAGCATCAAGCGTACAAATTCTGAAAACTGTTGTCAGTGTAAATGACCAAGTTCTGTTCTGATCCTCTTTAAAACTGTATCCCTGAAAATGAGATGAAGCCGTAATATAGCTGAAAAAATGTACACATTACCTAAAAGAAAACATCCTTTGCTAGTTTTGTATTTGTGACCTAATGTCCCCTATTCTGGGTTTACAAGTGAGAGTGCAGATTCTCATTTCACTTACAGCCCATAGTACTATTAGGCTGGGTTTTTTCCCCTCTCATTTATTTCTTTCTAATGCAAACAATCCCAATCTTTTTCTTCATTTTCTTCTTAGAAGTGTTTCTGTATCATGTTTTCCACCTTCCTCCTTTGAAAATTCTTTTGTATTGCCATGTAACACTTCTGTGAAGCTGAGATAAAGTGTACTACAAATTATTCACACTCAATAATTATGTGTTCTGTGCCTTTTCCTACCATTTCTTCAACATCCAAACAACTTATTTGATTTAGACTAGTTTTCTAAAAATATTGATGTATGGAAGTCATCTTGTTTGTCCATCTGTTTCCCAATAATGTCTGCAACTCATTCATTTGGAATAGTTGTAACTTGCTGATTTGATCCCAGGCAACACGGATGTACAGGTAATGCCTTCCCTACTTCATTATCATGTACTGTAGAGTTCTTGTTTGGGAAGCAGGCTGCAAATTTAATACAACAAATTGATGACAGATTCATGTCTCCTGCTGCATTTCATTTGTTTACCTTGACTGAGTAATTGCTGCCAGCAGAGACTGCTTTCTTAACAATGATGTCTTGTTGCAGCTTCTGTAGTTCTGCAATCTGTCGGTCTTTCTCAGCAACCATGATTTGACATTGATTTTGCAGTGCTTGGGACTCTGAGAGGAGGAGGTTTTTTTCCATTCTGAACATAAAATATTAGACTAGATGTTAATGATAATATAACTACCTACAAGTCAATGAAATGGTTAAAGCTTTACTTACTGTTATTTCTGAAATAAATAATGGTCTTTTTGGAACAATTATATGCAAATACAGAGCGTTATCTGAACAATCCCAACACATTTTTCAGTTTAAAGACATCTGCTAAGAAGAAAATCAGAAAATAAAGCCTGGAAAGCACTAACATCATGTTGGCTTAAAGATGACAAAAGTTCATTGGCTGTAAAGATATTAATCTCTGTTAATGCAATCAATACTTCAGCTACACAGAGAATAAGGTTGCACAGCAAAGTAATTCCAGGTAGCAGCTTTGTACAGCACTGCTCAAGATTGTCAGTCCACCTTACTGCAAGGACCCGAGTTTCAAAAGGAATACCCCAGACTCAGAAGACTGAAATAAACAAACATGCCACATCTTCAGAAACTGTTGTACACGGGCAGTATCACAAAGGGCATAAATGTAATTTAAATCCTTTTGAATTCAATTCAATGTATGATTTTACAGAAAAATTCTTACCCTGCTTCCTGCTAAACTGCACATAATTTTAGTTTTGTGTCAGCTTTATGCCAGGCTGTAAAGTCACTGAAGAATTCTAAGCAAGAGTCACACATATTATTTGCTAATTTTAATATTTATACCTTAATCCAGCAAGCTCATTCTGGTATGATGCAATCTCTCTCTCAGTTTCTGCTTGGAAGGCTTTTGTCTGATGCAGTGCCTTCTCCAAATCATCAACCTTGGTCTTCAGTTTTGATATTTCAACAGCTGCAACGTTGGCTCCTTCTTTAGCCTATGTTTAATAAACATGGTTAGTGAACTGGAATGAAAACTGTATGGTTGAAATTTTATTAGTACTAGAATTCTAATTACAAAATAACATTTTTTCTGCATTGTCTGCCGTTTAACAGGATAATTACCTGAACTCCCCAAATTGTAAGCACATCTTTTCTTGTCACATAATAATTTTTTAGCACTCACATAATTTACAAAGTTAAACTTCAGAATCCAAAATGTCTCTAAGTATTCGCCACATAAAAAAACACAAACTACAAAGTGATGCAGCTAATTAAAACTTACCAATCTTTCCCTATTGCTCTGAGGTACATCCAAATTACTTTTAACAGAATTTATCTCATTGATTCTGTTGCAACCAATGGGAAATGAAGCTGTGCCCTGTTTTGTTTCAGAAGTTACCTTCTGATTGCTGAGTTCCTGCAGCAATTTGTCTCGGTCATCCTGGAGACTGGCCATAGCCTTGGAAAATGCTTCAATCTGGTGAACATAATTCCCACATTCAGATGAGAGCCTGCTAATCTCCATCTCACGACTGACTAATGTCCTACAGAGCCTTCCAATTTCATTAGCAATCTGATCAAGCGTAACCTTATCTGCAGCACCAAAACCAGTCTGATTCAGAAGAGAACTTTCTTTGAGTATACTGATAAGATGTAATTTAAAGCCATTCACTTCAGCTTCAAGTTCATCTCCTTTCTTTTTTACAGTCTCGAGTTCAGATGTGTATTTGCTCTGAAGTACCTTTAAGTCTTCTATTATCCTTTCTCTATCATTCTGCAGAGCAGTCATTGCTTTCCCAAAGGCCTCATTCTGGGACCTCAGCTCACTATTTCGAGATTGAACTTCTGAAATCATCTTCTCTGCAAAAGCATCAGGTTCATCTCCATGCTCAAGTGCCAAAAGATTCTTACTGTATTCCTCATCTGCATCACTAGCACTTCTGCCTCTTGATTTCTGGAGTTCTCGAGTCTTCTTCTGAAGACTTTCTCCATACTGTTCACTGGATACACATTCCTTTTTCTGAACACTATCACTAGTTAGCAGTTTCTCTCCAGATTCAGAAACAAGTTTCTCTTTGTTTAATGATGCAATTAAAGATTCTAAGTCATTTACTTTGGACACCAATTTTTTATTTTCACGTTCCAAAGACACAGCAGAGTCCTTTTGCAGTTCATTGGAAAGCTGCATTTCTTTTACTTGTTTTTGAAGATCATGTTTTTCTTGTTCAAGGCTTTTAATACAATCCAATTTCTGCTTAAGTAAGTCTTTCAGCTGATGGTCTTTCAGTGATAAAACCTGGTTAAGATCCTCCCTGTACTTTATCAGCTGTGCACTTAACATTGCATTTTCAGAATGAAGATCATCTATCTGATTGAGAAGTGTCCTGAATTCTTGTTTCAAAGCACTATGCTCACTTGCATTGCCAACTATAAGACTGTCCCGCTGATTCAAGACATCTTGGTGAAGATGTTCCAGCTCTTTGTATTTAGAGAAAAGATCATCCCAATCATTCTGAAGAGATGACATTGATTTTTTAAGTGCATCTATTTCACTGGCAATTGCAGCTTTATCTTGACCTGCTTTGTCTGCTTTCATCTGGAGATTTCTCAACTCATTTTCCATCCTCTGACAGGACTCCTCAGATTGTTGTCTCTCCATCTGCAAAGACTTTAATTGAAGTTCATACTCTTTGATTTGTTTCCTATGTTGGGTCTGTACCTGAACCAGATAGTCAGAAATTTCATCACCTTTTGAAGAAATGAGTAAGGAAATTTCTTTGTCTTTATTACTTAGCATGAGCTTCATTTGCTCAGAAATGGTAACCTGCTTTTGCAATTCTGCATTTATTTTTTCTTTCTCAGCTAGAAGCTGTTGCAATTCTTGTTCCTGTCTTGTAAAATTACTTTCCAGAGCTTTTATCTCTCTTCCTGCACTTTTACTATTCTCTACGAGATTATTAAGAGAATTATTTTCTTTGAGGAGTGCTTGCAAAGCTTCTTCTTTTGACTGAAGAACTCTCTCCAATTCTTGCTGCCTATTATAAAAAATTGTATTTTCTTCCTTTATTCTGCAGAGCTCTTCATAGCATTGTGTGTCAACCGATTTTTGCCTCAAGTACACCTCACCCTTGGTTTCTTCTACCACAGAATATTTGACATTCAGTTCTTGAATCTGAGTTATTTTGTCTTTCAGTTCCTCTTGCAAAGATGTGATTTTTTTATTGCTGTCTTCTATCTGTTTCTCTTTATTCTGGATGGCCTCTTTGAACTGCATTTCCCAGGTTTTCATTTCAGTGATTACCCTGTCCCGGTCATCCTGAAGAGAGGACATACACTTGGTAAAGGCAGCTAATCGTGCCAAAGCTGCATTCAGATCTGCTTGAAGTTTCTTGTTTTGAGAGTCCTTACTGCGAATTTCCTCCTGCAAACCACAAATCTCACTAACTGCCCTATCTTTTTCTCTCTCAAGGGCACTGTGTCTTTCCTCTAGGTTCAAAAATTCTCTTTTGTGAACTGATTTTAATTGTTGAAGACGATACTCCAATTCTCTCTCATGTTCTCTCTTTTGAATTTGTAGTTCATCTTCTTTCTTCCTGAGTTCTTTCCTCCAATTTAGACTCTCATCTGTAAGCCTGTCCACTTCATTCTTTGACTGATCCAGCAAGTTCATCTGTGAAGAAAGCTTTCCCTTGAGATTCTGTATTTCTTCATTTGACTTCGCAAGCTTTTCCGATGTATTACTTAAGTCCTTTTCAAATTTCTCATTTTTTGACTGTGACAGTTTGACAGATCTCTCCAAATCCAGGATCAGCTCCTGGAACTTTATAGAATCCTTTTGCAAATGGCTGATCTCCTGCTGCTTCTCCTTTAAGAGTTCTTGCAATTCTTTTGTCTTGCTTTTACTTCCATTATTATCCCTCTGAGCACTTTTCACCTTCTCCTCAAATATTTTTACAAGGTGTAACTGCTGCTCTTCTTTTTCTCTAACCACGTTACATTTCTCTGCCTTTAATTCTTCCAGCTGCTGTAACAGCAAGTTATTCTGTACCTGTGCTGACTTCATTCTATCAGTAAGATGATCAACTTTTTTAACATGATTAAGCAATTCAGTCTCAAGAAATTCTCTCTCATTCTTTACTTTATAAGAGCTTTCTTGTACATTTTCTAATTCTTCCTGTAACAGACATTTATCATCCTCTAAAATCTTAACTTTCTCATTTAGACTAACAATCTCTTGTGTAAGACTTTTACACTCCATGTCCAGCTTTGTTAGATAATGATTTTTATGGTCCAGGGATTTTTCAGTCTCTTTTGCTTTTTCTGAAATTAAGTTTCTTTCTTGTTCTAGGACAAGCACGTCTTGTTCTTTTTCAGAGAGTTTATCCTTTAACACATTAATGTCCTTTAACAACAATTCATTCTCATGTAATGCATCATTGATTTTAGATTGCATGTCATTTTGGTACACTTCCATTTGAACCTGGAGCTCTCCCAAAGCTGCTTTAGTTACAGTGATGTTATTATGAAGGGTATCGTTTTCATTCTGAATTTTCTCTAAAGCCTGCTTTAAATTTTCAGAAGTTTGTTTCAGCTGCTCATTTTCCTCCATCAGCTGATGATTCTGATCTGTGAGTTCATGAAGATGATCCTGCTGTTCTTGCATCCTTGCCTCTTGCTCACAGATCTGCCTTTCTGCTTTCCTTTGTAATTCATCAACTTCCAATTTCTTGGATTCGCCGAGTTGTTTCAGTTGATTCTTAATGACCTCATTTTCATCAATGAGTTTTTGTAAATGCTTCTCAAGTGCCTCCTTCTCAGATTCTCCTTCCCTGAGCCTTTGAATAGCCTCTTGCTTCTCTTTTCTAGTGAGATCAATAACTTGCCTCATATCTGCTATTTTACTACTGATATTCTCATAGGCCTGAAGAAGTGATTCATACTCCTGCTTTAATTCACTATGTTTAGCTTTCCATCCTGTTAATTCAACTGTCTGAGAATCTTTTAAGGTATTTAGTTGGAAAGAAAAGGCCTCTTTTTCCTGAACTATGGTCTCCATGGTGGATTTAAGGCTTTCACATGCCGCGGTGAGGTTTTCATTTTCAGTCAACAGTCTGGCATTTTCAGACACCAGGTTCTCCTCTTCAGCCAACGGAGAAACAGGACTTGTTTTTTCTCTACCAAGCTCTAACAAGTGTTCAAGCATACCTGACTTGTTCACTAGTTCTTCTCTTTCCAACATCAGCTTATCAATCTGGTCTTTCAGACATTTATTTTCTCTCAGGGCTTCTTTACGTGATATTAAAGCCGCCTGTAATTTTCTCTGAAGGCGCTCTCTGGACTTCTCATCTGCTGTAGGTCTTTGCTCTTGTGGTTTAGAATCACTTACATTTGCAGTTTTTGCCAGTGGCTCTTCAATCATTTGCATTTGTTTCTGGACGTGACATTCTGTTGCTTCTCTCAGTTTAGTTTTCCCGGAGTAATCACTCAAACCTTGTAACTTTCCTTGCAGGGAATTACTTCCCGACCAAAACTCTCCCAATTCTTTTTTGGTATCATTTTCTTCCTTCAGCTCTTTGCAAGAACCCACAGGTTTACTCATCTCAGCCTTCTCACGTAGCACACATAGCTCTGTCAGAAGCTTTTTGTTTTCTTCACTGAAATATTCCACCTCCTTTTGCACATTAATTAGTTCCAAATTGGACTTTTCTAAACAACTGGCAAGTTTGTCTTTTTCACTCTTCATTTCTTCAAATGCTGTTTTGTAATGGTGAGCTTCTTCTTGGCCCTTTTTTACAGCTTCATTTAGTAACTCCTTTTCCAGATCAAGTTTATCTTTGAAATCTGAAAGTGAACAACGCAGCGCTTCTATCTCCTCATTCTTTTCTGCAACCTCCTTCTTCACTTCATTTCTCAATCTCTGCAGTTTCTCCTGGCTCCTCTTGTAATCCTCTTCACTTTTTTTAATAAGTGCTTCTTTCTCATTATTCACATGTTCAAGCACTGTCTTAGTATCTGCAGCTTCAGTCTCATATGCTTTCAGCTTTTTCTGTAGATGCTGTATGTCCTCCAGCCAGCTGCCCTTACATTGCTCCTGGTACTGCTCCTGCTGGCTCAAATCGTTTAGTTTGACTGTTTCTTCTCTTTCATCACCAAATTCAACTGTTATTTTTCTCAACTCTTTCTTTAACATTTCTGTTTCCTCCTGAAGTTTTGCATAATTACTTCTTAGTTCTTCTAACTCAGTGTCTTTATTTGCCATTGAAGTGGTCATGTTCTCTGACTCTTTTAAGGATGCAACCTGAACTTTGCTTCTTGGTTTGTCTGATTCCAAATTCTTCAGGTCAGCTGCTTCTTCTCCCAGTGCTGCTTTAGCTGAAGCCAGCTCTTTCCCTAGAGGGTACTTTTCTAACTGATTAAAGTCGAGTTCTTGAGATTTTGTTTGAAGAACTTCCCAAAGTGCTTGATGTTCTTGTTTGAGATTCTCAAAGTGTTCTTTTTGTTCATCAAAATCTGCTACAAGTTTCGCATGCTCTTTCCTTTCTTTCTGAAATGTTTTCATATCTTCTTTCCTCACCAAAAGCTCCCTCTCTAAGGCTTCTTTTTCTTTTTTTAATTGATTTATGACATCAATGTCATTGTTGGCGTCCAGACACTTCTTCCTGTCCCCTGCACTTAAATCAAGCTCTTCTGAACTGGAATTTTTCAACAATTCTTCCTTGTTCTTAACCTCAGACTTCACCTTTTCAAGAGCTAAGAGCAGCTGAGAACGTTCCTCTTCATATGCACTTACTTTTCCATCAAGCATAGATTGCATATGAGCAAGCATACAGTCCTTTTCCTCTAAACATTTTAGGTTCTGCTCACATATATTTTGTTTTGCAGTAATAACATCATTTAATGCTGCAATATTGCCCTGAAGTTCCTCTAAATAAGAGGCTTTTGCAGACAAAATTTCAGTCAAATCACTTATTTTGGCATCTTTGTCTAAAAGTTGTTGCTTCAAAGTTCCAAGATGAGACTCAAGATCTTTATTTTGTATTTCAACTCGTTTCAGCTTTTCTGTTAACTCAGTAACTTTTTCCAACAAGTCCTCTGCTTTTTTTTGCTCTTTTTCTATTTCTTCCTGTCCACTCTTTTCTAGTTTTCCAACTTTTTGCATTAGATCTCTTCTTATTATCAATGCCGCTTGAAGCTTCTTCTTCAGATTCTCTTTTTCCTTGCCCATCTTCTCAAGATTAAACTGCATCTCCTCCTTTTCATTCATTAAATCTTTAAAGGCAGCTTCTCTACTGCTTAACGTAACCTGATTATGTTCCATTTCTTTCTTACAATCCTCAAGTTCCTGCAATACTCGCTTTAGCTCTCCTACAGAACTGTTATGAACAGCTTCAAGGTCTTGTAGTTTGGTATTTAATCTATTTCTTTCTTCAGAAAAATTCAGCATTTCATTAGACAATGATTCCATGATCTGGGTAACAGAACAATCCTTTTCTTTCACTTGCTGGCTTAGACCAGAAATTAAATCCCTCTGCTGATTTACCTGGGACGTTAGGTTTTCAATGAGTTGATCTTTTCTTCCCATTTCTTCAAGGAGATTGGCTATTTTTTTACCTTCAATGTGCAGTTTCTCTTGACTGGTTCTTGCTATTTCTTCCGATTTATTTATCTTGTCTTGAAGAAATTCAACCTTCTTATTTATTTCTGCAGAAGACTCTTCCTTTTCTTGCAAGAGAGACTGTTGTTCACACAATGTTTCCTTCACTGTGACCATTTCTTTTGACAGACTTTCAATTTCAGATTTGTATTTGCCCTCCATCTTTTCAATATCACTCTGCAGCAACTCCTTCTGCTTCTCAAGTGACTGCACACTTTTTAATTCATTTTTCATGTTGTCTATTTCTTTCTCTTTTTCTAAAAGCAGCAGTTGCAACTGTTCTTCTTCTGCTTCTTTGCTCAAAATAGCAGTTATCAGAGTGGAGAATTTTTCCAACTGAATTTTACTATCAGTTAGCTGCAGTTCAGAATCTGAAGTCTGTGCCTTCTTTTCTCTACACAAAAGCCTACTAGTAAGTAATGGAGATAAGGTTTGAGTTAATTCCTCTTTTATAAGATCCAGCTCTTGCTGCAAAGCCTGGATTTTGCTATCCTTTGATTTCATTTCACTTTCTAAACTGCTCAATTGTTCAGTAAGATCGTTATTTTGTACAGTTGCCCTATCAAGTTCCATCACCCATTTGTCTTCTGACTCAAGTAGACTTCGTTCTAGAGTTTCAAATTTAAGTTCTAATTTAGAAAGTTCTTCACCCTTGACACTAACCTGCATCTGCAACTTCTCTTTTTCAGTCTTCATCTGCAGTTTGACAGCAT
This sequence comes from Aegotheles bennettii, assembly GCA_013398125.1. Lineage (NCBI taxonomy): Eukaryota > Metazoa > Chordata > Aves > Caprimulgiformes > Aegothelidae > Aegotheles > Aegotheles bennettii. The sequence continues at coordinate 29,393 of VZRW01004528.1, read as the reverse complement.
CTATCTGCATTCTTGAATAATTCTCACTGGTTTCTAGTTTTTCATTGATTTCTCTGAGTTCTTCCAATTTCTTTTGCAAATTATTATGAGACTCAGTAAGTTGTGTGTTTTCAGCCACCAGTTTGTTAGCATCTTCCTGTAAAAGATTTTTTTCTTTCTCTAAAGACTCTACCTGGCACTGCAGACTACCTATTAAAAGTGCTTTGTCATGGCAGTCTTGTGATGATTTGGAATTTATATTGTTCAACTCTAACTTCAAACATGCTATGTTATCTGCCTGTTCAGTGCATTTCACACGCAGAGACTCCACAGCCAATTCCTTTTGCTGTTGTTCTTCTTCCCATGTACTTATTTGGTCTAGCACTTTTTGGTGTTCATTTTTAAGAGAGTCAAGTTCTAATGTCAGAGAATCAATTTTCCTCTGATCAATATCAAGCTTCTCATTCTTTTCCTCAAGTTCCTTAGTAAGGTTTTTCAAGTCTGTACCACTTTTCTCTAATTTTTCTCTGAGAACCTCAGTCTCACTAGAAAGAACACTAATGTTGCTATTTGCCAACTGCATACTGGTATCCTTCTCCTTTAAAGAATTTAGCAGTCCAGAAATAACGTCTTCTTTTTTCCCAAGAGCTGCATTCAACTCAGTTCTTAGCTCATACTGTGCTTCAATTTTCTCCTGAAGAGCTAAAAAGACATTTTCTTTCTCATTGACTAATTCCTTAGATTTCTGTAGTTCTTGTGTTAGTTCACGTACCTGACTTTGGAGCTGAGAAATTAAATTTGTCCTCTCTTCATCTTTCCCTGCTTTTTCCTTCAGAGTTTGGAGGAGACTTTTATTTTCCATAAGAGACGACTCCTTTTCTGATAAGGACTGTTTCATCTCCGTTATTACATTCTCCTGATGCTTTATTTCTTTTTGTAAATTCGCTTTAACTTCCTCCAGCTCTACCACCTGTTTCTTTAAGACCTCACATTCCTTCTCTTTCTCTTGAAGTTGCATCTTTAATTTCTCACTAGATACTGTAATATTGTTGATGGTTAATTCTTTTTCTGAAATAAGTACTTTCAATTGTTCTGCTTCAGAGGCTAAAAGCTCCAACTGTTTCTGCTGCAAAACAGAAGATTCCTGTACCTCAGAAAGCTGTGATTTTAAACTGTTGTATTCATCTAACTTCTGCTTTAAAGATTCATCCTTCTTTATAATTGAATCATTCAACTGGGATGATTTTTCTGTCACATTTTTAAGCTGACACTGAAGGTCAGAAATAACCTCCATATTCTCAGACAGTTGAACCCTAAGTACATCAGACTCTTCAGATTTATCTTTCAATGACTTTAACTCTTGGGCTTGCCTCTTACATTCATTTTCTTTTTCCTGCATTGCATGTCTAAGCTGGCTGGTTTCAAAACCTAGGGCTTGTATTTGGTTTTGCAGATTTGAAATTATTTGAATGTATTGCCCTTCTGCCATTTTACCATCTTTCATTTGCTGAATCAAAGCCTCCTTTTCAGAAAGGAGAGTTTCTTTTTCTTCAAAGGCAGTTTTAAAGTTTTCTTTTTCAATCAACAGGCCATCAATTTCGTCCTTCAGAGCTAAAATATTATGACTTTGTTGGGACAAGTGTGAAGTTAAAGCAGCTACCTCTTCTGACTTTTTCATTACCATAACATTAACTGTTTCAATGTCTACTTTCAGTTTTTCATTCTCCAGAGCTGCCGTATGTGCTTGTTGCCTTGCTGAAGTAATTTCAGACTGTTGCTGTACCAACTGTGACTGAAGAACTTCACATTCACGTGACTTCTCCCTCAATAAGCTTGAAAACTCCTCCTTTTCATGCTTAAGCACATCCATCTCCTTGTTTAATAGCTGTAGCTGGTTATTTAACATTGTACTTTCTTCCGTTTTTTCAGAAACTTGCCTGTAAAACTTCTCAAGTTCTGAACCCTGACTTTTTACAGTCAGCTCCCTTTCCTCTACCAACTGAGAGAATTTTGTTTTTTCATCTGTAATTTTTTTAATTTCATCCTGCAACTCCACAATGCAAAACTTACTCTCTTCAATTTCCTTGCATAATGAATCATTTTGAAGGATTTTCTCTTCTAGAGATCTGTTTGCAGCTTCAAAATCTAAAGTTACACTCTGAATTTGTTCCTGCAGTAGTACATTCTTTTCATTACTATGGCTGAGCTCTTGGATTAGGCTACTGCATTCAGATAACTTATTATTTAACATTTCTTCTTTTTTTATTTTTTCGTCTCTAGTATCCTTCAGCTGAATGAGAAGTGATTGCATTTGTTCATGCAACTGTTGTGTCTGTTCCTTGCTTTCAAACAACTGATCAGCTAGCATATTACATTCCTTTGTTTTCTTCTGCAGCTGTTCTGCAACTGAATTTTCTTTTTGCTCGGCAAGTACTGAAAGTTGCTCAATCTCTTTTGCCAGAACGTTTTTATCACAATTTAGTACTGAAAGAGTTTTTTCGTACTCAGCAGTGCTAACCAATAACTTACTCTCTATTTCTGCCACAGCCTGGGTTTTCTTTAACAATTCATCCTCTTTTACATCCAGGAGTTTGGACAAATTCTCTTTTTCACTGATTAGCTGTTCTTTCTCTTTTTCCACCATATCAATATTTTTTTTCAGATATTCATTTGCTTTTATTTGCTCTGCCAATTTTTCTTCTTTCCCTTCAAGATCAGCCTGCAATTGCTTATTAGCTGATACTTTTTCCTGTGTCTCTATTTTCATCTTATTAATTTGTTTATGTATTTCATTTAATTGGTTATTAAGTTCTTTGCAACACGTCTCTTTGGCTTTCAGATCTTCAGTTAATTTAAGTTTAGCTTCTTCGTTTTGCTGCTCCAAAACTCCAAGCTTCTGCTCCAATGAAACAATGAATTCTTGTTTCTCTTGTAATTCTTTTTTAATTGTTTCCTGATGTTCAGTATGTTCTATAAGCTTCCTAGATAACTCAGCCAACTCTTCATCTTTTTTAGCATATTCCAAAACCAGTTTGTTGTACGAATCTTTAATTGATTTTAACTCATTTTCAAGCATCTGTGCTTTACTATCTTTCTCTTCAAGCAAATTGTTCCATTTTTCCTTTAGAGTATTGTTTTCCTCAAGCTGAGACTTCAAATATTCAGTTTCTTTTCTCTGTTTATCCTCAGTTTCTTGTAGTTTTTCAGACGATTTACTAATTTGTTCTTTCAGCAAAGTAATTTGTGACTCACATTCCGCAAGTTTGTTATGGTGTGCGACATTGTTGGCTTTGATTTCAGAATGGAGATCCTTAATTGTAATGCTGTTCTCCCTGCTTTGTCTTATTAGTTCCTCATTTTCTTTGGTTTTAGCTTCATTCTCAGCTCTAGCTCTTTCTAGCTCTAGTCTCATCGCATTACTCTGCTCAGAAAGGACAGATATCTTCACGCTCGCATCTCTTACATCAGCTGTTTGTACTTCTTTCAGTAAATGAGTTTCCCTTTCAGCCTTCAATAAAGCTTCTTCCATCCCTCGTATTTCTTCCTCTTTGCATTGCACTTGCTGCTTCAGGATGATAAGCTGTTCAGAATATTCTGTCATATTTAAAGACAGGAAAGACATCTCCTTGTCTTTTTCTGCCAGTGCTTCTTTAAGATTATCCATTTCTCTTTCACGTTTCTGGAGATCTTGAATAAGTTGAGATCTTTCCTCTAAATGGCTTGTATTCAATTTGTCAAGCTCTTCATTTGTCTGGTCCAGATCCAGCTGCATCGACTCTACCACGCCATCTTGTTTCAAAGTCTAAACACCAAGAAAACAATGTTACAAGAATAGTTCAAACATATGTTAGAGGGTGCATGGAAGTTACACTGCTCATGTAGAATGAGTATCTAAGGTAATCAATCTGTACCCAACCGTACAGTCGCAAATAATCATGTTATTCTTTAGATTGTTTTAGCACACAGAAAGTTCAGTGTATGACATTTTTAGCAGCTAATGCTATTATTTTGCTGACATTTAAACAGACTACAAAACATAAAAAGTCTCCTCTTACTTTATTTTAACGAGTTACCTTTTCCTTCAGTGCAGCAACTTTTTCTGTTAGATCACTGATGATCACTTTCTGCTCAGTGTTCTCCACTTCATAAACACTGCATTTCTTTAAGGCTTCATTCAGCTTGGTGTTAAAAATAAAAGTCAATGTGATAGAAATATAGAATTATATTAAAATTGTGATGTTAAGAGCTATAATACTGACTTTATGCAACAGTGGAGTTTATACTTTGAAATTAATAAACAAGGATAACTTATCACCCCAATAAAACATAGATACTTTCATACAAAGCTCCGTGCTGGGTCTAAGAAATCCTTACAGCCAACTTAATGCGAACAATTACATGAATCCAACAAAACTGTAAAGAAACAGAGCAAAAATCTTCAGATAGGGAACACAACAATATTGCTGCTGAGACACAAATAGAAAGTTATGGCTAAATGCTCACGAGTTTTAATAAATTAAATACTATTTAACAAGAACTTTAACTTACTTTTTGCTCACTATGCACAAGCTTTTCACCAAGCTCTTTGTTCAGGAGCTCCTTTTCCTGAAGCAGTTTCCTCAAAGTTTCCATTTGTTCTAGTTTTTCTGACAGGCTCAAAAGTTTTTGTTCCTTTTCTCCAAGTGAAGTTTCAAGGAAGCTATTTCTGTCACTTAATCTAAGAAAATACATTAAGATCATTTTGAAAACAAAGCTTACTTTAAGCTTTCTAGACTTACTAGCCCCAAACTATGTTCCTAAAAGATTGATTATTTTTAAGATCATTTTGAAAACAAAGCTTACTTTAAGCTTTCTAGACTTACTAGCCCCAAACTATGTTCTTAAAAGAATGATTATTTTTACACTTTCCATTTAAACTTCCAAGTACGAAAATGACATTACTGCAAAGAGAAGCAGGAATCAAGTACCTCTTTTTCCAGTGTTTTTAAGAGATCAAACTTCTCATTAGAAGTCGAAGCTTAAAACAAAGAAAGCTAATCCTGTACAAAGGTGTAAAGAACCATTAATTTTACCCTTTAAGTTGCTCATTCAAGCCAGAGATCAGAATTTGACTCTTTTCAGCATCTCGCATTTGTTGGTTGCGTAATTGGGTGAGCTGAGTTTGCAAACGTTCATTTTCATTCTGCAACAAAACAATAATGAAGAGGATTATCAAATACAAACACCCAGAACAGCATAGATAACTGGAGTCATGAAAATCTGACTCTTCAGGAGATTTACCATCCTACATGGTAATAAAGACCATTATTCTAGCACTTTAGCAGGTATCAGTGCGAAATGCAACACTAATATCACAAGTTCAGATGTGATATTAGTTCAGAGATGCAACCCACCTTTCAGAATACCTCCTTCAGTGATGCTATCATAGCATGAATTCAAGGATGATTGCTGTGTACCCAAAGCAACACACGCACACACACACATACTGTGTTAAGGCAGCTTACTTATCTTAACAGGGGAAGATACTGCTTTAAAAAATACCTTCCTCATGGTTTGAAGACTGTACCAAACTTCCAAATTTTTTTTGCCTGTTTTTTCAGGTTAAAAACCTGTATATGGGGAATTGTGGAGAAAAAAAAAAAGGAAGCAAGCTTCATTCACACAGCTTTTGTTTTGTTTAAACACAGTACAAACCTCCTACTCTAGCCAGATCCACTGCACCAATTCAAAGATAAAACCACAAAAAATAAAAATCTGACAACAGCAACCAAAAACCAAAAGCAGAACACATATCCAGAATCAACAGCAAATAGGACAAACATGGCAAACTTGTCACCTCTAATGAAAATAAGCTAGTATTTTGGAGGAGGCAGAACACACCTGTACCGCCCTCAATAGCTGCCCTTCTTCATCTACACCAAACGTTACCTGTATTGAAAGGCTTTGTTACAAGAATCTCAAATAATAATATAAGGTTGTCTTTCATCTTAAAAACAAATTTTTTATACGTGCAACTTAACAGTTAAAGGACTATGAGCAATGCACCAAGACTGAAGGAGTTTGAGTAAAAGATCAGTTGTATCATTCAGTGAAAATAAGGTTTACAAATTATCAAACACAGTAACTTGTCAATCAGGAAATATTAAAAATAACTTTTCTGATAAATATTTAATGTTTCTTTTGGTACCTTCAGTGAATAACTTTACAATATAAATATATATTAAATTAATATCTGGGGCTTAGACTGTACATATATAAATAAATATTATTTTTATATATTTACACTTTTTCTTTCCTATGTGTGTGTACATATATATAATAATATATATAGGAAAATAATAATATACACACATTTATAGAAAAGAAACTTGAAGGATGTAAGAAGAGGGACACTTATGCCAGCAGTAATAAAATCTAATTCTGGACCTCTGACAAAGGCCTCATACAAAGAATAATGAAAATCATGTTGCCTTTTACTGTTTCTAAAACAAATAACAAAGCTTACTTCCAAACAAGGTTCTCCATGTGCTGAATAGAAGTGACAGGCTTCAACTTCAGCACATAATATAGTACAGGTATACCCTCTGACAACTTAATTATGAAGTATAAAGTAAGCTTTAGCCATTTCTGCTAGCTGAAAATTGGCATTTTTGTCTTGCTGCAGGCTAAGAATATAAACGGAGACTAACACAATTCTCCTATATCATCAGGTTTTATGGAACTACAAACACTCACCTGAAGAGTCTCCATTCTACCTTGAAGCTGCACTCGATCTTCCAAATCCTGACAACGCTCTTCTAGAAAAAGAATTTGTTCCTGCAGTTGATTTCTTTCCAATTCCAACTCTTCAACCACACTCCGCAAACCTACTTAAGTCAAAGAAGAAAAATCATTTCAAGAAAGGCCTGCTAAAATTCCTCAAGTCTAGAAAGGGTTTCAGCTTTTTATTCACAACTCTCACCAATATTGGGCACAATCAGATCTCAACCATTTCCAGCGGAAATGCCTGAGGCCCTGCATTTCCAAAAATAAGATGGCAAAAGTATCCCTAACTGTTGAGAAAACAAAATAAAGTTGCATAGCTCAAACTCAGAGAGCCTGGCAGAAATAGACTACAAAACATAATGGCTCAATCAATAGCGTGGCTCATGTTACTTTAATCACAACTTAATGGTGTACTTGCAGGATCAGATCTTAAGCAATTATTAATAAACAAAGTAAACTGGTCTGTACCCAAATTTGCAAGTGAGTTTCTATTTAATTTTCCATTTTAACAGTAAGGGATATTTGCAGCCTTTACCATCGATATAAAAACATCTGCATACAAAAAAAGTAAGAATTTGATTTTTAAATTAAAAGAATACAGCAATGGAATGCAATTGTGTTCTGCAATATAACGGTTCTATAGATTGGAAACACATTCACAGGAACGAGACTTGTAACTTAAAAAACACATGATCTTGCCACATCAGATATTTGATGGGCACAGAGGCTCAACCCATTCCAGTACTGAGTCATATTTATAGTCTACTTTTGAATCAAAACTAGGCAGTTCATCCAGCACGCACATGCTTTAAAATGGAAAGGAAGAAAACACAAGCCAAAAAAATTCAACAAATATTAGAATACCAATGGATTGTTAGTTGAATTTGAAAACAAAAATAGACACAAAATACAGATGCCGTGCATGCTTTAATAAACTGTCTAGTCGCTATCACACCTGCATTAGGTGAAGTGTACTCTGGCCACCAACCTCCCATATTTTCTCCTTCAGCTGAATCAGTGCTACCCAAGGTGACGTTCAATTCTTGAAAGCATTCTTTTCTATCAAAGTTGTATTCTTCCTACACATAAAACATGAGAATGAAGTTTAAATTAAAGAAGAAAAGAAGAGTAAAATATTAAAAGTGCAGCTTCAATTAAAAGTCCTAAAACTCAGCAAATGGCTCAGGTACCTAAATGTAAGTATATGGGATCACTGTGGACACTAGAGTCACCTGCCCAGCTTTCAGCTATTTCCAGAAAATCAAAGTCTCTCACAGGCTTTGTACGGTATCTCCAGGCCTTTGAAGACACCCTCAGGCATCTGAAAGGTCAACAGGTAACTACATTTGGATATCTTAGTTGGCCCCCCGATTTCTACAGTTAATAGGGTCCTCTGAATCTCAGAGTTAACTAAACATAAGGATTATTCTTCCAATGACATCCTAAACAAAAGATTATCATCATTTTTTTGTGCAAGCCACAGCATCAAGTGCCTAGAATTACACCTGAATGAACTGACACTACTTACTGATTACTCAGTAGAGCTCCACCAACAAAAGAGATTTGGAAGTTGTATCTAAATCAAAAATGGCCTTAACATGTAAGCACACACGAAGCTTCAAGCACATGAACTACTCCAGAAGGAAGCTCATTTTTTTTAATGTAAAATTAAGTAGACTTATTACTCTAGGAACAGAGAGGCGTGATGCCACTGGGATTTCTCATCTCTGGCTACATACATGATCATTACATTTACCAAAGTTCTCAGTTACATAACCAACCTAAGTTCTTAAGCTCTTAACGTATTTAAATGTCAAGCATCACACAAATAATAGTGCTTGCCATATTTTATTAACATACAGGTAAAAATTAACCCACCTGAAGCTTCCTGCTGGTCTGATTGCTTTTTCTTCTTGCCTCCTGCAGCCTGCCCATTCCTTGAACTGTGGCCAGTTCCTCCTCCAGCTCCTGTTGCCCTGAGACCATGGCTGGATCAGAGCAGCCAGGAAAGAACCAGTCATCCTCAATCAGTTTTGTGCCACAGGAAAGCAATTACATTTATATCAGACACTACTGCATGAAAAGAGACCAGGGACAGGCTGAAGTCCCTATGAATGACTGACAGGAACAAGATTAAAGAAGCAATCCATTGCGTTCACCTTGTGATTTCCTTCCAACATTACTAGGTAGAACATAAGAATATGGTCTGCATATCTCAGTAAGAAGCAGTAAACTGTAGTCTAACTTTACTTCTTCATCAGCTCTAAATGAAGACTTTACACAGGAGACCAGAAAGGGTGAGGTTATGCTGATATTAAAAAGAATGCCAACCAATTAAAATGCCAAATTACATTTCATTTCCATATATCAGGTTAAAATATAACTAATTGGTATGATAAAGGCATCAGCTGAGACAGCTGTAGTCTTCATAATCTAGACAACCACATTCATTTTTATGGAAATGACATGTGCCCCTTTTGCCTTTAATTTCAGTATGAGCTACAAAGCCAGATAACTTGAGGAAGTCACAAGCATTGTTACACTGCAAACTGGCATCAAACCATCTTATTGTAAATTAATAATATCATTTTTTAAGACAAATACAGAATCACTTGTAAATAAACACGCTGAATAAATTCAGAATCTGAAAGCTTAGGTATGCATCCTGGTCATTGTTAGAAATGATTTTTCATTTAAAGTACATTCCCATCTGTTTTGTGATATGACAAAACATTTTTGGGGTAACAGATTAGGAAATAGACACTCCATGCAAAGCAGACAAAACAGAACAGCCAGTGAAAAGAAATGAAATGTAAAGGTGTCTCCATACTTTAACTGAAAATTAGATTCATTAGGTAATTACAAATTTAGCTTTCAATGTAACCACATCAATCCACAGGGAATATTCAGCTTTCACCTGATTTGTCCAAGGATTATTTATACCACAAATTCCATTAAACACAATTCTTTAACACTCACTAGATTTAAATTCTCCCTGTAATATTTCAAAATTACATACTTAACATATTATCAGAAAAGATTAGAGGAAAAAAAGCTAAAGAAAAAAAAATAAGGGCCTTTTAAAAGTAAGACTGCTAAATTGGATTTTACTTTTGGTTTTAATCACATTCTGGCTTCTGGCAGTCACTTTTGCAGCATTTATTTTACACACCTTTGTTTATTTTCAAGTATAGATTCTACAACTTTTATATTTTTTTAATCATTATACATACTACTTCAAAGCCCTAAAAATAAATGCCAAATTTTGGTCACATGCCTTAAACCTCTCTTTACAAGAACTGTGATTGAAGCCAGTCAAATGGTTCAAGAAGGAAGCATTATTCCAGGTAAAAACTTCCTCTTTGGAGGAAAAAAACCTAAAATTAAAAATAATTCAATTTCTTGGAAGTTGAAACTGAGGTAATCGGGTTTTAAGTATAATCAGAATAAATAACACTGTCCTTTAGGAACCTCAAATATTTAGGCTCCTAAGTATTTGTTAACCAAAAAAATAATTAAGTTATCATAGTCACATGAAAAATAAAAGTATAGAAATGGGGGCTTTGGAATGATTGGGAACATTTATGCAAGTGTTAAAGCACTTCCAGCTAAATGCAGCATTGCTTTACAATCAGTAAGTAAATACATTTCCTAATGTATATAAAAGCTCCCTAATAAGCTTAGGGAGCTTTTCCTTTGCAATTATATCCAATCTAAAAAGTGAAAAACTCCCCAGAACACTACTCTTCAGCTACACACTGCATTTAAATTAACTAATGATCTGTCTGTATTTCCTTGTGTCACTATTCACACTACGTACCACAATCTTTAGTGATCACCAGAGGAACCAAGTCCCAGCCTATAAACGTAATCAATTCTGTCACCCTCTATGCTTTTGCAGCTCCCCACACATTCAACCCAAAAGAGACAATTGCCATATGTAGCAAATTGTCACAATGATGGAGTGAGTAGTGGGTTTATACACTGCTTAGAACACTGGTAGCTAATATTAATGCATGCAAAGTTCTGCAATTTATGGGGTGGATTATAACTGGGGTTTTTCATGTCAAAAACCTGCTGAATTTCATGTCAAAAACCTGCTGAATTTCATGTCAAAAACCTGCTGAATTTCATGTATTACTAAGAATATTTAAATGAATTTGATTCTTAGCCACAACCACTCGCAGCAAGCCAAGAAGTTTTTCTCTAGATGAGGTTACAATGTAAATATGGAGTCAGCTGTTACTACAAAGCAAAAATGAAGAAAGATGATTCGGTTAATATAGATGAAGAAACAGATATTGCAAGGCAGGAAAAAAAAATCAAGTTGAAACCAGCATTTGTTACATGTATTGCTAGAAACCACACACCATCAATGGCAAATCTTCTAAGGTACTGCTGGCGATTTCCTCAAAAGAAGCAACGAGAGAAGAAATCAGCAACAGTACATTACAAGTTGCCATTGCTGCAGGAACCTGCATGCACAAAACTGATGGGAAACTACGTTCTCACTGGCTGACCAAATCGCAGTGTAGGGTAGGAGTGGAGGGGGAAGGGACGCTGAGGACTCGTCAGGTGTAACGGCAGGAAAAAAGAAACAGAAAGGTCATGCTTCTCCCACGGGGAAAAAAATGCAAAATTAAACATGGGCTGACACAAATGAAATTTCACAACTGGTATTAATATTGCATGTGGATCTGTAGTTACCACAGAGCAGATAACAGGTAGTTTTGATGAAAGGAATAGTATTCTCTTTCAATTCCAAAGCATTACATGCGTAAATTGCTCAAAAAGAAGAGACCTGATCCTGAAAACATTTCTGTGTTTACACACTGAACTTCCAAATTGATCATGTAAGTGAAAAATAACCCGGTCATGAATTAAAAACGGAAGGCTCAAATAAACTAACTGGATTAATTACAATGGTAGGTTGCATACATTAAAATTTGCCATTAACCCCCACGCAGTTAACTAAAAGGACAAAAATTATAATATAGTACTAGATGGCATGGAAAAAAAGAAGCAAGAGCTATCAGAAATTTAACCAGACTTTTATAAGTTTTAATAGAAGCTGCTTCACGGTTTTATTAATAATTTAGAAAACTATAAAAACCCAAGATTACTTGGAAATGTTATTTTCTGTAGGTAATTTAATATTTTTAACTAGGTCCAAACCATTGCCAGTTAGCATTATCCAGTGACATGTACTGACAGCTTACTAAACACTCTAAGAAAGGTTTCTCATTAATTATGTTTAAAGAGAAACACTGTCTCATGTACATTTTACTAAAGCATCACCTTCATTCATCAAATTCTAATCAACACTACAGCTCCCCACACCTTCACTGTGTGTTCTAGGCAGGCAGCTTTAATATTTCAACGATGAACTTTTTCTCCTTGATCACTCATACGCAGACAATAAGCTTTTGAAGTAAATTCAAGCAGTCTTACATAGCAGCAGCTCGGATGGCAAACAGAACAAGCACATCTACTCATAAAAATGATACAAAAAAGATGAATGCATGAAGAACAGAGTCACAAAAATAGGAAAAAGTAGAAATTGCAAATTTAACCAATTTCACCAGCTATGCAAACCTTATGACTACAGAAATGAATCAGTCACGTGCTATCAAACACACAGATATATCTCAGGTAAAAATATGATAATTTTATCGTAAATAAAACAATTCACCTTCTCTCTCCTCCTCAATCTGAGCCATTCTCAACGCCATAGCAGATTTCTCTTCTCTGACTTGATCATGGGACTCCTCTGACTCTGGTACATTTTCTTGCCATTCCAAGAGCCGACTCTGCAATTCATCCACACTGCCTGATTCACTGGCCTAACGAGAGAAATTGCACTTTAAAACATATTTACTGAATCACACTGCAAATATAAATAGCATTTTAAGTGGGCAAACCATTCCCAGAAAAAACAATCCATTATCACTCACCACTTTGCATTAAAAAAAAAAAAATCTATGAAAGTGATGACTGCTATTGTACAGTACATAAAAGCCCCACCACTTCGTAAAATACCAGAAAAGCTACTACCAGTTGCACTTTTAACCTGATACTTTTTTAAATGAAAAGTGGCTTTTTTAACTAAAATATTTTTGTTGCACATTTTCATCTTAGCAATGTTTCAAAGTAAAACAATATTCAGGAGTTGTCATGTGGGATAACAAATCTCTATTAAACTTTTTTTCCCGTGAGCAGAATAAAATGTTTCTGCCTTCACATCAAAATAAAAACTATTTTAAGATTTTACCAAAAAATCCCAACTTCTCCACAAAATTTGGGAGAAAATTTGGAAGAAACAGAAAACTGTTTCAAACTGGCTCTGCTGCTAGGGCTGCACAAAGTTGTCATGATTTTAATGTATACTGCTAATGCATCAAAAGCAATATTTCCTGTCTCTTATTTTCTTATCCAGACAAGTACATTTGTCAAGGTTAAAGTTATTATTTCCTTCTGAAAGCCATTCTTATTGCATACAAAATAACCACCACACTTTGACAGCTTATGTTAAATATAACTAAATAAATAGTAAACTGCTTGGAAAAATATAATTTAAGGTACATGAAAAAAATAAGTAGAAATAAATCTTAAGAAATTAAAAACCTGTCAGCTTGTTATCCAATTGAACAGCTACTGACACTGACAATTCCATACATCACTGAATTAATTTTCAGCTCCAAAATCCAGCTAATACACTTTTCAAAGTCTAATTAGCCCTGTTTGAGTTAATCAGTAACTCGTACAAATCAGTTTGACAGTCAACCTGTGAAGCTGCTCTCTTTGTAACCTGGTCAAGATCTGCTTGCAATTTCCTTTGCTGTTCTTCATAGACTTCCAGCTTAGTCAGCAATTCTTCTACAAAAAAAGAATAAATTTGGTTTATTAGGACACAAAACTAATAGGAAGCTCAACAAAAATTTAAAAGAAAGATTCAGAATGGAAATTCAGGTAATTCATTTCAGTTAGAAGACCTGTGTTGGGCTGTGTTGTCCATCTACCCATGAACTGACTTCTTGATTACTAAATACCAGTAAGTGCTGTAAATCTAACCTGCCAACAATTTGGACCGATGAACTGAAAATTCTACAGTTTTCCATTTACAGAAAGGATGTCAGAAAAAATAGCACAAGATGAAATGGAAAAAAAACTATCACAGAGCTCTACTTTAAACCATCTGAGGTTTTAAGCAAAAAATCTCTCTCAAATCCNATAGCACAAGATGAAATGGAAAAAGACCTGAGGTTTTAAGCAAATAATCTCTCTCAAATCGTTATGAAAGAAAAGGTAATTCTAAATTTACTTGAGACTCGCTGCTCTCAGAAGTTTATTGTCTTTACTCCAATAAATTTTCTAATGGTCTCATTTTTCCTCCACTTCCTGGAAAAGTTTACACATATTCTGCCCAAATCTAAATGCAACAAGAATTATGCACGGGTAGATCCAGGGAAGGAAAAGCTGAGCTGTAACTCTGACTTAAGTACTGTATGCTACTGTTCAAAGTTGCATGAAGTTACTTCAGCATCTGTTTTTAAAAAAAAGATACACTGAAAATGAGAAAGTTCATTTTTGTCTCTTTACTTTGAATAATCTGCAAAAGAAAAATATCTTTTTTTACCATTTTGAGTTTTGATTTCATGTAACGATTGCAGTTTTGACTGTAGTTCTTCATTTTCAATTTCCAATTCTGAGACACGATTGTTTAAGGCAGACACATCATTATTCTTTGATGAAAACTAAAAGAGAAAATAGTTACGGGTTTTCTAAATGCACCAAAACACCAGGAACACAGCAAAGCCAATGCAACTTTTTTTTCTGATTTTTTAGTAGTATTTAGAATAGCTGTTTTTCTAAAACTTGAAAGTGCAATAAACCAGCTTATCTCTAACAAATTCACCCTGAATGATGGTAACACCAGTATGTACTACTTTTTGTAGAAACTTCATCCTGTATCAACTTTTCATGTCCATTCAATTTTTATACATTAATTCATATATAAGGACACTTTGAGTAAACTGTTTTAATATTCCATTTACTCCGTATTTTGCCTTTTTTTTTTCAGTCAAATCTCCAAGCACAGTAATTTAAAACAGGCATGGAATATTGAACATAATGTTACACATACATTTTTCAGTTCATCCTCCAACTGTTTGATTCTTGATTTAGACCAAGCCTTCATTTTCAGAAACTTTGCTTCAGATTTGCTGGCCTCTTCCGTTTTCAATTTCACTTGTACTAAGAAACAAAGCATAAAAAAAACCCCCAAACATTTAAAATTCTATAAAAATTAAGACCCGTGTTTAATTCCTTCAGCAATTGGAAGTTATACACTCATACAAGACAAATGCATTTAAAGAAAAGCATAACAATAAGAAATGCAGTGAGAAATTTACAGTTCAAGCAATTATCTTGGTATTCCCATAACCCTCATTATTATAGTATTTGAGAATTAGAGCGGCAATAACTCTTCCACCAAATTTAAAAATAGTTCTACTTGCAAGAGGTATGAAATTGGCATACAATACATAACAGTCTGGGGTAAAGGAACCCTTCATATATAACAAGTTTCAATAGGTACCTTCTAAATCTTCCATCTTCTCTTTGGTTATAGACTCCAGATCTCCAGCTTCTTTTGAGGTAGTCTGTCCACCACCACTTAATTCTGCCACTTGTTTCTTAAGCTGAAACAAGGCCTGATCTTTCTCTTGCAGCTCAGTTTCATGTTTCTCTTGAATTTCATGCAGTTCAGCATTATATTTCTCCTTAACTTTTGTCATTTCAAGCTCATGTTTCTCCATCATGTCCCTTAACTGGGCTCTCATTACATGTTTCTCGGCATCCAGTTTAGACTGGAGGTTTTCTTTTTCAGACAGAACACGTTTCAGGTTTTCATTAATCTCCTGTAAACAAAAAAAAACCTTCTATTTTAATGCAAAGAATTTTTAGTACTACTGTCAAATATTTTATCTGTATACCTACATTCATTATAATCAAAAATCAGTGCTACTATTGGTAATGTGGCTCTACTACAAAAGCTACTCAGCTCTGACTTTCCAAGACAGAAGTGGGGACTTCAGCAAAACATCATCATTTGAGTGCAAACTGCATGCAATCACTTTCATAGGTGAAAATTGAGTAAGAATGAACATTTGGTCCTATAGAACATTAAAAAAACCCCAAAAAAACAAACCCAGAAGCAGATATTTAACAGTGATCCCAAAGATTAAGAAAAACTCATCTTATGACACATAAATCTAGGAATATTAGCTGTCTAAGTAAAGAAGCTGTGCAGGACAGGAGAGGGAAAAATTCAAAAATATGATCAGAACACCTTATATAAATAAAGCAAGGCTTCCTGCTATTTTAATACTAAAGTTGAGATTCCATTACAGTTTATAAGTGTTTTAAGTTCATGTTGTCATAGTCAAAGCCTCCCACTACCCTTGAGGTGTGCACTTCTGTCCCTCAATGCACTAGCATCAGGTGCCATCAGTTCTTGCAAATGCATCTTCCTACAGTGATGCTCTAACTCAAAAGTAAAAAAACCAACAAAACCCTGCATAAGGCAGGAGGTGTAACAGATGGGAAGGACAAATGAGACAGGCTTAAACTACCATGGATCTTAACTACCTGAGCAAGACATCTACTCGGGTACACAGCTGAAACTATTTCTAGTAAGATTTTGATTCTTGGCAAGAGATTCAAGGCAACCCTCTTGGCAAGTAGAAAATTCGTTGGAAATATTATAGCTAAATGCTGGACCTGGCACCCCAGACAGGCTGTAATGTGTCTGTTTCAGCAGAGTCCCAAAAGGCTATCTTGGAGACTGCAACATCTGTTTTCTACACTGTTGAATTTAAGCAGGAGCACTCAAAGGCTGTAATTAGAGTTCATGCTAGGTGCTTAAACACAAAGAACCTTGATTAGGTATTGTTTTTGCGATCAGTATAAATATAGCAGAAGGAAAGGCTCACAAGTAGCAAAACATTCTCTCTAGGGGTAAAATAAGGCTTCAGTTTTGCAGCTCACTGCACTTTGTAGCTAGGGAAGCTGAAGTCTTTTGACAGCAAAGTCTTCCCTACATGGCAAGTTCCCAAAATGAATCAAGACAAACTGTGGGTGAGAGTTGACACTTGTGTATTTTATGGACTTCACTTCTCCTTCAATTTCATTTCCCAACTGGAATTACTATCTGCTTGCACAACTGTGGTTGCACTATTAGCATATGTCAAAGTCTCCCAGAGAACTGCCTAAATGTGTCATGCAAAATTATCTTTTCTGCACAAACAGCTTTTTCAACTTGTATTTGACCTGGTGAGTTTAATTGTGCACATATGCTTTTTCTTACTTTCAGTTCCTGGTCCTTGGCATCCAGTTCTTTTTGCAAGACATCTATCACCTGTGTCCTTCCCAGCATGACTTCTTCCTTTTCATGAAGCTTCTGTTTCAGGGCCTTTAGTAGCTAGCAATAAAAAAAAATCAAGCAATCAATAAAGGAGTTAAAACTTTCAGAAGAGAAATAAAATTACCTGTATTTATTTTCTCAACCAGACATCTGAACTGTGCTGCAGAGGTTAGTAATTACATGATTCCAAATTCCCATGTCTAATTACATCAAAGCAAGCTACTGAGTTCTCAAGCAACATACCTGTTCTAGGTCAGCACTTGCATCAGATTTAGCAGCTAATCTAAAGAGCTCCTGTTCATGCTTTTCTCTCTGTGCTTCCAGTTCCTTTTCCTTTTCCTGGATAATATTTTGAAATACACGTACCTAAAAACACATGGAAAGTAAATATGAAATCAGTCCACATGGGTATAGCAGAAGCACACTGAATTGTCTAATTAAAGGTACAGCAAGATCCTGTATTTTATCTTAAGTCTGAATTCTGCTTCCAATTAACAGTAAGTACACTAATCAGTCAGTGATTACTGATATCAGTGGTGCATGTGGATAAACCTTCAACTTACAGAAAATTTGTCTCACTTCCACAATAACAAACTTTAAATGAGAAGCACGGTACCATTCATTTTTATTTAATATGTCAAATCTTCACCTTTCTTCTCTGGTGCCTTCTGCACCTTCAGAAAGAGATGTTTGGAGGTTCTTCAACAGTGAATCTGCACAACTTATTTCACTGTGTCACACACGGGTTCCTTTGCGCCCAAACACCAGCCACATCCTGAAACTCCTTTCCTGCACAAAACTTTTCAACTTCAATTATCACCAGCACAAACCACCTACTCCTTCATTATTCTCATTTCATCTAATCACCATATAAAACTTTACTCAAGAATCATCCAAAATTAAAAATGGCATTTCTTAGCTATTGAGATAGAAACATTACAGCAAAGATACAGTTTCTTCCACAAAAAAAAAAAGTATTTTTACAGTGTATTTACTTACATTTTCCATATATGTAGCTTCTTTTCCTTGGAAACGTTCTCTTTCTTTGTTCTGAATATTTTTAAGACTCTCAATCTGTTCCTGGAACAAGCTACATTTTTCTTCACTGTCTCCAACCTTCTTGGTAAGGTTCTGAACCAGAATTTCCATGCTTTGTAGTGATGACTCTTTAACAGCCAGCTGATTCTTTAGAATGCAAACCAAACAACAATTAGCTTAATGGGCTCAGAAAAAAAGACACAGCAATCACCATGAAGCCATCTCCTAGCCCTTCCCTCAGTTAAAGCAACATTAAACTCAAAATTCAAGGTCTGGCTTTAATTTGGATAAAATCTGTCAGCAGATTCTGAAGTCAATTCTAATAGATATTAATGATACTGGCAGAAGAAGCAAATAAATACACATCTACTAACATAAAGGAAAATAATCAGTAAAGAATTTTTATTCACATGAATAACTGCAGAGGATTTGTGCTTCAGAGAAGGATCCACCGTACAACAGATCAGAATTCGTTGATTCCTTGAAACCTCTATGGAGATTTTATATTTGAGCTGCTAATATACCTTCAGTTCTTCATTGGGCAAAAGGGTTTCGTTGGCAACACCACTTGATCCAAATGCCATCTGTAAATCGATGATATAAGCATCTCTCTCAGATAACTTCTTTTCTTTCTCTGCCAGCATGGCATCCATTTCAGCCCCACGACACCGCTGGGCCTCCAGTTCAGCACTCTGAAAATGAAAAGACAGCCCTGCTTGTAAGCAATGCTTCCACTATCTACAGCACAGAATGGTTTAATTATTCTCTTATAGCACGTTTCAGGGTACTGAAAAAATGACAATCAAATTCATAACCTGGTGGAATTTTAATTATAATCTTTAACTGCTGAGCCTCTCTCTCTGAAATTCTGCAGCATTCACATTCCTCCCACTTCCCACAGTCAGTCATGTCCACAAAACACAACACTGCACAGGACAGTTACAAACCGTAACATGAAACTATCCCCTGCCTACCTCTTTTCCTGTTATAAAATATTTTTGCAACAAGAAAAAATGAAGCAAAACAGCATTTTTGTTCAAAATACAGATTTAAGTAGAACATTGATCCACAAAGTGCATATTTGTGTATTTATATGCCATTCATTTTCAAACAACTACAAAAGCCTGCTTGAGGATTCACTGCTCACTGAAGACACAATGATAGAATTCTCACAGCATTTGCTC
Organism: Aegotheles bennettii; assembly: GCA_013398125.1. Lineage (NCBI taxonomy): Eukaryota > Metazoa > Chordata > Aves > Caprimulgiformes > Aegothelidae > Aegotheles > Aegotheles bennettii. Next base: position 10,004 of record VZRW01004528.1, on the reverse strand, counting down.
AGTCAAGTTGTAGCATATAAACTTCTCTGCCTACTCAACAGAAGACTCTCAGAGTATCTTTTTAGTAACATATTAAATATATAAATATATTTAAATAAATATATTTAAACATAATGCTACACCACAACTCTGAAAAAACACACACTTAGCATCATATAAAACACCACCTTTTTTTGTAACTCTTCATTTTTTTGTGCAATCTGGGATTCGAGTTCTTCAATTCTCCTTCTCAGCACTAATATTTTCCCACGATTTGCCGCAGCGTTTTCCTGGTCACATTCTTTTGATGCCTGCAAAAACAGGGAGTTCTGCATTCCATAAACAGGTAACACCTGACTTCTGTACCTCTACCTATTCAGGTAACACTCATGAGAAAAAGTGGACTTCAGTCATAGTTTGTGTTTCAGTTCTCTTAAACATTACATACTTCACGTAGAAGCTTGACAATCAGGTAGGTGATTTGTATCAAGCTGGTAAAAATATTTATATTTAAATTATTAATTATAATTATTGCTGCAAATTGGACTGGAATGTGCACTAAGGGCATTAATTACCTCGAACATTGTAACCCATATAATCTGGCAAGTGTAGTCCATGTAACTCAGAGAAAAGAAAAGGACTTTTGGGGGAAAAAAGTGTAAATTAAACTGTTCCTAAACACAGTATTTTCAATCAGAATTTCTGAAGGGATAACTACTGGGTTATAGAAATTATTTGCCATTACAAAAGAAATCAAGTGCAATTGCTAAGAATGTGTCTTATTAGCAAAAGAGAAGTTTAAATACTGCATGTTTTCAAGGACACCCAGGGACTTCAACAAACTGATCTGTTTCTGTTCCCTTTCAGAATACCTTTAAAACACAAATGTCCTAGAAATAGTAAAGCCTCACTAAAATTATTTTAGAAGCCGTATGATGACAAAATATGCTATTTTGAAGAAATATAAGACTACTCACACAACTGCACTACTAAAATTCACTCTGAGAATCCTGGTTAATGGTAAAACACTGGTCACTTAACTGAGGCATCCCTACACTTAATTTACATTTTGCTACCAAGGACATTTTGATATTTCCATTTTTATCTTGGACATAAAACTAACGAGTTAGTTTTTGTTTTCATTTCTTCTCAAAAACTTATCTTACTGATTCATGTGTTAAAAGTTTGAGCTGCTAATAAGCAGACCAGTAAGTACTGTTTTTACTAAAACAATATGAAAGGAATGTTCAATTTTATAAATCTCTATAGAAAGATAAAAGAGGAATGAAATAGAAATACACAGATGGACTGACAGCACCCACACAATCTACCCTGATCCTACTCTGACTCAGCTCCAGTTCAGTTGAGTCCACCATGTAAAACTGTCTACAGCCTCAAAGAAATTATGTCTGCTTTAAAATGTAAGGACACTTACCTTTTTTTGTTCTGCTTTTGCCTCTAAGCCTCCTGATACTGATAACTGTTTCTTAAGTTCTTCCAGCTGTGAGGTTAATGACGCAACCTTGGCTTTGTTTTGCAGCTTCAACTTGGAAAGCTTGGCATCAGCAGATTCCTTCTCCTCCTACAAACATCCAAGTCATAAAGGACTAAATCAGCTACATGAACAACTGCTTCTTTCGAGTCTTCCATTGAAGAAATTTAGATTGATTACCAAAAACTCTTTCCCCTGAAAAGACTTTATAAAGACACGTGCAACAGGTCTGCATATATGAAACAACCATCCTTTCATTATTTAAACTTTCTGCACATGGTTATTATTATTGTATGGAATTCAGGGCTTTATAATGTTTGAAATTTTATGATTTAGAGCTTGATTTTTTTAACAAGAAGAGTTAATTTTAGGGGTTTTTTGGGATATAAGAAGAAAGACACCTCCATAATACTATAAAAGCATTATTTCATTTAAAGAGATGACTTTATTTACAATGAGTTTTAGAAAATTCAGTATTTTTACACTTGGCTGTTAAGTGTCCACAGAAGACATTTTTTAAAAAAATGTAAAAACAGCCTCTTGCAGGAACAGAGTAACCTTATGACTGTTAAAAAACAACAGAATAAAGAATAACAAACTCTCAAAAGTCTTAGGATAGTAGAAATTCTTTCTAGTTCCTTCCTCCCTAATGCCAGTCACAAGCAGAGGATAATATATTAATAGTAAGTATTAATAGTAAGACCATTATACAACAAAAAGACATTTATAGTAGAAGGAGAAATAAAAAGTTATCAATAGAAATTCAGTTTAATGTAAACTGGCATCTCACAAAATGTCCAGTAATGACTTGGATGGTATTCTTCCCCATATTTAGCCTTAAACGATCGTGCACCCCTAGGTCTCAAAGTCAGTCTGTTCCTCGCAATGAAGTGCATCTGCTCATGCAGGAACACATGTTGCCTCTGTAATCCCTAAACCCAGTGACAATTTTGGAACAGAAGACACTGGAAAAAAGCAGTAACAGCCAGGAACCATAACAGCCAATCGTGATCAACGCTTTTTGCGTTCCTCGAGTTCTTATAACTGAAAACAGGTCATGATAAAAAGGACTGAAGGGTTTTTTTTAAACAACCCTTTTGACAAGAATACACACACGGTACCTTTAACTGAAGATCTTTATTTCGAAGCTCAGCATCCTTCTCTCTGACAAGCTCCTTTAGCTGTGCTACCAGCTGCTCAGTACTTGTCAGCTGTTCGGTCAAATCTGTCACTGACATGCTTCTTGCATCTTGGGAGCCTGCAGCCTTCAAAAATGAAGCATACTTTGAACAAACAAAATGGTGCAGACAATGCTGCTTCTGCAAAGAGTCTTCAGTTGGCATTTGGGGTGTTTTAAAACATTCAGCAAATCTTACTAGAGCACAATATTAAAACTTAACTATACTCTATGTATCTGTACGAGACTGGTTTCAGCAAGTTTGACAGACACATGAAATTATAAATCTTAGAAAATGGTTTAGGAATATTAGTTTGAAATATAGCAAAACCATCAAAGCATCCTAGGTATCTAAAACTGATTTTCCTAATTTACTGGATTTGTATTGCAACAACCAGCAATAACCAGCAGTGTCATTGAACCTAGTAGCAATAAAATATTGATATTGAACATACTACAGACAAAATATACACTCAAAGCTTATGTAATTCCTACAGATGTTTCCTTAAATCAAGATAATCATAGTGAAAAGGAACAGAGCAGTTGTGTTACACACAGGAGATTAAATACCAAGTAGACAAGAGGCAAGAACCCAACTTGAGAGTCCTAAAACTGAGTCACAGTAAAACTAGTTAAGCAACTTATTTATGGAAAAGCAAATGCATATAATTAGTATGTCATCAATTAAAGATTCTCTACATCAGAAATCCTTGAGAAAATATTATTTTAAGAGTTATTCAATACTTACTGCTGTTTTGGAAGAAGAATCATCTCCGCTACCCCATTTCCACATAGTTTCACGATGGCTCTGAAAACAGAAATGAAATACCACAGTAAATTACAGTTATCTGAGAGTCACTGATACTAACTCATACTTCTTGTTATGTTTCACACTAAAATGCTTGTAACTAAACTGTTCAATTCTGACAGCACCTCTCATCTCCACCAAATTACTAGATGTTAAAAAATAATGAAAATATGTATAAAATATGCATAATATGCCTTTTCTAAAATTCTTGAGTCAGTAAAATGTCAAAAAAATCAAACCTATCAAAAATAATCCGAAGAAGTCTTTAAAGAGCGAAAGCCATAAGGTATTCATTCAGCACAGTTGCTTCTCCCACATATATAAATAGAAGACACAAACCACATAGTTTGCTAATATTTAACCTGACCTTAAACACTGCCTGCCACTGCCATGTAACAGGGATTATATCAATGTATATTTCTATTTAACCATGTATAAGGACTAAAAACATTAAAGAACATCAAACTGCTTTAATTGCTGTGTGACTGCTGCCTATCTAAAAAACACAAGCCTTGCAACCCTTGAGGTCACCGATCGGTGTATAAAATCTGCAGCTGAAGCTCCAGAACAGCAGGTATTCCTCACTTCTTCTGCTCACAATCAAGCACCACAAATTTCTAAATGGCACCAAAGGACCAAACATCATTACAGTTTCTGATCACAGAAAGCTGTAGCTTCCTAACAAACACAAGCATAAGCCACAACAAGGTTTTCAAAAGCAAAATCCTAAAGATTGTGTAGGTACAAGGCAGTGTAAAAGTTAAGAATTTTACTGAATAGTGACAAACTTGGTTGAGAAAATAAACAGGCAAAGTCTGTAACACAGCCCATGCAATAAATTCCAGTTTGTGTCTTGGGTATATAACCCTAAGAGCAGACCAATACAGGACTAGGGCAGTGATTGTCTCACTGGTGAGGCCGAAGCTCAAGTGCTGGGTTCAGTTCTGGGCCCCTCACTTCAAAAAAGACATCAATGGGCTGGAGCGTGTCCAGAGAAGGGCAACTAAGCTGGACTGGAAAATGTCTTACAGGGAACGGCTGAGGGGGCTGGGGGTGTTCAGTCTGAAGAAAAGGAGGCTCGGGGGGACCTCATCACTTTCTTCAACCACCTGAAAGGAGGTTGCAGTGAGGTGGAGGTCAATCTCTTCTGCCGTGCGGATGAGAGGAAACAGCCTTAAATTGCAGCAGGGGAGATTCAGATTGGACATCAGGAACAATTTTTTCACTGTCAGGGTGATTGGGAATTGGAATGGGTTGCCCAGGGTGGTGGTGGAGTCACCGTCCCTGGAGGTGTTCAAGAGGTGTCTGGATGTGGCGCTGGGTGATTTGGTTTAGTGGTGATGTAGGTAGGTGGTTGGACTGGATAATCTTGAAGGTCTCTTCCAACCTTGATGATTTTATGATTCTATCTTGCTCAGCCTCTGGATGATATTTCACATAGCAGCATGAAGCAGAACCTGTTCAGGAATTTTCACTCTCGGCTAACAACACCCAGAGGGAAATAATCTGTCCTTCCTATCTGTATGACAGACTTCTGAAATATGCATAGACACATTAGTCCTGAATTTGTCAAACAGTTTACAACCAACATTAGCACACAGCTAATCTTAAAAAGTGTGCAGAACGATAGCAGAGGCTGCTTTTATAGCTGCTTATCACTTCAAAGGTAAAACCAGGAATCACAGACCGCCATCTATGGCCTACATTCCCTACAAGGCCAAACTGGATTATGCTAAGAATCTTTTCTAACATGAAAATCAGCAAACAAGCCATGGGCTTGGGGATGGGAATTAGAGAACCTGTAGGTAAAAATCCCGTTCCTAACTCCTCCAGAGCCGTAACAGCAAATCTGTTCTGAGCAAAAAGCTCATTTCCAGCTACATACACAGGTTACCCAGGTACACAGAGGACAAAATGTTTCACTAGATGTAATGTGGTGGTGCATTTGTATTCAGTTTTTGAATATTTTAACTCATTTCCAGCTCTGACCAATGCAATCACTTGTGCTCACTTCAGGTGCCAGCATTACTACCTCAACACCTTCAGTGCTACTTTCTGATGTGTTTTTATTTACATCAGGGACACTAAATATTGACAAGTTTTTGAAAGCAAGCTGGGAAACAAAACTGAACCAACTTTCCTTACCCAGCATGAAAGCAACATTGATTCTGCTGCTTTTTCTGGGATACAGAGCAGCTTTTGCTGCTTTTCTTCTGGGGTACAGACAGCAAGTTAAAGCACTGCAGCTGGCAAAGTTGAAACCTCAATGCTGGACCACTCAACTCTTATCCTTTCTCCCCGCAGTACACCTAAAACCAATTAAATCAAGTTTTCTATCACCATCTTCCTTCCTTTGGCAGCCCATGTCCTGGACCTAGCACTATCAGGCATCAAACACAAGAGAAGCAGGGAGTCCCAATCAGCTGTGGTTGCCCTCTCTGAAGTTTCTGCAGTGACAGACAATTTGTCTTTCCCCTGTGAGTTCAAGCTGCTCACCTTCACGTTCAAGGTTTCACATTGCTTCATCACTGCCAGCACCTCACCCTGCCCTTCACACTGCACATTCGGCTGGACTTGATAATCTTAAAGGTCTTTTCCAACCTAAATGATTTTATTCCACGACTCTCTTCTATTCTAGTGTGTGGATACCCATTCTTTGTCATCCACTGTGCACTCAATTTCCATTAATCTCCTCTTGACTGAAGAACAACAGGATAGTCACAAATTCCACAAGATACAACAGAGGCTCACTTCATGTTATAAAATAAGTTTCTTCTGATGCTCAAAGTACAACTGAGGTTTCAGCTCTTGTTCTAACGGGATCTTACCAAAAAGAAAAGTCCCACTGGCAGCTTTGCCTTCAGACTCATCCATTCTGTTGTCCCAGTACTAGCTGCAGCCAAATCCAGCTAAAAAAACTAACCATGTATTATTCACCTCGGTAGTTTGCAGCCTGCTTTAACTCCCCCAAGACAGATCATCACAAGGCCCAGCACAAAGGGCACTCAGGAGCACACAACAGTGGACAGGACAGATTTCAGCAGCAGCACACACTGAAGTGGTCACACAAGTCCCACAGCTTGATGGTGACTTATCTACATGGTAAAATATTGAATGGCTTGTTACAAATACCTATTTGGTTGACTACTCAGGCAGAGAAATGATCCACCAGCTCCCACAGAAACACCCCTGTTTGCCTAACTCTCCCCAAAATCATTCTGATGTAAGAAATGGCTTCAAAGAGCACTCATTTGAATTCTTACTATGAAACTATAAAGGTAGGATATTTCCTTCTTCTCTTGCAGAAATACAGACAACAAAAAAAAACACTGAGGCATAACTCCACTCCTCTCACTATCAAGGAATGTAATGGTAGTTCCCTTTCTCCCCTCTTCCACAAGACTACAGCAGAAAAACAGACAACAGCAGAGGTGCATAAGAACTCAGAAAAGTGTTTTAATATTTTTAAATCCATTTATATAATCCATTAATATAATAGTAGGTTTCTATAGCTGTTACTCGTGTCTACTAGAAACACTGGTTCTTAATAGCACTGACCACAAGTTCCTCTTATGAAAACAATATCCAAAGGGAGGATTATTCTGTAACAGTGGACGACTGGAGAAACAAGAGATGAGGGCAGAGGCCCCCGCGCAGGACAGGTGCATGTGAGGCGCAGGGAATGAGGTGTTTCCATCGGAGCAGCCGGCTGCAGCTCCTTCTGCCTGGTGCCTCTGCAGTGCCGTGCCCTCAGCAGCCTGCGGCTGGAGGTGCCCCACACCCCCCCTGCCTCAGCCTCCCCCCTGCTCCCGGCGGGGCTCCCCACGCTCAATGCCCAGCCCCACGGCGGGGAGCACCTTTCAGGCCTCTCCAGACGCGGCACAAGGCAGGGTCACCCCTCCTCGGCACAGCCCGGGAGCCTCCCGCCCCGCTCCACCTGCCCGGGCACGGCCTGCGCTGCCCGAGGGGCTCCGGCCGCCCCCTCAGGAAGGCGGGGACGGGCCCGCTCAGACGCGGCGCCCTTCGCCGAGGCCCAGCAAAGCCTGTCAGCGGCGAGAAGGCAATAAAGCACAGCGGAGCGAACCCCCCGCAGCCCCACTCACCTGCGGGGTGGCGGTGGGGGGCGGCCGGGCCCTGTGCAGCGAAGCCGCTCCCTGCCGCCGCCTCCTCCCTCCTCCTCCTCCTCCTCCTCAGCGCGGCCCCGCCACGCCCCGGCGTGAGGCGTCACGCGGCGGCGCCAGCGCCCCCTGGCGGCGCGGAGGACCGCATCCCCCCCGGATCCGGTCCCCCCCAGGATCCGGTCCCACCAAGGATCCGGTCCCCGCCCCTCGGAAGAGGTGGAAAAAAGCGTCCTACCCCTCCCAGCCAAAGCCTGAGGGTGTTTGAGAGTACAACGGATCTCAAACTGTTCAAAATCTCATTTGGCGAGCAAATAAAATCGGGAAAAAACACGCTACCCTAGGAAAAATACCTTATCCAAGGGGAAAAAATGGTCCCTAAGGCAATAAAAAAAATGAGATAAAGGTAATTAGTCAGTGGAAGAGAACAGAATGGTCGAGGAAAGGCTGAATGAGCTGGTTGGTGGTGCTTTCCCAGCCTGGTGAATAATTTGGGGAGGAAGGTGATGCTGCAAAAAGGAGCAGAATCTCTTCAGCGTGTGCCTGACTGTGACCACAATGGGCGTAAATATCGAGAAGGAAGATGAAGTTAAATATTAGGGAAAAGTGAAGCTCTGTGATAAATTTCTTGCAAACTGAAGGAATTTCAGTCAGCGGAGGCTGAGTCACAAAATCACGGAAGGGCTGAGGCTGGAAGGGACCCCTGCTGGTACCTGGTCCAACCTCCTGCTCAAGCAGGGCCACCTACAGCCAGTTCATAGAATCATAGAATCATTATGATTGGAAGGGACCTCCAGGGTCATCAAGTCCAACCTTTATCCCATCATACTCCTGACCATCAGACCATGCCCTCAAGTGCCTCATCAACCCGTTTTTTGAACACCCCCAGGGACGGTGACTCCACCCCCTCCCTGGGCAGCCCATTCCAGTGCCCAACCTCCCTCTCAGGAAAGAACTTCTTCCTAACCTCCAACCTAAACTTCCCCCATGGTTGCCCAGAACCATGCTCAAGGTCAGTAGGGGTACAGGTGCACATCACGGCATGAAAATTCACAACTGCCCTGTGACAACCGAGGAGAGTGGCCAGGGTTTAAACTGCAGCAGGGGAGATTCAGATTGGACATCAGGAACAATTTTCTCACTGTCAGGGTGATTGGGTATCAGAATAGGTTGCCCAGGGAGGTGGTGGAGTCACCATCCCTGGAGGTGTTCAAGATGTGTCTGGATGTGGTGCTGGGTGATCTGGGTTAGTGGTGATGTAAGTAAGTGGTAGAACTGGATGAGCTTGAAGGTCTCTTCCAACCTAAATGATTTTATGATTCTGTGTTGCAAGACAGAGAAATCCAACAGTAAATAGTTCCTGTGTGTGAGGTGTCCCAGCCAAACTGGGGCACCTGAAATGTGGTTTTACACAGGGTCCTTACACCCTTTGAATGTTCAGGTACCACACGATGCTGGCATTATCTTGATTGCTCAGAGGTATCTCTTACCCTTCATGGACAGCTCTAAGCTTCCAAGAAGCCAAGTCCTTCATTCCAGGGCCAGGCTGTCCTTTAGTTTGTTCTAATTACACATGAACAATGCCAAAGTCTCCAGTAAAATTCCACTACCTCATCGCATTACAGTGTATAACATGAACTAATACCTACATGAACAAAGTTAAAGCACTTTCATCCTAGAAAGACTGGTTGCTGCATAGTTAGGGAAGGGAATTTTCATAACAATAGTTACATTGATCTTCCTTTCAGGGAGGCGAATGGATTCAAAGTCCTTTTTCTAAGCAGAACAATGAAAACCACCTCCAGCTTTCCACGGGGTAGAACACACTCGTAAGTACAAAAGCAAGCTGCACATTGTGTCTGGCAGCAGCAGCTTTTGTATTTCGCCTTCTGAAATAGTAATGGTAATTTTTTTCTGTGTGCAGACCACAGCTTTCTAACAGTATCTGGCACTGTCTGGCTCCTGTGTGTCCCAGCTCCAGCTCCAGCATGTCCTAGACAAGCATCAGTTCATCCCATTGTACATGGAATAAACCTGAATTTACAGGAGACTCCAACATTAAAATGACTGGGAACAGTCAGAACAGCTGTCAGAAAGGAGAAGATGAGGATGAATGTGCTTCACTCTCATCCTGAGCCACCCAAGTGCTGTAAGTGGCTGTTTTAAATTTCATCAAGCATCAACCCAACCCCGTGCAGTGAGGAGCAGTGAAGTTACTATTCCTGAAGAGCAGCAGTGTGCCATGAATAACTCAGCTAGACTCAGAACAGTGCTGGGATCTGAATCCCAGGAGCATCTATGTCAATGCAAGACTTGTGACCACTTCAGTAGAACCAACGTTGGATCCCATGTAGAGATTTTCATATGCAGGAGGGAGGGTTCAGATGCAATAGTCCAAAACATAAGTCCACCTGTACTCAGGTAGTTTTT
>VZRW01004527.1:333924-461749 GCA_013398125.1 Aegotheles bennettii | reverse complement strand
TTTTTTTTTCCTTTTTCTTTTCCGCGTGTCTGTTTCAATTTTCTGGTTTAAATTCAATTTTTAAAAAACTACACTTTTTCAAGCGGGCGTTTCATCGTTGCGTGCCTTCTGCTGGGACAGAAGGTTCCCTATAAGGCTGACCTGGGTTTTCCTGCACCGGATCCCAAATGTTGCCACCCCAAGCAGATGCACTCCACCCAACCGGCTCCAGGTGAGACCCAGGCTGGGTTCCCGTCCCAGCCAAACCAGTGCTTGGGCCACTGGTCGCACAGTTTCCTTCAACTCCGTTTCCTCGATTCCACCAAGCTAGATGGTGTTGATCAAGCACTAAAAAGAGAGAAAACCAGGACGGGCTGATTGTGCCAACGAGCAGATTATTCCTAGGCAGTGATTTAAATTAGTTGCTCACCAGTGCCCTTCCAAACACATCATCATCCTCCCGTACATAAAAACCGGGGAATTTAACTAAATTCCTCTAAGTAAAAAGAGAACTGAAAATGTTTGCTAGCTAAAACGACTCAAGGGGACACGGAAATTTGTCACTGAACTACTGAACTTCCAACTTCTAAACCTAGAACTGAATCCGAGGGGCTTTTAATACACAGGCTTGTGCCAAGAGCCGCGCTGCTGGAAGGACTGTCCCCGGTCGGGTACAGATCTGTGCCACTTCTATTCCTGCTGAACTTAAGCAATTAATAAGTAGGAACAATTATCCGGGTCACCCTTCACAGCCAGTGAGGGGGGCAACACAAAATAGTGCCTTACCGCCTTGAGATGAGCGAGAACCAACTGCGGTTTGCCCTTTTCTTAGCTGGATTTACTAATCGATGGAATATATAGGTAAAATAGATATAAGGTAATATAAGCATATTCTGTCACAAAAAGGACGTACACATTTGAGAGCGCCTGAAGCGTTTGGCAGAAGGCTGAGGGTTTCGGTGTGGCTCTGGGGGGGGCCGGTCTCGCCTTAGGCGTGAGCTAGGGGCGAGGGGCGCAAGTCAGACCCCAGCCAGCCCCGGGAGCTGGGAGAGCCCGCAGCGGCGGGGGCGGGGGCCCTAGCNGGCGTGAGCTAGGGGCGAGGGGCGCAAGTCAGACCCCAGCCAGCCCCGGGAGCTGGGAGAGCCCGCAGCGGCGGGGGCAGCAGCCACAGGGGAAAAGGGACGAACGATTCTCCCGACATCAATCCCAAGAAAACAAACAAACGATTCCCCAGACCTCTTGGCCGCTTTACTCCGAGGGGGACCTCTCCTTCCAACAGTGCAGTTTCCCTGCGGGATGGCCCCGCTCCCGGCGTGCGAGGGGCGGTGGGACAGGGGTCCCGGCCCTGTGCTCTCTTGGCCCTGCCTGAGAAGCAGGGTCCGGCCTGCCTGTAAAGAACGACAAGGGAGGGCACAAACAGCCTGAGGAATGATTCGCTTCACTTTCCTCTTGTGGTGGAGGGGGTGCCTAAGTCCCCTTTGGTTCCCTACCTCCTCCATGCGCCGCGCAAATCAGGGTAATAAAGCCAAGCCTCCGTTAAAGTAACGGCGCAGATCCTGCGAAAAGAAGCCCACCTCTCTCTTTCCTCCTGCTGATCTCCCTCCGCGAGCAGCCAGGTGGTAACGTACCTGTCCCTGGCAGGAGCCGCCCGCGGCGTGCCCGGCCCGTCGGGGCTCAGGGGAGGGGGCGGCCGTGAACATTTCGGTGCTGCCCGCGCCTGGATGGAAAACACCGAGGTGCGGGGACGGGCTCAGCCCCGGGAGCTGCGGCAGCGCCCGCACCACTTTCTGCTTCGCCTCGGGATTTCCAGCCCCGCGGGGTGCCCAGTCACCTTTGGCTGGGGGAGAAGGTCCCAGGGCCGGCGGGGGGACGCGCTGGGCGGTGAGCGGGGCGCGGCCGGGCGCGGAGCGNTGGAGATCAAATACAAAGGTGGAAAGAAACGGGGGGCTTCGTTTTACTTTGTTTTAAACGGGGTCCGTCCGCACGGGATGGTTCTTCGCTCGGTTAAGCCATGCAAGCTTTCGCTCTATCCCACGAGAACCTTTATTTTCTTAGCTTTCCCCTCGCTCCGCCTCTGATAAGGAAATGAGCTTTGTCTAGACGTCCAGAGCACCCCCTCCTCCCCCGTGGGCAATGAACGGGACTCGGCTCCGGCCGCCTAATCCCGGCTGCGCCTCCCTCCCCCGCCGGGGCCGAGTCGAGACACGCGGGGCCGGGGACTCGAGTGGGGCCGGGGAGAGAGCGCGGCTCCCCTGGGCTGCCCTGCCGCCCCTGCCCATGGCCCTCCCCGGGGATGGGGGGGCTCCCAGAGGCGAGGGGGGTATCGGGGGAACACACTACTACCCCAGCGCTCTAGGTCCTCCTCTGCTTTCCCAGCCAAGGGGATGTAAATTAATAAACCGGGGGACGCGGGCCGGAGCGGCCGGTCCCCACCGTCCCCCCGCAGCGCCCGTCCCTGCTGCAGCCGGGCACAGGGCGGCTGTCACTGGTCCTGGTCACCCGTCCTAGTCCCGAGAGCAGAGTTACAAACCCTGCTGCACCTGAGCGGGGCGTTCGCCTTGGATGAACCCGTTTAATTTAAATCCTTCGTTATTTCTTTATCCGTACATGAAGAGCACGACATGTACACGGCAGAGTTTGTTTTCTATCTAGCAAATCCAGGTGTTTGTCGCTAGAGTCAGCCTGGCACGGCAGAGCCATTTCATTAGGCTTCGTTATGCTCTTAAAGTACCTTTTAGCCCCGCTCTGCGTGAGGAGATCTTTGCTGCCTTTTGCTCTGGCAAAAACCAGGGTGCGGGCAATCGCTGCGGGTCATTGCTGCCTACCCCGTTGCTCTCGTTCAGTTGCCAGCTTTAACGAGGATTACATCTCAGTTTCACCGTCAGGTTTCAACCAGGGAGCTTGCCGCCCGCCTCCGAAACGTCTCTCTGATCCCTGAAAAGCAAAGGCGAAAGCCTGATCCCGTGGAACGAAGAACACGAACGCGGCTCCTGCCCGGCCCTTCTCTCACCTGGCCAAAATCACGAGGGAACGAGACACGAGGGACAGAAACCTGCAGAAACCCGCCGGGAAACCTATCGTCCTGCCGAGCAGGAGGGATGATTTCAGGTGCGCCTTCGCTCGGGTGACACGAGTTCCGACCCAGCGCCCTTTTGCGCGGCCGCGCAGCCCCGCCGGCGGGCGGGGTGTGCTGAAAGGGGCGCAGACCGGGCCGGGGACCACGCTCAGTTTTTAAGCCACTGTTCCGAGCAGTGATGAGAGGGGCCACCGCTTTCTCTTTTTTTTTTTTTTTTTTTTTTTTTTGCAGAAGGCCCCGCGCNGATGAGGGGGGCCCCCGCTTTCTCTTTTTTTTTTTTTTTTCTTTTTCTCTTGCAGAAGCCCCCGCGCCGCGCATTTCACGCCCCAGGGACAAATCTGTACGCGGCTTTGCCCCAGACCGGCCCCGGCTGCTGTTTCCCCGCAGAGCACCGAGTTGAGCTGACACCCGGTCCTCTCCCGGCTGCCCCTGGGGACGACCTAGCGTCTGCACCCCGTCCCTCCCCCCTCGTTACTTCCCTGTCTCCCCTCTGGAGCCGCCACCTGCGCGGAGGGCGAGAACCCCGCCTTTAATCGGGAGCCTGCGGGTGCGGGGTGCCGCTGCCGAGACCCCCACTGCCGCCTTCCCGTCCCGCCGGGAACTGCCCGGAGCTGCCCGAGCGCACCCCGCACCGTCGGCTGCGAGGTAACCCGCCGTGCTGCCTTGGGATCGAACGCATTCCCGCCTCGGGAGGGGAGGAGTTAAATCATTTTTATTATTTTTCCCCCTTGAAGATGGAAGCGGCTCGTCCTGTGTAAGGAATCGTGTTTGTTCGCTCGGGCAGGGTCGCAAGGGCGCCCGTTCCTGTCCTGCGAGCGCATCGCTGCTTTACCAAGCGGCTGCTGCCGGGCTCCCCGGCTCTGCTCCTCTGCAGCCTTCCGCGAGTATCGGCTCTGCTTTCAGGCCTTTTTTCTCCTCCGCTGCACGTAATTACATTGGTCTCTCCTCCGGATTCACCCTCTCTTTGCGCTCCCCGGTTTCGGAGCAACCCCCGATCCCTGCGCTATTCCTGGGCTGGGGGGCATCTCCCCCTTCGCCGCCGCCATCCAGGCAGAAGCCCAGGTACCCGAGATCCAATTTCACAACAAAAGCATCTCAATGTCACCTACACCGAGAAGGTGGCTTATTGGAGCAAAATGCGAGGCATTTTAAACCCATTAGGCATCTCCCAGATGCAAATCCAGTGGTGGAAAGAGAAAGGCTCTATTAAGACCCGAGGGCTGACAATTAGATTATAGTCCAATTGCCAGCGGATAATGTGCTAAAAGCTTTCCCACTTAGTGTAACTCCTCACTGAAAATTATTCACACTTTTCAGGCTGCTGCACTCCTGAACGGGAGCCGTCTTTGTCCACGGAGAGCACGGCCGGCCGGGCACAGCTGAACACACACGCACGGACACACAGCCAGGAGGATCATTAAACGCATCCATCTCGATCAAAAGCCACAGAATAAATCCGCTTTCGGTGCGAGTTTGCGAGCGCAGGCACACACGCTACAAACGTGCGAGCACGGCTGCACCCATGGGCTTACAGACACCCACTGAGAGGTGCGGGGCTGTACCGACACACACCGGCACGTCAGCTGGGTACAACTAGACTTTAACGTCCCTTTCATGTGCAGAAAATACACTATATTTTCTGTATAAACCCAAAGTTTCCCCTTAATGGAAGCGACGACATTTTTGTTTTCAAAGAAATCCGAGTTTAGGTTCTTCATGGATTTATTTTTTTTTCTAGTTTAAAACCGTCAGTAAAAGCTGACAGAATTTTCAGCAAGGATTTCTACTGCTAATACTCTGCAGCTATAATTTGAAGCACCACCAAGTAGGGCAAGACTTCGGCCGTGATCATTGAATTCAAATACTGCAAAATCTCTTCAGGTTTTAAGCTTGGCTATCGAGAGAGCTGCAAGGAACACACGAAACTTCATTTTTTTCCTTCCCGAGCTTATTAGCACCCCGACTAGCCACGAAGGTCGTTATCCCTGGCAATTACTTCGCCCTGTGGCAGGCAGCACATTTTAGCCAGCCGGGCTGGTTTCCCCGAGTGCAGGCAGCGAACAGACAGGGGATGAGAGGTTCGAGGCTGCCGATGCTGTGCCTGCCCCCCCCGGGGTGTGTGTGTGTGTGAACCCCGCCCCACCCCGTCCCGTCGAGGGGGGCAGGCACTTGCACCCCTGGGAAGATGGTGCTCCACAGCAGCCAGCCAGCATCTCATCCCACCCCGGTAGATGAGGGAGGGTCTGCGCTGGACCCCGGAGGGGTCCATGGCAAAGTTGGTCTCCCCATGGTGATATGGGGTAGGGAGAGGCAGCAGGGCCTTCCTGCCTCTACACAGCGAAGGACCTCTGCCCCCTTTCACATCACACATAGCAGAAGTCATGAGCCTTTCTATTTAAGCTTTGCAATATAAAATAAAATAAAATTACAAAAATATAAAATAATACAGAAGTTTGTCTTGCTCAGCTTTCCCAGCATCATTTAAATGAAAAACCAAAGTAAAACAAGTCACCCCCACCAGCGCCCAAAACAGCCAAGACCTGTGCAACACACCACACACCTGCAGAGCCCAACCACCTGCTTTGGATTTTGGAGTTTAAAGCAATAGTCAGCAGTGTTACAAAAAGCCACATGATCTTTAACGCTCTATTTTTATACATCCATTTCATGCTTAATTTCAAACCAAGGTTCTTAAGAATCTTTCCACCTGTTTTGCAGAGTTAGAGGAAATATGCATTGAATTAACTGGTAGAACTAAGCAGAAAGGCTGAAATGTTCAGAAAGCTCCTTCACAGGTCTTAAAAATAAAATCAGAGAATACAAAATTTTCTATTTACAGTCCAGCTGCTTCATCAGAGGGGACTGTGTTTCAATGGCTTGCAAAAGGATCTGTTTTCCTGCTTTCTTTACACAAAAAACGTTTTAAATTTCTTTACACACAAAGCATTTCAGAATGTTCTTCAAAAATTTATAAATCATAAGCCATGTCTTGCTTACTTAGCAGATGGGAATATTATTCAACATGAAAAATATGTGTGCACAGTTATACATATCTATACACGTACATCTGCAGTACCATACACTTAAACTTGCCCAGTGGTGCTTTTCTTAGTTGCTTTCCATGAATCAATACAAGCAACCCCGGAATTTGCCACAGCACAAGATTTACTGTAAGCTGAAACCACTGCTTTGGACCAAAATTTTAGTGGAAAACAAGACTTCTGTATTTCAGTGCTCTTTTTAAAGATGAAGAACTGTATGTCGGTGATGTGGAAGTTGTTTGCTAGAGCATCTGAAAAATCTCTTATGGTTCATGACTTTTGAAGTCTCGCTGAAGTTATCATGTCTTGACAGGTGTACCTATATCTGTCTATTTGTTTGTCCTAGAGATAGGACTGAGCTCATTCTTGACTTTCAACTTGAAGGTGGAAGAGAGGTTCCTGGCAGACCGTCAGATTGTGATGGTTCCCTCTCCCTTGACCAGGTACTGCGACCCTTCTGAAATTTTGGGTTTGCAGTTTCCAGGAGAGCTGTCCCTGCAATTCGTTGTTGGTTGAAGCAAATCTCTGGCTACTGAGTGATGTGATTGTGCAGTGGGACTGCTGGGAAAATATATTTGAGCTCTTGGAAAAATATTAATTCCTTTTTGTTTTGGATCAGCTACAGATATTCTATGTGAAACTGTTTTAACTTAATTTTTTTTCAAGCCTTCTTGATTTTGTTTTTGTATTCCATATTTGATTTCCAAAGAATTATTTAATAAATCAACATTTTGAGCCGTATTACATAATTGGAATTTAAATAGGCCTTTTGTTTGCAAATTAAACCTTTTTGAACATTGTGTGTTTAAATAAATAAACAACACATTGCAAATTAAAAGTATTTAGGACAAATTCAGCTAAATAATGTCTCAAGGAGTATTTTTTGTGTTGAAAAAAACACCAAACTTTACAAAGCACTCAATCTTAAGGTGATCACATGTGCATTGAAGGAAAATGCAATTTTTTCCCTCAACTTTTGAGGGCCTGGGATTGCTAGGAGAGTTTCTGAGTTGGCTGTAATGGTGATATGAAAATAGGAATAGCGGGAAGTGTGGGGAAGGATAGAAACCTCAAGAACTAAGAAAAAACATTTTCTGGCAAATGCTAAAACTTTTTTTTTTTTTAAATAGAAGAGTGCCTGGTTTTGGGTCTCCAGTTCGAGATGTCTTGGGTGTTACTTACTTCATCTAGATTTATAGGTCCTTGACACTTCTTTTGTTGTGTCCAAAGTCTTGTCCCAAAATATCCAAAGCTAAGAACCTAGAATTAGAGACTGCCTTTGAAACTGCTGACCTCTGCGTGTTTTCCCTCTGTGAACATACAGCAGTAGGAATACGCCCAAAGACAACGAGTTTTGCTTTGCGGGCCGGCGGTAGAAAGAATTCAAAAAAGACTATTGGCCATTTTTCAAAAACTTCAGCAAAAACAGAAAAGCATCTGCTACTGAGTGATGCATCTGCATTGTGTGTCCCACATCCATCCTCGTAGATGTAAAGGCAAATGGTAGTTTAAAAAACAAATGAAAAAAGTTAGAAAACAAGGAGACATGAGGTGAATGTAGAACAAAGAAGATATCATTTCTGGCCTAGTGAGCTCGGAAAGTGAGAAGAAGCATCGTGATTCACAGCTCCCCCAGATCATACAGAGCAGCATGTAATAAAGCGTGTTATACGGGCTGGGAGAAGCACTGCTGTCACCAAGATACTGCTCTAGCAGCCTTCTGCTGTCTGAAGCCTTACAGCCATGATCGCAGAAAGCGAGTGTGCACAGATAGGGCTGCGCTGCCGGACCCATCAGGCACCGCAGAAGGGGCTGCCAGATATTCCTGGCTTATTTCCACACTGTAAGGACGGAGGGAGAAGCATTCCCACATCGTGGCGCAGTGAAAGGCATTGCTTTTGCTTATTTTAGCAGCATGAGGAACAGGACTGGGGGTGTTCTGGCATGAAAAAGAATTTATTTTTTTTTAAAGCCTGTATTTTCAAAAGTATTCAGGATTAGGGCTTGGAAAACATATTTCAGTATCCATAACATACCGCTGATTTATCTGGCAACGCCTAAGCTTGCAGAGGGAAACTAAACTTACTTGAAATAACGCGGTCGTAAATAACACTGGGGAAATCAATTCACAAGTTTGTGTACTTCCCGACGTAGGCTTTGCTGGAAGGCTGGCACTGAAAGGGTTTTAATTTCAGCAGTGTGAAGACAACTGTATGAGCTGAGCGCTTCCTGCCCTGCCCGTGCGGGTTTGCAGCAGCCGCCAGCTTGCTCCCATTATTTATATCAAAGTGAGAGAACCAATCAACCTGGAATTTGCACCATGAAACATGGCTACAAGCCAGGTAGGTTGCCATCAGCTTTCAGGCGATCAGAGGTGAAAATCTGGCCCCTTTAAAGTTAGCAGTTCATTTCGCGTGGATCAGAGAAGACCTTGGAGCAATGCTTCAGCTCAACCTTACCAAGCCTCTCAGGGATTTTTAGGCTGGTTTTAGAGCTTAACTTGGTGACTGTAGTACAGTATTCAGGGTCAATCTCAAAGCTTTCAGCAATAACTATTATGGTAATGAAAATACAGATCAATTAGGCTTCTGGGTTTCATAGAAATTAACATTTCCCTACAACAGACATGAGATTATAATGTTTTATGTTTAATGTAAGTGAATGTGTAGGTTTTGCTAATGAAGGGTATTCATAATCTTGTAGTACCCAGATCTGTTAATTTAAAATACAGCTAAATGAGAGTAAATAAGGTGTTCATCTCAAGTGTTCTCACAGGAGACAAAGTTGGGCTGGGTTTTTTGAGATACAGGAAAGGTTTATAAAATTTAACACAATTGTGATTGCTGTTACTGTGAAACACGAATGTAGCAGACTTAACCAATAGAATAACATCTCACTGTGCATGTGGAGTAAATAACCAATAAGTATAATCATACATATTGCTTATAAATGCTTGCAAGTCATGTAAATTGGACTTTTTAGGGATAAAAGCAATGGGAAGTAAGGAGTGTAGAAACTGTTGCTTTCTACCAAAAAGGAGATGCCACATACTAACCATCATGCATCTTATTTTTTCCATGGCAGAGAAATCATCATTCCTAGGTTTTTATTTTGATGACTCCTTGTTACACGAGGATTGAACTACATTTGCCGTCCAGTGTGCTCTTTTGGTGCTGCACTAGGAAGGTAAATGGGGAGCTGTTTAAAGGCTGCGGGGCAGAAGGGATTCCTCTTGTGCAAAGCAGTCACTGGGGGAGGAAGATAGCTGACCTGACCCTCCACCACTGGCCTGCCCCTGCCATCAACAAGGCTGCCAGGTCTTTAGAGCAGGAATTGGCCTTGCCGTATGTTTGTAGTTACAAAACCAACCAAATCCCACCACAACGTAGCTGGTGATTAATAGCAAAGCTGCCCTGACTTACTACTGTTGGTTATCTTCCCTATCTGTCAGTCAGGAGAGCATAGGGTATACTTTCACCCCTACCCACTGCTGAGGTCTGGGCTAAGCCTAACCCAGTTAATCCAATGACTTACTTTTTGCCTCCGTGGTAGCCTCTTAAATTTAGGGTGAGATACTTCCTCATTTGTTTTGTTTTGTTTTTTTTTTTTGTTTTTCTCTTTAAGAGATCATTCTTTGGTGGAGGATTTGATGAAAATCAGCCTGAAGCCATATGCTGTAATTCCAGCTGTTTATGGAGTCAAAGAAAAAAAAAAGCAAAATAATAAATCTCTTTCATGAATTGAAACATTTTCCAGTAAAGGAAATTATTTTTTAAAAATATGTTGAAATAATATATTTCAAATTAAAAACTTATTTTAGATTGTCACTTTTTGACAAGTTAAGGATTTGACCCAGAGCTTAGGTCTAGCACAGGTTGAGTGGGTTCTCTTTAGAAGTCCCTGGTACAATCCCTTTTTATATACCAATGTCTATATTCCTTTCTTTTGCACAAATTCTTCAGCAAGTATTAAGCACAGAACTCTACCGTGCATCTTTCAGTTGTAAAGACAGCTGCCAAAGTAAGTAAAAGAAATAAGGTTTTAATAAATTTTTCTCTCGCACACCAGGAATGCTATGACTACTGGTGCTAAGACAAACCTTGTCTCTCAGGTCTGAAACACTTGGATATAAGTGATCATGTGGAAAGTGATATTTAGCTTTATATAGTGGATGAAAAAATAAAACTATTCACCATGATTAGTGTGGATATCCTAAAAACATCTAGAATAAATGAGACTCAAAAAGAAAATTCCCCTTAGCCTACTAGAATAAATTACATGGATTTACTAAGCGGATAGTAAAAGTGAGGCTGGCACTGTAAAAGAAGGGTAATGGCATATAGTAGGTGGTAACAGAGGTGAGGGGGGAAAGCCTGGACATAATTCAGTGAGTACTTGAAACAAGTATTTTGTATCAAGAAGGGAAAGCCAAGGTTAATTCTGGCAAAATAAACAGACATATCTGACACTTGGTAATAGAAAGAAAATTAAGACCAAAGGATTGAGAGAGAGAAGATTTGGTCCTAAGTCCTAGGGGAGGAAATACTTGCTGGGAAAAAAAGTGGCTTAAGTGCAGCTGAACTTTTACAGCCGTGATGACAGCTTTGTACCTCAGGTGATGTCTCAACCCTGCCCTGGCCATGCCGTGTTTGCTTTTGATTACTATGAGGTGGTAACTAGAACATGAGACTGGGATTTACTAGTCTTAGACTCCAGCCCAGAATTGCAACTGCTTTGCTTTGCCCAAAGCCAAGTGCAAGGATACCAGCCTGCTGTATAAGAGGCTTTGGAGTTTGCTGATCAAAAGCACCATATAGAGAGCTGGCATTAGTACTGCTTATAAAACAGGGCATTTGGAAGACAGCTTGATTTGTAGACTCTGTCTGAGCTTTCACAAAGGAGAAGATAGAGTCTATTCTTAAAGCTGGCGTTGCTGCTCACTGACAGTGATGACACTATCGTATTAAATTAGGGCAGATTTCAGAGTAATTTTTAAATCATTTTGTTATCAAAGCAACCAACTTTTGAAGCCTTTCTTTCCTAAATTCAGTTTCAATGGGTTGTGAGCCTTTTGCACTGATGTGTTCTTAGGAACTCGGAAGAGCACTTCTATGTTTAACATGCAATCATGTTTTCAGCAAGAGAAAGGCCCTATGAAATCTGTCACTTAATATTTGTGACCTGCTTGGCATCCTTTTCTTCAGTTTGACAGGGGAGATTATGCCCACAAATAAACATTCCCGATAGTATATTTGGGCTTTTACCACTTGGCATCTGTCAAACAACTTGCCATCAGCTTTCTAAAATTGACAGTTTCAGTAGATTTCTGCTAAATGTTGAAAAATAGTTTCTCTGACCTCTTCTCTATTGAAGATTCAGACACCAGCTGAGGCAGCTGTCCAGTTTGCAGTATGATATAAAAGAAGAGGAATTAACCCAACAGCAATTGAATTTGGAAATGTCTTTAGAGAAGCCACCGACTGCTGCAGGAAAGGGAGTATTACTTAGTTCTGCTGTCACTAAAATTGATGACATGTGCTAATCTACAGTGACTGATCCCTCTCTAATGTGTGACCTGAGCACTGGAAGACTGAATGGGTACAGACTGCAGTCGCAAGCAGAACACAATGGTCACCATTATTTTGCTGATCTTCTCCACTAAAACCCGAGTATATACAGTTTTGAATAACATGTTAACCTTAGTGTTTCTTGTCTGTCTGTAGGCTGTGCTCTTTCACCTGAAAATTTGTGTCTGTTACTGGTTGGTGCTTGCTATGGCAGTGATGGTGGAATTACAGGAGCAGCATGCATTTGTCCCACTGACAGTGGTGTAGATGG
Organism: Aegotheles bennettii; assembly: GCA_013398125.1. Classification (NCBI taxonomy): domain Eukaryota; kingdom Metazoa; phylum Chordata; class Aves; order Caprimulgiformes; family Aegothelidae; genus Aegotheles; species Aegotheles bennettii. Next base: position 449,815 of record VZRW01004527.1, on the reverse strand, counting down.
CAGTGATGGGGGATGGAGAAGCAGGCTCTGCACAGAGAGTGGGATTTCTAATGTATTCCTGTTGCTTACCCTCTTGGTTTTGTTTTTTCTGTTGACAGAAATGTGTGTTCTTAAAGCTACATTATACTGGAGAAACAACTGTCGTGGGAATGAGAGGGCTTTCACAGAAAATTGAGAACCAAAAAGAACCAACCTTTGAGTTTATCTGAAGCACATAAATGAGAACTGCGAGGGCTACAGATGTAGAGAAGGGAGGTCATACATGTAGAGAAAGAAAGGAAGGGCTAGTGCTTTTGAAAGCCATCTTTTCCGTCTTATTTTAAAAGAAAGAGTTCTCAGTTTATTCAAGCACTGCCTAGGTCATCTGCATGCTATCTCATAGCCATCACTGGCAGCCCACAGTCCCTGACATCTGTAACTCACTTTGCTTCTCGTTTTACTTTTAAATTTTTTAAAAGAAAACCAATTTCTGTTGTGAAATGCCAGCTATTTCTCAGAGCAAGTGAGCTTTGAGGTGAAGCTGAAGCATCATCACAATCAGCCCCAGCTCCAGCGGAGTGAATGAACAGAGATCATTCTGCAGTGTTCTTCCCACAGCATGTCACCGTTTCATATTCCAAAGCCACTGTTTAGCTGGAGATTTGCTAATGCCCAGAGTTACTGGTGAACTTAGCTCAGCTACCCACAGAAAACATGCCACACATGATCTAGCAAAGAGGGGGTCATTTCAGCAGTTAACCATATTCCCGAACTGAGTTCTTCTTATCTTAAAATAACCTCTCCTCAGGGCCATAAATTGAGAGGGAAAGATTGCAACACACTCTTTAGCAGCCAAACTAGGAATAAATTATATTAATAGGCTGTTCATAACGCAGTCACATTTTCTTCATTGCCTCATTCTACTGACACCAGAAGCTGGGGTTCCACACCAGGTTCTTTACCTAGTTCCTTGCAACACGCCCATCGTTTTATCCCCGAGCCTCCGTTTGTTAGCAGGTAGTGGGGATATGAAACCTACTTAGTATCATCTGTCTCTAGTAAAGAAGAGGCAGACCAGACCAAAGCACCAGTACTTGCAGTCTCTTGGGGGGAAGGAAGGGACATGAGAGACATAACAGAACTGATGAAACTTGAGGGCACTGGTGCAGCCTTTTCCTGTGAAAGGAAAGACTTCATAGCTGGCTCTGCATATGGAACCCAGATTTTACAAAAGCTGGGTTCTCTTCTTAAGAAGAAAGACTGAAACCAGATTTACTATCTGTTCAGCAGACTTTATATTAACGTGTCACACTGATACCAAATAGCTTTAGATGTATCTAGGTGTGGTCCTGTTTGAAGGCTTACAGTGAAGATCTTAACAAGTTTGTTTAGTCACCCAAGTGTCAGGGACTGAAAGAGATTTAAACTATTATATATGAGAGAGTAGCATATGCAATACAGATAAAGTTAATTTTACCCCCTCTGGTATAATTTAAATTTACCAGATTATTTGTTTTTAAACAGAATTTTATAACAAATGAAACCCATTTAATCAAAGTAAGGAAGAACATGTTAGATGCCACAAAAGTCTTTGTATTGGGACACTGGACCCAAACCTTAGGCTTGAGAAACAAGTCTACTAACACATCTACTCCATATTGGATTTACTGAGGACCAGGCTGTTCCTCTGTGATGCAATGGAGCAGGCTGTATCTGCAAATTTAGGTACAAGTTCTCAGGCACAGGTATTGAAAGGGAAACAGAGAACTACTTTGCATAAAGTGGTAGAATTTATGAAGGCTGGTCACCTATGAATTTATGTCTTGTGTTAAAGTCAATAATTATCTAATAAGAAAGAGAACCAAGACTTGCTGTAATTCTTCCATCAATGGAGGCATAAAGAGAATCTCTGCCTCCTGTATTAGTCTATCTATAGTCACAAAACAAATATACAATTAATATCATTGATATCCTGTACTTATTTTCAACTTAAATTGAAATCAGCCAAGTAGTCCAGAAATTGTGTTGGAAGAAGGGTGGGATGGACAGGCAGACAGAATTGTTTCAGCATTGTTTCCTTAAGGAAGCTAGTTTTGAGAAACGGACAAGAAGCTTAGTTCCCTCATGGTAAAATCACAACAATGAAGCATATCTGTTTTGTGTTATATAAAGAAAGACAGTGCTTTGGAGTCAAAAACTCTGGGAGAGATATTAAGATGCCTTGCAAATTGCCCATATGTTCAGTGTTGAAGATGAAGGTCCTGCAGGTGACCCATTAGATTAGGCAACTAAAAGAGATACTGAAAGCAGATTGCACAGTGTCCATATTCTGTGAGTGTAGGAAGAAGCAAAAAAGCAAAAGACCACTCAGACAGGCCAAGGAGAAAAATCCTGACTGCTACTTCCCAGTTGTTTCATATCCTATACTTCTGGGGAGGAAACCAAACATTGTTAAGAAGGTAAGAGCACTGGACTTCAGGAGCTTTCCCTGCTTTTTTGCAGCTTGACCAGCATCTGGTTAAAAAAAAAAAATAGAGAAAAAAGGAAAAAAAAAGATATTGAAATACTGTAGATGTGGGAATATTTTGCCCTTGGCAGCAGTGAAAAAACCCATATAACTTATCTAATATGTCAGCAGATTGTTAGCAGCAGACATGACCCCAGTTGGGTGGGTACTGTGTCTATGCAGAAGTATAATGGTATGGAGAGGAACATAATGAGAACCAGGCTGAGCTGCAGCATGGCTCACATGGAGAAAGGCTTTCTTTGCAGTCACTGTGATGTGTCAAGGAAATGGGGCCATTTGTGAGTCAGCAGCAGCAGTATTGCTAGTGTTCCCTCAGAGGAACATTGCTGAAATGGCTAACAGACCTGAACCGAAGCTGTAAAGGATGAAAAAGACACTATTATACCATCTGAAAACTTCCCATGCAAATCATGGGAAGGCTTGACTCGCCTTCTGGTTTCAAATGGAGCTTTAGAACATTTGGGAACTGAATCTGCTGATTCTTTTCCTCTTCCCAGAAGTCCTCAGAGCTTTGCGGAGCAGCAAATGCTGGAATACACTGAGTAAGGAGAGTGAGTAGAAAAGTAAAGATGGCCTTGGATAACTAGCCTGTTAATTAAAGTACAGCTTGCAGGGCTGGGGGAACTGCAGAAAAAGCACCAGGGAACCTATTATCAGTTTGTCACCATATGACATGCATCTTTGATGTATAACATACTACTGTCCCACTGTCCTCTGCTCCCCTACCCCTCAGTTCTTGTCCCTGGCTAAGAAAGACTTAACACCATGGCCATTTCTCTACATTTGTACTCTAATGGCAGTAGATTTTGGCAGTGTTCATTAGTGCTGGTAGTGCAGTCCATCGCATTGTTGGAGCACCAGCTAGTAAAAGCAGCAAGAAGAATAGATGATCAGGGCTACAAGCTGAATAGACATTGGGTACTGCACGTACTTTTTTCTACATTTATAACAATGTCTTCAACCATCTCAGGAAAGCAGAGCACCTTATAAAATTTCAGGGCAATGTATGCACAATTCTTCTTTTAATGACTCATTAATGCAGATTCACAGAGGGAGGATGCTGATATCAGCCAGCTCACAGCATTAAACTCTGCTGGAAGCAAATGCAAGCTTTATGGTAGAGCAATATCATTAAGCAAGTATTCGTATAAAAAGGGCAGCAAAGTAATATTATTCATGACCCATGAATATTAGCCTGAGGAAAAATCATAAAACCTATTACCTCCTTACTACTTGTACAAACACTTTTTTTCCTAAAGTATAGTGAGGTTCTTCCCTATGTGTGAGTGTAGCAGGAAGACATATCACCAGAACCAGCTGATGCAAAAGCTGATGGTGTTGGATGGAGTATGCGCAAATACCGAACAGTATTGTGCCTTCTAGAAAGCAGTCATGCAGGAGTAAAGTAGGGAGACCCAACAAGTCCATGAGAGGAGGACTTTGTTTCCATCACACCCAGAATAGAGTGAAATTCAACTGAGCTTGGACCATACAGATGGTCACTGAAATCTGCAGAATACTGTAGCTATTGATGCTGCTTTTTTACTTAGGAACTAAGATAGATCTGTGGGGAACCGTTTTGTTTGTTTGTTTCTTAAAAGCAGCTGCTGGTGCTCTTCAGGTAAGCTGCAAAACCCAGAGTACAAGGCTGACAGCCTGTAAGGACACACCATGCCAAGGACGAGGGAAAAAAGGGACTGCAGCAAAACAGCTACAGTATCCCCCAGCACTCTTCAGAGAAAGTGTGCCACCAAGTGTCTGCTCAAACACAAGCTGCTAACAGCACCGAGCATCTGATTTCAGTTAATTAATACACGGAGAATCTGCACGAAGGAAACAGAGCATGCTCATCTGGATGCTAGAGAGATGCAGTTTCACTGGCAAGCATGTGGCATTTCTTCTGTACCACTCAATATACAGCAAAAAAGTCTTTTGTCCTTCTCTCTCTGGCAGGTGAGGAAACAAAGAGCTATGTTGCAGTTTCAGTCCCTGGGCATTTCTGCTTGACTGCAGTGGTGTTCCTTGTGAGCACATGCTTGGCTCCAGCCACGGTTGCCAGTGCTTCTGCATTAATAGTAATAACAATAAATAATGATGAAAAAGCCTTTTATCACACTTTTCAATGGCACAACTCAAGTGCTTTGCAAATAAGGGCTATTATTGTGATAGGTAGGAAAGGAAGAACTACACAAATTGTTTCAGCTTTGTCCTCTGAAGTACCAGAAGGTAAATGCTACAGTAGGAAGCGCATGCACATCTCCTGAGACTCATCCCAGTGCTGTATCAAATAGAAAGCATCTATGCTTGGTGTTTAAACAAGGGAGCTACCCAAATACAGGTGCTTGGACTGGTACTGACGTTCTCCCACCATGCCAGGAATCTACACCTGGAGATGCAGCTGTCAATCTCCTGTTGGAAACAAACAGTCTGAGGTACCTTGTAGGAGCAAAACTTCTCTAATGGCTGTTTGGCAGCCTCTACAGAAGGAGCTGAGAGTTTCTGTCTGACAGGAAAGGCATACAGAAAGAAAATTTTAAAAAAAAAATGCCATTCAGGTTATGATCTATATGGAAATCAGTGCTGAGGGACTTGTTGCAACGCCACTTTTATGAAGACTCAGCAGATGCACTGATAAAACTTGCAGTGGTGGCAGTGGTTTTTTTTTCCTTTACCTATTATATGCATGCAGCCCCTATACAGATGTTTCTTCACCTTCATGCAAAAGCCCAGTATGTCCAAGTAGTTTATTCCTTTTTCCTTGCAGAAATAAGCCATGCCAGTATAAAACATACCTTATGTTCCAGAACAGAATGAAAATTCAGAATTGTTAGCATGCCACATATATTCTGCAACCCACATCAGAAAAGTTCCAGAACACATTTGAAGTAGCTTTTATTTCATCTCATTTGCTTCACTTCCAAAGTAAATTCAACAAAATCAGATTAAGGACTTTTAAACTCTGAATTAGGAGTTTGACTCAGGAATTTAAATGGTGTTTAACTAATCATAAAATATACACTTTTAGTTATTTTAGCTTGTTTTTTCTGTGTGTCTCTGTTAGGCTGCATGAGCTCTGGTCATCTTCTTCATTCACAGAGTGAATGCAACAGGATATTAATTTCAGCTCAAGCTGTTAGTCACTATCCAGATACTATGGCAAAATTAACAGTAATCACAGTTTTACTGTTACTCATTTTGTCTTGCAGATTGTAGGAGATAAATGCATGTTTTGGTTCATAAAGCAAAAAAAAAAAGAAAAAAAGATTAATTAGACACATGGAGTCTCTCAACCAGCACAGCTCTCTGAGATTAAAAGACTGTCATTCAGCTTTCATCTCTAATTTTTCCCTTTGCTCATTTTTCCATCTAAACAAGAAGTGTTATTAAATCGAGAAGATTAGCAACAAGATCAACGTGCTTTTTTTTTCCTCCCACTGTGTTTTGCAAGGAAAGAAACATCCTGCAGGCACTTACACAGCACATGGTCAGAAGCACACTGCAACTGTGGACGTGGGCGCACAACTAGATGTTGTGGCTAAGCCTCCCGTGGTTTAAACAAGGATCCAGCCAGGGCTACCTGTTCTCAACCTAATTTCAGTATTATGTTAGGGAGAGAAGTCTCTTTGTATCAGGTCTGACAGGCATGTGTTCCCGAGGAAGTGGAGGGGAAGCCCTCCGTTCATATGACTAATTAGACAGGCTTCACGCTGGGTTGCTCTTTTTTGATGCTGATCCCTGGACTAATTGTCAGTTTGTTCCTTGGGAAAGCAAGGTTGAGTTCAAATGCTACAGTGCCTTGTTCCCCGTTAGCTTTCCTGACCTTAAACTGATGTGAATTGACAAGGAACAGACTGGGAGAGTGAGTGGGGCTCATTCCGCTGGCGGAGAGCACGTTTGGGAGTCGCAGGAAGAAAGAAGCAGGAGCACAATTAACGGGGAGCAGTTAGATAAAATGAGCACTCGTACCCCTGAAGCAACAGCACAGAGTTTGAGGAGGAAGAGGGGGAATGATCGATAAGCAGTCATCTCTAGCTGCAATTCTGCAGCTCCCTTAGGAAAGTGTAGGCAGTTTATTTTTCAACTAGATCTCCGATCAGATTTTTTGCTCTGCTTTTCTTCTGGTTAGATCTGCAAGACCAAGCTACCACAGCTGAGCCAGACTCACTTCCCACCAGATGCATACTTTTTTAAAAATTATTTTTCTGAGGCTCTTTCAGCTCTGGTCAGACTTTCATGGTAGAAGAGGAGGGAGGGGCAAGTAAGGGGGAGCATTTAATCAAATCCGACATTCAGGAGCTCAATCCTGCAAGGTACTGAGCTCATTGACCTCAGTCCCGCAAAACAATATACATAGGACTTCAAAGGGGATACTCACACGCCTAAAGTTAAGCAGATGTCTAAGTGGTGTATTGGATCTGGGCCAGAGAAAGCAGGGCCTTCCAAAAAGCTAAGGCGCTCCAGCATGCTCAGGTCTGCAAACCGCTACCTTTATCGGCTCAGCTCTTGGTTCAGCTCCAGAGCAGGTGTTACAATTACAGCCAGGGCTGAGATGAAAGGGGCCCAACAGCTTGGCTGCAAAGGCAGGATAAAACTGGCAGTTTTCTGGGCAGTAGTCTCCCTTCCATTCCTTGCAAAATACATGAGTTCTCACACTATTTCTGGTTCAGCGTGAAATGAGGCAGCCAAATGCTCCATTTCCCTCTAAAGTCCTAAAATTCTAATTTACAATCGAGTCATGACAACTCTGCAAAAGAGGCAGGAAAGGTTTAGATTTTGTTCGTTGAGCTTTCTTCCTTTTTCTTTCTGATGCTTTTAATTTTAGGAAAAGAGTTCAGGAGTGCAAAGACAGTTTTCTGAACTCAGGGGAAGACAGCTTGGAAATCACTGTGTGTATATGATCATCCTCAGAACCCAACTTGAAAACGTTGGCATTGTGCAGCTTTAACTAACAGACTTTCCTCCACACTGTGCATAGACATCTAAGGGAAACAGGAGAGTTTTCAGGCAAGTGAGGACTCTCTTGGTTTGATTTCAGACCTGATGGTCTCAGGAGGACTACAACTATCCAACATGTCTTGGAGGTAAATAGTGAACAAGACCTGATGTTAGGAGCAAGAAGAAAAGAAACCCAAGCAATGTTCTCCACTGGAAACATTTAGTAGTGATTATCATCTGCTCAGCTCCCTTTGTCCCACATTCTTCAATTAACTATGTTCTATGTAGGTACATATGCACACATACATATGTATCTGCCAGTTTTTAATTTGCTGCTCAGTAGAATTTGGACAACTGGAAAGCTTATTTCTGGACACAGCACAGATAATATTTCTGTCCACCTTATGGCTTGAAAATATAAGCAAGTGGGATGGATACAGATAGAACATTTCAAACTCCAAAGAAATTAATTTGCAAAAGTTCAACTGGCTGGACAGACACTAAGCAATTATTGAAGATCTATGAAATTCCAGCCTTTGAAATGTCTTTGAGATACGCAGAGAGCATGTACTAATCAGTACAGTACGCTAAACATCAGCTTTCTGATAAAAGTCACTACTAAACTACAAGGGGTTTAGGGCTTTACACAGCACCCATAATGTGATTTTTACATTTTCTTTCAAGATACAACATTTAAAAATTTCATCTGTTTATGATATACTTTGTTTTTCAGTGAGACTGTCCAAGTAAGAAAGAGACAGAGCGCAGTTCACAAACAGGTGGGAGAAGCCAGAGAAAGGAGAGTGAATCCAGACAAACAAAGCACTGCCACAAAAAATTTAAAAAATGTGACATAGGTAGAGGCCAATGCATATTAAAGAATAAACCCCAAGCTTTTAAAAATACTTCTCTAGGACAGTTCAAAAAAATTTTGCACTGCTGTTTTAATAGTCTACTAGTGTGGTAGAGGGCAACTATCTACTCCAGTCTTGCTTTTTTGTGATATTGCACGAGAAAGATGTCATCTCAGTCTTTCAAAATTTGGGGATCCAAGGTAATGGCAGACTCTTTCAAACTTGCTGTGAGTATATATATTAAGGGCTGCCATATAGCAGACCGTGTAATCTTTCTCCTCCTACCATCTCTAGCTCTGCTGTGGGTGTTTGTCTGGTCTGAAACAAAAGGAATACCACAAGTGAAAATTCACTGCAGGCACCTTTCATGCACGAAGTAACAAAACATCCTCACTTTCACATTTGGGCAGCACAGGGCTTCTATTTTAGCACATTAGCAGCAAAACAGCTTAATTCTCTCTGTCTGCATCTGCAGTAGGCCCCATTTTCATTTAAACAGTAAGTTCTCAACCTTCCATGGTCTAGAATTTGTCTAAATAGAAGAATATCATCTCATCAACACCTTCATCCACACTCACATCAGCACAGACTAGCAAGAGACTTCCCAGCAGAACTTTGTCTTTATTGTATTAGCAATACATTTCAGAAAATGATTTCAAAAACCTAATAGACACGTAAGAGAGAGGTCACAGAGTATCATACCTCATGTACCCATTCCCTCCAAGCATGCAATTTTCTAAACCAGAGCAGTGAGCTCCCTTGTTCAGCCATGACATTGGCCCCTACATGTCCTCAAGAAGTGCTTGCTAACAGAAGAGGGGACTTGTGGAATGCCAGAAGACACTGACCTACGTCAAGTCTGTATCCAGATCAAAAACCTTATTCCAGAGCCTGCCACAGAGCCTTGAATCAGGTGTTATGTCCTGGCCCTTCAGTTTTTCTTTCCAAAATAATGCTGTTTTTTTTTTTCTTCTCAGTTTTCTGAAGCAGTTTTAAGAGACAGTGGTAATGTCCTATGATCTGTGAAGGAACAGTTGCTTGCATCCAATTGTTATCTGTTTGCATAATGTTCCAGCAGGATGTATTGAGTAGTACAGCTAACTTGAGCATGGCCACAATCATGTGGTTGTAAAAGCTTGTGTGGCATCAAGTGATCAGAAACACACAAGTTCACACATAAAAAGACAGAGGACTGGATGCTGGTATCCCCCTGTCCTAGGGTTCCTACATCTGTAATAACAATTCTTCATGTACCAGAGTTCAAGATAGCAGTTATAAGAAGAACACCAGAGTATAGATGGCATGTTATCTCCTCCCCTCCTCTTCTTCCTCTTTCACATCCATGAAACAAAATAAGGCAAAGGGAAATAAAGCACAGTTTTGAGACAGCTTTGAGAAGAACAATTTAGGCCCCATCATTAGGACCATAATAGAACACACACAACAATCAAAGTTTCCCAGAGATCATTGTGGAAGGAATCTGCTTCAGATTCATGCATGTGAAATGTAGATCATCTAAACCACAAAAGAACAGCAGGATATCACTTGCAAATGAGTTTCATGAAAATACCACTCTTGATGTCGCAGAGGTCATTGGGCCAGTGCTTGGTTTGTCAACATAGCAATAATTATTCCACAATAAAAAACCAGCCACAACAATGGGACCAGAGTATCAGGGCAGTAGAGTCTCCAACCTGCAATTTCCAACTTCAGCCTGCCTGCTCAGAGTGGAAATAGCAGCGTGTGTGGCATGCCCTCTGACTGATGTACTAGGTCACTGAAAGCACTTGGTGAAATAAAAGTTTAGACTAAACATTGGGCGATATTGTTGGGACTTGACCATGTGAAGGAAGCTTTCATCACCAAATTGCATTTTACCAGATGTTCACAAGTACAAACCCTCAAAATCACAATCTCTTGTCTTTTAGGAGGGAATTCATGCCATTCTCCTTTGTTCATTAGAACAGGGTCCTATTTGGACAAGGTTTAGAGGAATATTTCAACATGTAACAGCTTCCATTGTAGACAGCTGGGAGTGAATACCAGTCATCAGATATAACCACTGCGGGAGGAAGGGGAAGTGACCAGAAGAGCTCACCAAACACAGTGCTACCAACAATTTTACTCAACGGTTGCTGCAACACGAAATGGTGAGGAAAGGGAGTTGGGAGGTTTGAGGGGATTTTGGGTTAGATAGTGATGAAAAGTTGTATTTCTGAGGGAAGGAACAGAAAACTCCAAGTAGGAACAGTTTGGGAATGGGGAAGGAGCTTTACAAATAGGAATGATGTGTAGGAAAAGTGTCAAAGAATATAGAAGCACTGGGGGTACTTGAACTCTAGGACAGGAGAGTTGAGAAGTAGAGGATTATGAGTTCCCATCACCCGATCTCTCATGCTAAATCAGAAGGAGATGGGATTATCTTTAGCCTAGCTATAAGGAGACCCTCATTAGGAGTACAGGCCACACAGGACTCGATCTAGTTTTTTCTTTCACTGGACTGCCGGGACAGTCTCCCCGTCTAACAAGCTGGAAATATCCTAACCTTTCTAACCTCTCTTGGACATAGAATAGACCTGTCAGAATTTCCTAAGCATGCTGTGGTCTCTGTCTTGTCAAAGAGCTTCTTTGACTAGTTCATATTAAGGAATAATGATTTAATCCTGAAAACCATGTTGGTTATCATTAAAATAATTTAATTTTTGAGTACTTCTGGGGACTTTGTTTCACTTTCTGTTTGTCTGTCTCTTTTGGTCCCCACCCTCCACTAGCACAATTACTGTGACATTAGAAAAGCCAGTTGCCATTTCTCACTTCAGTATGCTCAAGACCCTTAAGACCTTCTGAACATCTCCATGTAGGAAAATGCATAGTAGTTCATCAAAGTAAAACATCTTTATTTGTAAAGGCTCATTTCTGCCACCCTTATATTATAAAGAATAGTTCAAAGGAAGTGAAAGGAGCCAGTTTTTAAATAAGTGCAGAAAAGCGTTTTCAAGCACTGGTGATGAGGCAAGTGCTAATGAACACCCACTTTCACCCACACTTGTGATCTCAAGGAGCCATCCTGCACACATCTTGGAGCTCCCTGGTACACACAGATTGCACTGTGCTGGGGAAAGGGGGTTGGGGAGCTCCAGCATGAGCTGTGCTAATTAATGGCTGTGGGTTAACTCAAGCCATGACTGGCTTTGGAGATGGTGCTGGGGCAGGTGAAGGGACACCTGGTGCAGTAAAAAGCTTGTGAGGAAGTCTCATACTCAGACTTCTTCACTATTCACCTTTAAACCCATCACCACAGTGTTATGGGAGTCTCTGTAAGACATAACTCATCCAAATGAGCTCTTGAAAAAAAACTCATTTGAGGTGCAACTCACCGTATACCCCGTGAATACAACACTGCCCCATGAAAGTAACAGGCTGAAAATGTGCGTTTGTTAAATACCATTTATCATGGGGTCCAAGTAAGGAACACATGGAATAACTCACATAGACATAGCTAAGATATTTCATCTTTTTAAGTGCTAAACATAAATTTAATCAGTTTTCCTATTTTCTCCCCCCCGTCCCCCAAAGATAAAGCACTGGGAGCTAGCTTATTTGCTGCTATGATCTACAACAGTTTTACCTTCAGCCTTATTAAATCAGACCTCTCATGCTTATAAGATAAGCATCCTAAGGCAAATGACACTGTTCCCATCACAAAATTCTTACATTTTTCACAAATGTGAAACATCAATACAAAAATAAGTTTCAAAAAGGCATAAGGTAGAAGAGCACAGCATAAACAGAAATTTCAATTAAATGACAACAATGTTATTTGGGACAAACCAGACAGTTTACTTGGAAAACTGTGAGGTTGCAATTTGACTTCAAGCACATATAAAGACAGGTAGAACCAAGTCCTATAAATTAGTCATTGGAGTTGCATCAAACAAAGGTTTCTTCAATAAAGTAAGTATTTTAAATAATATTTAGAGTAACTGTGCCTAAAAATTGTGAGTGTTACAGCAAAAACAAGTGGATGATGATATTTGTTTCTCACAAAAAAATCCAAGAGGCACCTAATGAAATTATCTTGCAGCAACTTTAGAAGTAAAGGAAGGGAAGTACTTTTCCACACAAATAGTTAAATTCTGGGACTTATTGCCACAAAAACCTGTGAAGGCAAGGATCATGAAAAGAAGTTCAGAGAATTAGGCAAGCCCATAGAGGATAAATCCATCAGTGCACATTAAAAAAGCAATGGTTCTTAAATTGTTGATGTTTGCAAGTTGGAAAAAATATACCAGAAAAGAGGATCCCCTTCTATTTGTCCAGGCAGCTCATAGCAGAACAGACCATTGGCCTACACAGACCTTCTGGTGTGGTCCACCATCACAGTACTTATGCTTATGGGAGTAAAAAACCAACAATCTTTTATGCCCCTTATTCATCAATTTTTTCCATTTCTTTATCCTCACTTAGCTATTTAAACATAATGCTACAAAAACCTATCAGTAGTGTCCTACTGTCTAGGTTAAGAATTACTAAATGCATGAAGAAGTGGTATGAAACTGGTTGTGAAGGAAGCCATCATCACCTTTAAAACTAGGCACACAGAGTAATTCTGCAGCATATCAATTCAGCTGCAGTCCTTTAACATTTGTCCTTGTCACTGTCTCTTTTAATACTCTAGTTTGAAAATAATTGCATCCTACTAGTAGTTTTAGGTTTGTTTGGTTTTTTTTAAATTAAGACTTTGCAACTAGAAACATCAGACCGAACTGAAGAGTGATCTCTTTTTAAAACTACTTTCAGCAGTGCTTCTTTCACCCAAAAACATATCCTAGAACATGTGAGGAAGGAAAGTGGAAGATGAGTAGGTTGGATGACACCAACAGACTAGAAAGCAGAGGCACCTCAAATGACACATGATTTTACCATTGTAATAAAGTCCTAACTCCAAGGTCCAGAAAATCTATTACTCTTCCAGTTGATGACAATTCTTTCCTAAATCTCAGTTCTACACTCAGTTCCATTAAATTAACAGGAGTCTACATTAAAACATACAGCATCAACTTCAGTTTTAATCAGCATTTCTTGGGAGCACTAGACAGCCTGTTTACCACAGCTGTAGAAACCATGGCATCACAGCTTGCAAGCACCTCCTTGATAAAAGGACAGTTTTACAAAGCGAGAACCAACAGAAAAACAGCTTGGAAAAAAAAAACACAGTGAAGAAGGGTTACCTGCCTTTAACTGTCCCTGGAGATGCTCTGTGCATACACCTGCATTGTGGCAGGATCTGTGTACCTGTCGTATACCAGAAACGTGACTGTAGAAGACAGCAAGCAGAAGGGCATCAAGGCTAGTGAAGCATCTGGAAAACAAGCCTCATGAGGAGAGGCTAAGAGAACTAGGGCTATTTAGTCTGGAGAAAAGGAGGCTGAACAGAAAACAGTTCCCTCCCTCACTAGTTAAGAAATAGTCTCACCACTCAACCACTTTACTCTTTCTTATTGGTTTTATCAAGTTCAACACCCACTCAAGAGTAACTAGAAGGAAACAAGGAGCACTTGAGAGCCCTGAGTTGGTTCCTCACCTGAGGTACACTCTGCTATGCAGGGAGGCTTGCCTTTGTATACAGGTGTGGTAGCTCCACACCTGGTGGAGGGATGCTAGGTACTGATTTTAAGCTCTGTGTAGGTGTTATTCATTAATTGTGGCAGACAGCTTCACCATGCTCACTTATCCAGAAGAGCTGAAGCAGTACTCCAACTGTTCTTTTGTATCTTCATTGGTGACAGAGGGCTGGACTACTAGAATGGCAAACCACAGTCTAGACTGAGACCACCCTGTGGATTTTACTTGCTGGAACCCACACTGGTGGTGCCCACATCTTGGTAGAAATGGACACTGTTTCTCATAGCTTTTCGGGTATATTAGGGGGCTATTGTGAGGCCACCTCATATAATAATACTGGTGGCCTAGGACCTGGGTATATCTTTTGGCTGAGCAAAGATCAGTAAAACTGCCCAGGAGAATTCAATAAACATTAATTTAGTAGCTGTGCCCTCAAGCTTTATGTTTCAGGAGTTAAACATCCCCAGAGATAAGAAGCTATTTTGTAATCGCCGCAAACAACGAGTTTATATAACCCAATATGCTACACGACACCTTAGCAACCAGTTCAGCATCAGCTGTTCTCACTTCATTAAATTAAACCTTTTTAAAGGCCTGTCTAGAGCTGGCTGAGAAAGGTATTTCTCATTTTTTCTACCCTATGCTTCCCCAGATTTTTTTCTGTGTTTTAACAAAAAGTCTCTACCAATAAGATCAGTTACATTCTGAAAAGAACAAAATAATAAGAAAAATCTGTTTGAGACATGAGAAGCCCACAAAACTGAACTAATCAAACCCACTGTATATCAGCATCCATTACTTTGAAAAGACCTTTTCAAAACAAATACTTTTTTTTTGCAGTGGTTGATTTTATTATGCTACCCACTCTAGATCAGCACACAGGGCAGCGCATTGTTTAATTAAAATTCAAGCAGCATTTGGGATGGGACCAGTACATTAGATTAGGCACGTCCCTCTTGGTGGGGACAGCATCCACTTCTCTCCACCGTGGCATCACTTGCTGTCCATATTCTTTAAGACAGCCAGTTACTGTTAGAGAGAGAAATAAGAGATTTTAGAGAAAAACAAAACCAAGACCTTAATGAACCAACAATGATTTCTTCCTTTATGATAAACAAGTTCTTCTATTCTCTCAGAGCGGGATCCAAAACCTGCTGAAGGTTATGGAGCCTCCTTATTGATTTAAACAGGCTTTGGATCTTCTCTAATTCCCTCCTCACAGTTTTATCTTATTTCTAAAAGGCCAGATGTTGGGTCCGTATCTGCTCAAATCTATATTTTGCTAATGGAGCTCAGATTTCCGCAGAAAGAAATGTAACCGAGTTCCCCTAATACCCATTGCTGGGTGACTCTAAAAGAGAGACTTAGTCCATCCTGCGGGGCAGAGATAAGCATCATCTTTTTAACCAACCTACTTTAAATGAAATTAAATAGCTGTCAGTATTAATTGAGGACACTTGTCCGTGGAACCAAAAAATCTGACTTTATTTCTTCCTTCTAAAAGAGCTGCACTTATTTCACCTCTCCAAACAGTGAGATAGGGATGACCTCCCAGGAAACTGAGGAGATAGACATTTGTGCTAACTGCTTTTAGGGAGAGAGGGAATGTTCTCTAAGTTTCTGTATAATTTCTGTTTCACTCACCCTTAGATAAAATGACAAATAATGTTTACTTGGACCTTTTAATAATAACTTTTGGCTGTTTGTGAGTGATGAAGTATCTTACCTGTGCAATGTCATACACAAATTAAAAAAAGATAATTACAGATAGAGTATGCAAAAAAAAAATGCTGCAGCTGAGTGCCCTGTGCCACAAATGATCTCATGCACGTGACATGGCATCTAACATGCTGGACAATAGTCTGGGCTGAAGTGGGGTCACAGAGCAGCGAAAGGGCTGTTCTGTGGTTTTATCTATAGGTGGTATTATAGACCACTGTATTCTTTGATGTCCTTTCTTAAAACATCATCCAGATTAATAGAGATATAAACCCAAATTAAATAAATACAGAAAAAGAGTTTAGTTTTGCCTGTAATTTATAATTTCCTTCAAAATACCCGTTCTTTAATAAAAATCTAACGACCTTTTGTGTTGTTACCTTTATTTCCAGAAGGTTATCTCTCTCAGTTAATACAAAGTCCTTTGCCAGGGTTTGATATTTGGCATCTGAATTGTATTAATTTGGCAATCTTTGAAGGAGGAGATGCTATCCTTTATCAGACCAACAAATATAAGTGGAAGAAATTACAAGCTTTTCGGTTAATTTGTTCAGACAAGCCACATGGTACCATCTTTGCTTATTAGAACAAGGAAGGTACCAGCATCTTTAGCATTTCATAAAGGGATTCTCCTGTTAGGCATGTCAAAGTCATTCCCAAATTGCATCCTGTGAATATGCATGCCAGTAAATCTCCATCACTTGAACCTTTTCAAGACGCTATACAGAAAGCACCAAACATAGCAGGAGAGAATTCACTCAAAGAAACACACAAAAGCATAAAATCTCTCTTTTGCACTCTCTGCATCTGATCAAAGCTGCAGAGCCTTATATTATACCCAACTTGTCTCATCTGCTATCTTTAAGACTGCAAAAATAATTCCCAGAGTAACGATTTCCTCTTGGTTTGGAGCTTATCCCCTTCTGTTTGAACTATCTAGTGAAAGGCATCCCTCTGTATGCGTGGCACTCTAGCTGGCAGACCTAACTGTGAAGCAGTGGTCCACATCCTGCAACTCTTGTGCTACGAAGATCCAGAACTTTTTATATAGCTGTTAATTAAACTAACAGTTTCTCTAGCTGCTAGACCATACCCCTTTAAACAGATCAAAACAGATCAAGGGTCAGAGGTTTACATGATGATCAAAACTAAATGGCCAAATTGTCTGTAACTAAACAGAGGGGTAAATTAATCTGGGTACAAGTAAAGTGAAAAAAATCAGTGCAAGAGAAAAACAACCTAAATGGTCTCATTTCATTATATTTATAGGAGTCAAACCCATTTTGTCCACTGATACTTTGGGGAACAGAAGAACTGCATTTTGTTTTCACACGTGGAATGAGATGCAGAATGAGCTCCATAGAGGATGAATACTCAGAGGAGTTTTTTGTTTTCCAGTGTGGTCTCTGCTTTTTCCTCTCTGCTTTTCCCACCTCTTCTTGCCTACCCCCAGTGCTTTTATTCAGAAAAACACAGCCTGAATAAATAAGACCACCAATAAGAATGTGAAGTATTAGCAGAGGAATCTCGTCATATTACTTTACTGTGGCCACATATAGAATGTGATTAAAAACTAATACACAGCACATTGCACATTACACATTAGACCTCATTAACACCCTCCTCCCACTTTTAGTTTTTCCATTTGATTTTCTCAATTCCAGGCTTTTATCACCACAGTGGTTTGATAAAAGTCTGGCTTAGTTGTGTGACACTGCAAAAAGGATTGTACGTTCAAGAACATTCTCACCTTTTCCGAAGTATCCAATTTTTGTCTCACTTGTACTGAAGAATACTTGTCCCTTGGGGTGTTCCCTACTGCACTTGAGTGCTGTGGTTTTTAACATTTATACGTTTATTCCAACTATGCCATTAAGTTAATATTTAATGGATGGCATTTTCCCCAACCTGCCTGAGGTTAAGGTTGGATGAAGTCCTGTCCGAGCACCAGAAATGAACATAGAAGTTGTTCATATTGATTGCTATCACTGAGCAACACGAATACCTGAATGATTTATAGTACTAAGAGTACTCTCTGGGGCTGAGGACTGCAAACACCTGTCTGCAACTTTAAAAGGTGATTGTATTCATGCCAGGGTCTTGGGTGCATTTCCCCACCCTGGTGGTCTGGCCCTGAGAAGCCTCTGCAGGTCTCCCCTTCCCTCCTAAGCTGCACTAAGGCTTAGGCTCCCACCCCTGGTCTCTGCCTGAACTATGTCTCCAGTACAAGCATGTTTGGTCTCAAATACCCTCATCCTCAACCTCTGGACTAGAATTCCTGTGTCAGCTGTGGACCTGTGTTATCACCATGAACTCCTATAGTGACCTGGGATCTCAGGTTTTAGTCTGGTGACCATCCTCAGATTTGCTCTGCTTGCTATGCTCAGTTACCATGGCACAGACACCAAAAGGTTTATTAATTAAGGGGCTCAGAGGCATTTTTAGAATAAAAAATGAGCCATGGCACTCGTCCTGTGCTTTATGAAGAGGATTTCTGCAAGTGTGAATCTCTAGCCCACCTGGAGATCCAAATTCTGATAAGCAAAGTTCAAGACTTAGCTGTGTTGTAAGAAATCTTCAGTTTGGCTTCATCTAGAACCAACAGCTGGAAGACTTGGGGGTGAGGGGGACATCCTTTTTCCTCCCCAGAATACTTGGGATTTAAAGGTTCCTGTCAGCTCATAAACATGCTGAGCAGGACACTGGTGGGGAGAAGTCTTTGTAGAGGAAAATACTTGTGCCACAGAAGGCAATGTTTTCATGAAAAAAGAAGACATTTATAAAAACACACAATTATTTTGTGGCAAATGAGCACAGGTTTCAAAACCTACAAGTGAGATTGCATTAAACTTTACTATTCTTGGTTTTTCTTGTAGTTTCTTCTGTCGTGGTAGATAAACCATTTGCAGCTGGTTACAATTTCCACACAGACTAAACTAACCTGAGTCAGTTTGGAAGATGAGGAGTGCCCATTTGGACCCAAGAGGACCATTTTCATAAAAGCTCAGGCAAACACTGAAAGTGGTGACTGCAATGGCAGCAGAAAACAGTTGTCAAGGAGAAGACCAGCGTTTGACTTCTTTCTATGAAGACCTTGGTGGGTTTTGGAGAGCAGATTGCCAGTGAGGTGTCCCTTTTCCCTTCTCTTTCCTGCTCTCTTCCTTCTCTCTTCCTCTCCATTACAGCATGAAGAGCTTCTGGCAGAGGTATCTCTGTGGCATGTCTCCAACCCTTGCTGGGTGCAGGAAGCAGCCAAAGAGGATTAGAGGAGTGCAAGGGCCATGTTAAGACACAGGCCGAGTTAGCTCGGGTCGCTGCCTGGTGATGGCTCCAGCCTGATGCCCAGAGCCGGTCCCAGTAAAATGAGAGGGAGAGCAATGCAGAACATCCAGGAGGTACAGACACGAGCGACCTGCGTTTTCTACCAGCACCACATTCTGTAGGGTTTTGAACCTGCAGTGCTTTACAGCCCTGCTCCATTAAGAGCAGCAAGATGAGAAGACCTCAATTCATCAAAGCCACAAAACAAATCCTGGCTTAAGCCATCAGGCTTCACATGAAAAAAAAAAGCAACAGAGAAATCAGAAGCCAAAAACGCTCAATAAAACCACAGAGACCATAAATCAGCCCAGTTTCGCGCAGAAAAGTTACCTTTGAAACATCCTCTGGCAAACCTGCTGAGAGCTTCATGTCCCTAATGAAACCTGAAACCTACAGTCTTGCTTTTTTGGCTGCTAACTCAGCACAAGTAAGGGAAAGATCTATCCCCACCACTCGTGAAAAAAAACCTTTAAACATCTCTGCTGCTTCTTCCTTCCCAAGGTATCCCTGTTTTCTGGTGCTTCCACTAGGAGACGAACCCTGCAGATTCATCGGGAGCCAGAGGGAGAGAGATGCTGCCCACGTTTCTGAGAGCTTTTGGGTCAGGCTTTGGTGTCCCGTGCCCAAGATCTGACACCCAGCACTACAAATGAGAGGAGCACTGCCTGCTATCACCCAGTCTTTATCTAGTAACACACACAGGCAAACCATGGGGAGTATTTCCCCACAGCTGCTCAGTGAGCGATACAGAGATTTCTTCTTCAAACACCTTCAACCCCATTTCTGCTTCTTTTCGGCTAGTTCTTATTGTTCTTACAGTGGAGAGCTTAGCGAGCCAAGCGAAAGTGCCAAAATCGCTACTTTCCTAGGGACAGTGGGTAAAGGGCAAGACTGCCCTGAAATTAGCAGATAAGAGCAGACCTTAACTGAAGCTTTTATCGGTTGTTTGTGTTCACCGAGGCCAGATGATTTTCAAGGAGCCGCTTAGAGATTTAAAGCACTGATGTGACAGGAACTCTTTGATTTTAATGTTCCTGCCCTCTTCTTGCAGCCAGTGTTTATGTAAACTTGAGAAAAACTGCCACTACTGTTCATCTCCCTCATTTTTCAACCTTAATGGTAATTACATTCCACGCATGACAGGAGACTCAGCGTTGCCTTCAAGACTGGGGCTGTAATGCTGCCTTTGACATGCCATTACTATGCATTAAGTCACGGTTTCATAGAGGGGGAAAAATAACCTGTTGCAAAATCATGGGTTTAACGAGCATTGTAAAACATATTGTTGATTTTCATCAAGGTTTCAATAAAATGCTGCGGCTTGAGATTTCCAGGGACATCCAACCGTTGGAGTCACGACAATTCTATTGGAATTTAATGGAAGCAGGGCTTCCAGTTTCCCTAGGGCTTGTTGCAATCCCAGTCTCTAAGCTTTATATTTCAAGTGCTGTAGATTTTTTTCCCACTCTTCTGGAAGATGGCAATCCTCTATGTGTGTAAGGAGGTTATGAGGTTGGAGGCATGTGTAATGTGGGTTTGTGTCTGTAGGTACGATGTACAGCTCTTCCCAACAAAATGCCCCTCATTTCTATGCCTTTCTGCGTAAGTGCCTCCAGATTTATACCTAATGCTTTAGTGTTAAATCTTCTTTCAGCACTTTTTTTCATGTAAGATCTCCTGTTCTAGGAACAGAATCTTAATTTGTTTGTACAAGATGCCCACCATACCCTTCTTTCCTCTTGGCTTTTCTCTCAGCAGTCTTTTCTCTGTGCCTTGGAAAAATCCCACACTACCAAATATTTGTTATGTTTGCCCAGTCTTGCTTGAAATACAGACCTTAACAAAGGTTGCCTTTTGCTTACTGTAATGAGAAAAGATAGTTATTTTAATGTGATGCCTACTTAGCAAATAATTCCCTCCCTCTCCTTCATTTAATTGCTTGAGGCTTGCTCTTCCAGGCACAATCTTGTTGGTCGATAGTGTGGAGGGAGGCAAAATAAGTAATGGTTGCTGGTTGTCACCTCCAGATACAACGCTGTCTGCACAAACACCTGACTGATGGACATGTATATCACATTTTTGAAAGAACATATTAGGCTGAATGGTTAATGAGCTCTCACGAGATACTGTTTATGACTGATTTCTGTGTGACATGCAATCAGAGCATTGCAACGTACCAAGCATCACCTGAGACATCTCATAGCCATGAGCAATGGATGGCAGGGCACAGAGAAGACATTTTAGTCTGGATGTGAAGTTCATCCTTGAGCTCCCAAATATCATTACCCATCTGAACCAATCTCCTTCCAGCCAAATGGACCACAGTGGTTGATTTCAAGCAGGTCTTGACATAAAAGCATCTTTGACTCAAGTTTCAACCCTGAAACAAAGCCAACTGCTCTGGGCAAGGATTATTTCTGTAGCACTTCAGTTTCAGCTTTGGCTCCAAGCTGCTGGAGAGGAAAAACATGATTTTACCTTGAGCAGCAGCCAGGTTATTCCCCCTTCCCCAGCTTACACTGACTTTCCTGCCAGCAGCCCCCCCAGGACAACCCCTTGCTGTTTCCATGGCTCAGGCATCGCACATTTCTCCTCTCACAGTCCCCACCCTTGCCTTGCTTGAGCAGATTCAGGCTGAGGCCAGGCCAGTGGTGGAGCACAGAGGTCTGCTATTAGTTAATTTCTGCTGGACTGATTTTCCTCCTCACAAGAGGTGGTAGTTATAGGTGTTAGCAAAGGAGTGCCATGGGACATGGGGGGGACCAGGCACCCACATTGCTTCATGTCAGCCTGCTCTGCTGGGGGCCACCTGAAGCTCCAGTCCACATCTTTTGGGGGTATTGACGTGCCACAACTTCTCAAACATGTAGGCACCTTCAAGATTATAGCAACTTTAAAACTGTCTCAATAGAACAAGCAGCTTTTTCTCTCCGTTTTGGAGAGCAAAATAGATGTGTGTGTGTAACACACCAAAAGCTGCATCTGTTACTCTGCAAACACAGATTCCCTAGAGAGAAAAACTGGAAAAAAAAAGAAAAAGAAAGAAAATAATTCACCTGTATGTTTAATGTAGCCCACACTGAGAGGATACAACTGGGCAGTATCCTCCTCCTAATGGAAATGGACTGTGCACCCATTACATTAGTTTTCATTCTTTAAATTACAGATTAGATTTTAAAATTCCACACCGCTTCCAAAGACCTTTTAAAGGCCCTTTTTCAGGGTTTTATCTCATAGCCCTTACAGAACTTGCTTTAGATGACACAGACAAAAAAAAAAGAAAAAAGAAAAAAAGAAAAGAAAAAAACCTTAAACCCTAATCGATTGCTCTGGTAATGGAAATGGAAACCCTGCTTGTCCTTATTATCATGAGCCTTATTACCCTTGTCATCACCACCACGATTATGCCATGAGGCTTTTATTCTCCAGGCATTGTGAGGAGGTTCAGTGGCAGAAGGGGCAAGCACCCAACCCTCTCCCTGCTCGGCGCTGCAGAGCCACCGCTCCCATCTGTCAGTGGTTCTCTTAAGTGGCGCTTTATCTTCTCTGCCTCACGACTTACACTTTATTGTATCTGTCTCAGTAATGCCCCGAGTTCTCTGCTAAAATCAGGGATCCCCTCCAATTACAGCCTGCACAGGCTTACGGTGAAAATTCATCCTTGCCTCACAGAAGTTGAAATTCAAGCCATCGGGGCTTTCCAGGCTGGATCCCCAGTCTCTCATGATGCAGAGACTGGCCAGGGCACACAGGGCACCAAGCGGTAAAAAATCTGTAATTTTCACTTGGAACACTCACCATCCACTGCAGGAAACACGGTTCCCCTGAAGCTGTATATGGAAGACCACATTTCCTATAGGTGCAGAGGATCAAATTCCATTATCCAGCCCAGAGGTAAACCCAGGTCAGCTCAAGCAATGTCAATGGAAATGACTGGGTTTTTAGGAGGATTAGTGAGAGCAGGGTAAGGCCCACAGCAAATTTTAAAAATACCATGGTAGTGAATTTTCTGGAAGCATACAAAAAAGACAACAGGTAAGGGAATTGTAGAAGACTATGTCAGTAACCTCATATTTTCAGCAGAATTATACTACTGTGATTGTGTATTCCTATAGGCATGATTAAGATGGAATAAGTGTAAATTATTCTCCTGAGTGACATACAACAAACTAGAATTGCAGTCACCGTGCAGCAAGTACAAGGCATTACTTTTGCAATAGGATCAGACCAAAATATTTCCCCTCCTCTAGAAATCTTGGCACTAGGAACAGTTCCCTCAGGTTCTCCAATGACATTTTACTCTACAGATCTAGAGAAAAATACCTCAAAAAGCATATTTCAG
Source organism: Aegotheles bennettii (assembly GCA_013398125.1). Taxonomy (NCBI): domain Eukaryota; kingdom Metazoa; phylum Chordata; class Aves; order Caprimulgiformes; family Aegothelidae; genus Aegotheles; species Aegotheles bennettii. The sequence continues at coordinate 426,513 of VZRW01004527.1, read as the reverse complement.
AAAGAGGGTTTTATGCAATCTGAGGAGTGTCAGTGCTGCTAATACTAATACGCTGCAGGACTCAAAGTCCCCAAGGGAACTCCACATCTCTTGAAGGTGCTGGAATGGGCTCCCACAGAACATGTCACTTTCCTAATACCTCCCCAAAACACCAGAGGTCCAGCTCTCCCTGTGGCACCACCAGCACACAATGAAAAGGACACTACTACTTGTTGTGGGAGAGCAGCAGGCTGCTGCTGGCAGAGAAGGACCACTGTTTTTACAAGGAGTGAAGCAGTGGGGCCAGGCAGGGCTCTGCAGGCACCCAGACACTGTCATTTCAGGGCCCGAGCTGGCACCTCTGCATCACGCCTTGGTGTGCCACAGGGACTGTACCTCTCTGAGCATTGCTGCGAGGATGCTGTGATGCAAAGTGTAAATGTGCCCAAAGGGCTTCGAAGTGAAAGCTGTAGAAGCGGAGGGAATTGAACCTTGACTTGAGCCCCATGCCTTGTGTCCTGGGCTCCGGATCCTTTCTTCATCTTCAGCTGGCAGCCAGACCATCTAGAAACTCTCACATCTCTCTTTCTCCCTTCTCTGCCTTGTGCACCACTCCCAGTCTAATTAGCTATTCCTATTATTGCTACCTTTCTCCCATGATTGCCTTGTTCACTCCTAACAATGAGGAATGCGACTCCTTCACTGCTATCAGTTAATTGGGGCTGAATAAGGTCACTGGCTAGGCATTATCCTGACCAAACCAAAATGTGCATTGACATTCAGTGCAAACATTATCCTCTGTGTGAAAGATCCCAGCTTTAACCAGAAGCATGCCTTCTAAATCTGGCTGAAGCTGCTCTGCAAAATCTCTGCTGTGTTTCTGTCAGATCCATGGGGATAAGCTGCAAGAAAAAGCCCACAGAGTGAAACGGTGCTCTACATACTGTGTAAGCAAGTTTTCTGGCAGCCTTATTCACCGAGACATCCAATGGAGCGACTGTGGTTGAAAGGAGGATCATCACAGTAATCAGAGAGATGAACTTCTGCATTCAGTGACTCTCACAGCTCCATGTCACAAGAGTGGTCACAGAGAGTCTTGCTGCTTGTTGGGAGTTGGTTTTTCTTCTCCACAGTTTGTTTGAACAGGTTGCAAACCCTTGTTTTCAGTCATTCATTTGATTCCTGAATGGCTGTTCTCTTCAACCTTTCTAGCATCCTGCTTTTATTTGCCAAGTCTGATTACACCACCGAAGTTTTGTTGATGTGAGTATTTGAGACATGTCTGTTAATCACCCCAATGCCCATACCCATTTGCTGGTTTATGCATCACCATAACTTTTTTGTTATTCCTGATTAATTTTATAAATCTTTCAGTTGTTCACTTAGAAAACTGAAATAATACCCCATGACTAAGGTGCCAGTCAGACAGCATGCTAAAGTCACAAAGTGGCTGGTTAAGAGATTTGATGGACAAGAAGGCATGAAGTCTGATGTAAGCAGAAACCATCTTTGTGCTTCATTGAATATCAGTTCTTCTGCAGCTGGGAAGCAAGACCCACAACATGGGCAGGTGTCTGCTATGGTTATGCTCTCTGGGAGGAGACCTGGGTGCCCTGTATGGATTGCTTTGAAGAAGGGTGAAGGAGTGGCCTGCACAGGGTTGGCAGGGAGGAGTCTTTCACCTTGCAGATCTCCAGTGTGACTCCTAAGATGGTTGCAGCTGTGGCTCCACAGTCTAGGGAAGAGATCTCTTAACTACAAGGGGGGCCAGTCACCTAGGAGCCAAGACCAGGTCCTGTTCACTAAAGACCAGGATTTATCCTTTGGTGAAATGGAGAAGTCAATTTTGTCAATGACACACAAATAAGAACTGGAATTGCCTTTGGCTTTAGGGGCTAAAGAATGTTTTCTCCTCACAGCACTGTTTTCATTTAACAAGGTTGTCAGATTCTCAGGGCTGATACCTTCACACACCTAAGGAAGACTGTAGTTTTCCTGGCCAGTACTACTTGATATACATGATAGGAGAACATGAATAAAAAGCCTTATTGAGCTGTGTGGTGTTAGAAGGATATACCTGCAACTCAGTCTGGCTGTGCAGTCAGCAAACAGAGGAGTGCAAATAACAGAGAGGATGCTCCTTCTTTTCAGCAGCAGAGGAAAGGGGGTGGAAAAAGGAGGGGAGGTGTCACTATTTTCTGCCAGAAAATCTTCATGTGCTGATCGTTGACATTCAGATTTTAGATCTCCTGACAGAAAGCAAAGACTTAATCAATCAAGAAGATTAAGAGTGATGAGGTTGAGGTTCAGCTCTGAAATGAAGTGATTTAACACTTGGCTGTGCAAAACACCGAGCAAGAGAGTTTCCTTGTGCTTTCAGCCAAGCAGAAAATCTCTGTGAAAATATCCAAAATAACAGCATCCTTTATGAGCTTTCACCCCCACACCATATAGTGTCGGCCAACTGAGGCTATTTCCATCAGGCGCACACGTGCGTACGCAGCACTGTGTCAGAGATGGGGCTACCTACCTTTCATATGCAGGAGGCCATTGTTCAGGCACTCACAAATTTCAATGGGCTGAAATATTCCAGGTCAAATTTCTAGTTCAGGATGATTTTTAAGTTTCATTTAAAGTTACGTAGGAAGCCTGCTGCAGTTGAGAGCCAATTGAATTGAATGGGAGTTTATAACTTTAATGTTCTTTAGGCTGGGATTTCAGTGAATAAAAGTGACTTCACCTTTACTTCAATGTCATTTACAATTCTTATTCACTCAAAAATCAAGAGGATGGTGATCCCTATCTGTCAGTTACCCTTTCACTAGCCTTCCTGCTTTCTCCCTTCCTGTTGCCTTCACAAAATGAAATGTGCTTGCTTTTGTATCAAGATGAAGTTGGTTAAAAATGTACTGTGCTTCACTGAAATGCAGGAATGGATATTTGTCTTTCCACCTTTTCCCTGTAATTCCATGGACTGGGCAACAATTATTTTTTGATTGTACGTGTTGCTTGATAGCTGCCAGAAGCAGAGATTGACTGGGGCAGGAGGGCTGCCTGCCATGGTGTGGTGGAACCAAAAAGCAAAGCTTTCAGCCGTAAAAAAGGATTGGGCAGTATGCTGGAAGTTGTGTCAGTTAAATTAGCTAATCGATGCTACACACAATTTGACACTTAATTCAATACCTTCTTACTGTATTTCTGTTTTGGAATCTGGTGTTTTACTAGCTCAGATTTAGGCTACCTGGATATCTACTCTTTTTATTCCTTAGGAATAAACTTGGCTATACAACCTTACAAATTTCCTCTGGTAGTGTAGATAAGCTGTCATCCCCCTCCTGCCCAGCCTCAGGATAGTGACCCGTTTCTTGCAGGAATGTTATGATCTCTGGCCAACCATTTCTTATCAACCAAGCATTAAGGGTAATACATTACATTATGCAAGAAGCCAGGATGTGGGTTGGCTCTTCCGATAGTACAAATATTTTGGGGAACAAAGATGACAAAACAATATAAAAACTCTCTAGCTTTTAACAACTGAGACACTACTTTCGCTATTCATTTCCCTCAACATACACTTTTAACAAAAACAGCCATCTCCTGTCTTTTCAGCAAGGCCACTTTGGTCTCTCAATCAAAAAAAGTCAAGAAAAAAGGAATTACACTAGTGTGTATTATTTTGTAAGGCAATGAGCAGAACAGATACAAGAATCCAGTAGAGACAGACAATACATGCCCTGCTACTGTCAGCAAAGGTTTTTTATAGAAGCACTAACAAACCAAAACCAGTCTAATTCCTACTTTCCTACCTGTTCTCAAGGGATGTCAATTTGCTACATTGTTCCATTTCCATTTATTTCCATTTTGGCCACGCAGAGTTGTTTCCCGTCTGCTGACACCACATTTGCCATCCCATAATAATGCATTGATAAGTGGAGCTGGGGTTTGGGCAGGGGGTCAGGATGCCCTGCTCCATGCTGCCATCACTCCCCTGTCGGCAGCGAGCTCTGGCCAAGAGACGTGGGTGTGATGTGACTTCTCGCCAGCCCCACGGCTCCTGCAGGGATGTGGTAGCAGAAGTTTGGGCTCTCTGTCAGGACACTCACAGCATCAGGAGGTGGCATGTGAATTCGGGCACGGCTCATGTCCCTCCGATCAGAGCCACAGCCTGATGCCAGTGTCCTCTCCACCCCCAAAACCTGGTTGGGCTGCTAAGTGACACCACTGCCCCTCGGCCCCACTCCCACCCCCTAGCAGCCGGTGGAGACAGGAGATCCTTGGCCCCATTTGGTTCCCCTCAGCGAGCAGTGACCCCAGCAAATATCTTCCTTGCAGCGTCAAGGCTGTGGTTTGGCTCGCAGTGCCAAAACACAGTTGTTGGCTACAGTCCCCAGATGTCTTTCTCTGTTTACATTTCCCCCTATCAAGGCTTTTTTCTAACACCCGCGGTATCAGGGTTTGGGGGAGGCAGGGTGATGTTCCAGGACTACCTCAGACATCCATTTTCCAGCACAAAGGCTGGGGCCTTTTGGTGCCAGACAGCCCCATAGGATGTGGAGGTGATTTTCTCTCTGAATTTGCTCTCCCCATGTCTCCGGTTTGATATCTCAAACTCAGCACCAAACTCTTACCCTGATAACCGTAACTAATGGCTTTTGGGATCCAGAGCGATGTTTTGGAAGGGACAGAGCATATTATCTCACCAGGTCAGGGACCACAGAGAGTTTTAGTGATCTGGGGTTGGGTCTCCCCCAGGTCTGTGTCCCCACATGTGCTGTTTACACCCTGTGAGCCTGAGCATACTGTCCTTTCTGAAGGAGACCATGAGATAGGGGTGAAGAGGAGTGGGGGAAGGAGACACCCAAAAGGTGTTGGGTGGGAGAAGAGATGAAGGTATATAGCACCATTGCTCAAGTGGGAGAAGAGAGCTCTTGTGATTCCTTCTTTCTTGTAGTCCAAGAGTTTCTTCTAATAAATTCAGTGAAAATCCCTCTATGCTAATGAGAGCTCCCAAGGGGTTCATTGAAAAACTAACTACCTACTGACCTTTAGGACCCAAATGACTCGGTGTGCCTGCACCATGGCATCAGATTTGGGGGTGACAGGGATGACTGGAAATAATGTAGACACTTCCGAATTTACAGCCCCTTTGCAAAAGTGACAAAGGTTTTTGGAAACAGAGCTCAGCATGAAAAAATGTCCTGGAAGAAAAATATCTGGGTAAATTACAACAATTCTGAAATTGGTATTAGTTCCAAGTGCTTTAGAAAAAAAGAATATTAAAAGTATGGGTTTTGTTCTGGCAGTTTGGGTTGGATTTTCTTTGCTTAAGTTTAAACAAAACATCTGAAAATGAAATGTCAGTTTGTTTCAGGTTAACTTAAAAACACTCTCTCCACTAGTTCAATCCAAAACATCTTTTCTTAGTTGTTCATTAGGCAGTAAACAAAGTAATTTTGTGCTGACACAGCTTAAATTCTTTTTAAATCATGAGCCAAAAAAACCCCCCAAGTAAACATACATTCTTTCTGCTCAACTTAGATGCTCAACTTAGAGCTGTCTTGGAACACTGATGAACTTGGGCTTCCCCATCATGCCAGTATTCTCAAACATTTAATGCACATGACAATATTTCCTTACAGTTCCTGAGTTCCAAAGCCACAGTTATATTTCCAAATAAACTAGCTTCATTTTCAGAGAGCTTGTGCACTCCCTAAGTGGCTGAAAATCCCACTGAACCTGCTGGGTTGTTGTAATACCTTGGCCTCATAAAAAAAGCCAACTGTATATTTAGAGTATAGGAATGGCTTCAGAGATGACTTTAAAGACTGCCTTTAGAGTATAAAATTTCAAATTTTAATCCAACATTAATATATTTGCTTACTTGCTCTGTGTGCTTAAATACATTAGTGGAAAAGGGATGAAAGAAGGTTGGTTCAAAGCAAGTTGTCTTACTACGTTACCTCCCCTCATCCACCAAGTCAGAGCGAGGGTTTCAGCTTATAACAAGCTGCACCTGTTTTAATCAGCCAAATATTTGCCACAGCCATAAGTTGCCTTCATTCTTTACTGTATAAACTGTGGATTGAGTTTGAAACTGAAACTCTTTGGCTAAAAACTGCTATGGAGAGCACTCAGTGCACTGGGTGGAAGATGTTGCCACATACAATGGAAGCAACACTGAAGAGGTTGATAACCTGTATTACAAATAGAATTATTTTAATGTCACATGTTAAATTTATCATGAAGATTCTTCTAGTATTTCAAACCATAAAGGCTTTGTTAGAAGAGCAGATCAACAATACAACTAATTACAGTGTGAATATTTTCAAATAGTCTTAATAAGCTCTTCTGTGTCCCCCAATTTTTCAAACCAGCAGTTAGAAATAAACATATTTACACCTTGAGAAACATATGGGCCATTTACAATTAAAAATACTTTCCTTGCCTTCAACTAGGACTGAAAAGATCATGATAGCAGATTTGATTTTTTCTTTAATCCTTTTGAGAAATTGAATCAGCTCTGACATCTCTACTTTTTTTTCAAAAAACGAAATCTTTGAATCAATTTTTAATAAGATTGTAATTGACAAATCCATTGGAACATTAGTGAACATTTAAATACTAATTAGCTAAGCCACTGGTAATCTCTCCTCAGCAGAGCTCACAGACACAAACGTCAATTAAACCTGAGTTTGTCCCCACGGAAAGAAAGGTCAGGGGGTAGTGTTCAGTCAGCTGTGAGATTATGTTAACGCAGTGTTAGGAATAATAATCTCTGGAAAAAAAAAAAAAAGAAAAAAAGCTAAACTTTCTCTTACTTTTTTAATATAAATAATTGCATTAACTATAGGGTGGAGAGAGCAGAAACAATGGAAAAATCACAAGTGAATCACCAACTGTTGCCTCTTTAGTGACAAAGCTAACAACCATTAATCCTTTGCCTAAGGAGCTGGAAGACAGCTCATTCCCGGCATATAGCTAAATCATTGAGTATCTCAGGCAAACTCCTGCTCCTTTCCACCAGGCTAAGGTTTAATTTTTTATTTAGTCCTGAAATTGCTGCAAAGTATTTAAATTTGAGGTTTTTCCCTCCTTTACCAGCTCCGCCACTCTTCCCAAAAGAAAAGTCTCAAGGCCTTGCACTCCTCCTCCATCCTTCCCAGGAACTGCTGTTGCTAACAAATACAGGACAACAAAATAAATACTGTGTGCTCACTGTGCTCTCCCAGTTTGCTTCCTTTTGCTTTTCAGAGGACTTTATTGCAGTCCTGCACTTAGGCAGGCAGATAGTTGTGAGCACACAAACAACCCCATTAAAGTCAAGGGACTTCTCCTGCACTTCAAATTACACAGCTCCTTAAGTGCTTCTGTAGACTGAAGACATAACTCATCAGGACTGGCAGCACAGAGGTATGTTTAAGCATATGCTGCAATGTTTCTGCAGATTATTTATTTATGTTGCCATGATGGACTTCAGCACCTGTTTAAAGTTAAGCGCTTGCTTCCTCAACAAGGGACTCAAATACTTTCTTTTCTAGTTATATCTAGCATCCCTTCTTCCCCACATAATCTTCCAAGGTGAGGCTGCCATGGAGAGCATCTCCTAAGACACAGAGTCTCAGAAGTGCAGCTCTACTGATAATGTGAAATCAATCATTTCAAACTAGGAGGGAAAGCATGTGATAGGTGATTCCTGACGCCAGCTGCTGGTGTGAGAAGTGTGTAGTTTAACAGCTCTCTCTTATCAGAATATGGTTCTTGTATCAGCCTGCTTTGCCAAAATCTTATGTTTTATATAAAATTTGTGATAAAGTACGGACAGCCTACAGCATGATACAGTTGATGATAGAGCAAATATAGTGGCATGTGGAAAGCACAAACTGCTACGGGAAGTGTTCTGAAAAGCCAAAAACTCTGAAGTGACATAGCCTGGTGAGGCATAATGTGCAACATATGTATTCTCCCTGATCGTGGAAAGCTTTAGCATTAGAGCCTCTTGATGGTGCTTAAATAGAAAAAAAAAACAACAAACCAAACCAAATCTTTTAAACCATTCTTCCAAAAACCAAGATTAAAAGATCTCTGACATATCTTAAAAAAAAACCCAAAACTGTTCATGTACCATGCTGGTTAGCAAGCTAAGTATAAGTTGATTTATTTAGGAGCTTTGCAGAAATCTCAGCAGAGAAAAATATTACAGCTTGCTGTCATAATTTCCTAAAGTTTAAGTGTTCATGGATTTGTAATGCTCCAAGCTAGGAGGGGCCACACTGTCATCCAGCCTGACCTGTTATATATCACAGGTCATTACATTTCACCAAGTTACCTTTGCATCGAGTCCAATAAATTGTGTTTTGCTAAAGACTATCTCCAGAAAGGCATCTGTCTGGATATAAAGACTTTAGGAGCCAGAGAATCCACCCTCCCCCCACCGCCCCTAGTGTGTTCCAGTGATTAGGCTCACTCTAATAAAAACACGTGTTATTTTCAGCTTAATTTGCCCAGCTTCAGCTTCCAGCCACAGGTTCAGGTTATGCCTCGCTTCACTGGACTGTAAAGCCCTTTGGTGTTCAGCCTTCTCTTCCCAGGAAGATGCCTCTCTGGAGGACCTTTATGGAGGATAAACACGCATAAGAAGCTCCATCTAAGTAATTTCTCTCCAACCTTTGATTTTGTTTTACAGCTGTTTCTTTGCTCTCTGGGTATACACCTTACAAGCAGAACTTGCTGAACCTACAGTATTTCAGTATCATTCTCACCAATCTCAACTACAGACAAGCTTAGAGCACAGTAACATCTTTATTCACACAAACATTACTGGAGTATTAGGCTGCAATCCATTGTTTTTCTTCTGGTCCAATATAACCAGTGGAGCATTTTGTTTGCAAGAGTATAGACCCCTTCCTCTTAGATGAGGACTGTATTTTTTATTCTAAGGTATACAAACTGGTATTTTAATTGTACCACTTCATTTCACCAGGCTATGTTTACCAAGTCATTCAGACCAGTTTATATCACTGCTCAGTCTTCCTGACTTTCACCATTCAGACAGTCTTTGCCTTATCTCCAGATTATGATTTTACTTTAACTCACAGATAAAGATGTTGAACTGTCAGGTCAAATACGAATTGCCACTGAACCAAAGCACAAAAATCTTAATTCAATTAAAATTCCTCATTCACAACTCCTTCAGGTTTGGTCAATCTCACGTATACCTTATTAAGAATGTGTAATGCTAATTTATTTCTGAAAAACAGCATGCAGAAGGTGGTTATGTTAGACGCCTTATAAAGTTGCATTACTTCTCTTAGCAATAATTTTTCTAATTCCAACAGAGAAGGACATCAGGTTTGATCTAAGAACTGATATTAATTCTATTCCTGTCCTTGAATGCTTCATTAACAGAGCCTTGTAGAAATGTATTCATTATTTTGACTGAGGCTGATGTTTGGTTAACTGGTTTAAGCTATCCTGTTTATTATTTGTGGCTACTGACTGTCTGTTTATTATGTAAATATTGGTAGTTTTAAAGAGTGTCCCAGGTCTTGTGTGGTCTAAAATTCAGACAAGATGAGTCTAAACTCATGTATTTATGGTTTGAAGATGCTTATTTTGCAACCGCTTCAGCATGCAAAGAACCACATTCACATCACCTTGCTTAAGTAATTTATGGGTCTCTAGCAAGGAAGTTCTTGAAAGACACACTTCTAAAGCCACAGGAACCCAAAGCAGAGGATTTGAAAAGAGTAAGGTGATGCTGCATGATTAGTGCCAGTGCAGATTATCCTCACTTGAAAACACTTACATGAGAAATGGCTACTGAGTGTACTCAGCTATCCTTACACCTGGAGGTGCTATTTGTGCATCAGAGCCTGTAGGTCTAGAAAAACCCTAATAACTTTGCCCCAAATGAGTTAAATCCATTTTGGGGTGTCTTCAGGCCAGGAACACGTACACATGTGCCGAAATGTTTGTTCTGACACTGGCAGCCCTGAGTAGTGGAACCGCAGCAGACTTATCATCTCTTCTCCCACTTGAATCCCACATGCAGGCAGGGAGTGTGACCACATCCCCATCCCTCCCCATCCCATAACAGCTGCCTGTCACACTGCAGTATCTTGTTGGGTTCCAGGCTTTTTTCTTACAATTATCACATTCCACTTCCAGTCACCGTGGGACTGAGCCACACTCGCCAAAACTGATAGAGTTGTAATTTTGACATATCAAAATCATTACACCAGCAGAAATCTCCTTGTCCCCCATGGCTTCCCCTCCAGCATGGACAATGTTGTCCGATAAAGCCTACATTTGCTCCAAAACTAAAATGATGCAGATGCGTTTTATACTGTGCAAGAGAGAACACAGCTGTAAGAGTTGCACAAAAATCCTGACTTCAATTCTAATCTTCAGATAACTCCTGCTGTGTAATATGCTCAGCACCAGGGGAAATATTAAAAAGATCTTCCAAATGACATTTTCATATAAAAACTTGCTAAATGGCAGACCAAATCCTCAGCTGGCCCGCATCAGTGAAGCCACGGATGTTTATCTCACCAAGAATATGGTTCAGCATCATGTACATAGAATTAAAGTGGCTTTGCTTGCCACTAACCAGTATTGAAGTCTGCAGGACTATAACAAAGAGTCTGCGGATTTATCTGAAACATTTGTTGATCTTTTAACTTGTACAGAAACCGAGGCCTGAGATGATGGCCTCAGTGTGGAAACATAGATTGATTAGATACATAATCTGCAGCATATCTTTCATCCCAGAGTGGTTTGCAAACATCACTGCCACAGCTTGCTTTCCCAGATAGCTCCCCTGGTACATGATCACCCTGTTTCTCAGAGCCCTGGGCTACAGTTCAACATGTCTGGTTACAAACGCACACGGGGCCATCACTTTGTCATTAGGGTTGCCATTGGAGATCTTTTATATTTCCTAGACACATACATTTCTGGGTTCACAAACTTTCAAGGCTTTGTAGGACAGGATGACCTGGAGCACTCAGACTTCAAGCACCAGGAACTGGCACTTTTCCTGTCTGCAAGAAGATTGGAGGTGAGGAAAGCCCAAGGAAGTGGAAGCCCAATCCCTGCTGGACCCCTCCACAGGCAGTGGGGTTGGGTGAACTAGACCACAATCCCTGGCATCAAGCCCTGAGCTACTCGAGAAAGGGGGCTCTTGCTCCCTCCATATCACCTGGCACATTGTATATAACAGACACTGACACCACCAGATGGGTCTCTCCTCTCTGCAGTGAGCACCCTCCTCATCAGGTGTGCTCTCCTCACAGCACAGTCAGTGTGTGCTTCATGACACAAGGTGCCCAAAACAGGTCATGGGTTTGTTTGGCTGAGCAGCTTCCATACGCCCTTAAAAATGTGAATTGAGGTACCTTGTAGATCCCAAACTATTCATCCCTGTCACTCAATGGTCCGGTTAAGCCTAGACAGCACCATTATATTTTGAATATTTGCCCAATATGTCCAGAATGCATCAATTTGGGGGTTTGTGTGAATGCAGCTGATTTTATAGTTGGAATTTGGGCAATTGCCACCACTCTTTTCCTTCTGCTGGCCCTCTTTCTCCTTACTCCAGTTCGGCTGCTGACCACACCGACCCTTTGGATGATGAGTACCCAGCTCATCAGCCCCACAGTCTCCAGCCAAAGCCAAAGGAGCCCTCCTCCTTGATGGGGCACCTGTCTAGCACGGGCAGCTCTGGACCTTCCATCACCATCCCATGGTGCCAGGGCCACGCACTGCTTTTTGTCTGCAGAAGGGGCAAAGGGCCACTGTTGTGGGACCCACAGAAATCTCTTTAGGTGCATTATTACTGCACTAGCAAGTTGCAGTCTGCAGCAGTTCCCACATCCTGGATAAAACTCCCTCCCTGCTCTGATTACTGCTAACTCATACTTTCCAAAGCTGATTTATCCCAGGCCTCATAAAAATGCTTCAGGGCAGCCAAAGCATGTTGCCTTCAGAACACACCAGATTCCTTCCAGCACCAGGTATTTTAAAAAGACGTATCCTTGGGGAGGATGCCTCTCACAGTCCAACTCCTACGTACAAAGGCTTCACACTTACCTTAAATCACACAGGGTGTCAGCTGGGCTGAACTATGATCACTGTTATTATTATTAGCCCTGGCAGGATCAAGACTTCCTTATTCTGGTCCCTGCCTGGCAGAAAAGAGAGGAAGGGTGGGAGGAGGGAGGAAAATGCTGAGCTTCTCACATGATCGTGGTGGGAGAGTGGCAGCAGCTGGAGTAAAAGGTTGGATTTCCTTAGATCTCTGCCCAGAACCCTGTGTGTTTGGTCACTTACCCTGTACATTTGGCCCTTTACTTGCTCCGCACCTACATCTACTCTCCAGGAGCCATAGGTACTTAAGCGAGCTGCAAGTCACTGTAGGTGAGCTTGCTCTTTGCAGCTAGGCTACCATCAGCCAAACCTGTCTTTGATGAATATCTACCTTCACCTCAGCAGGCCAGGGGCAGTCAGAGGAAGTCACCTGCCTGTGCTCAGCTAGGACTGGGATGTTCTAACCCTAAGGCCGTGCCTCCATCCCTGTGTTCTTCTGGAAAGCAGTGATGTCAAAAAATTGGGTTCACCATGCACCCAGACCAACTACTTACACTCTGTCTATTATCAGACTGTTTCTAGCTGCATTCTGTTTCTTGTAACACACTGAAAAATAGACCATTGTCTTTCACTGGCATTACTCTACGAAAGAAAAATATATGGAGGTATCAGTACAATAAAGCCAAGCAACAGTAAAACATCACTCTGTTGCACCCCAGGTAAAGGGTCTGCTGAGAGATAGCAAGCTGACACCCACCTGGTTTCTCTGAACCCCAAAAACCTTGTTCTGCTCTTTCAAAGACTCCATATTTTGTCTGGAGAAATGAACCAAAGAGAGCAAACAAACTTAAATGCTCCCACATGTAAACATGTTCCCATAACAATGAGAATGGAACATACCCAGCAATCAAAGCCCTGTGACTTTCTCCTAGCTTGTCTGGTGGGAAAATAGAGATGTGATGAAAGAAGAGTAGAATACAGACCCTCGGTTTCCTTGTTTCATACAGCCCCAAGTAGCATATGCCTTCCACCCCTGGCAGAGCCGTACCCTGAAGGCCTGCCTGTTGGGTGTGGCACCCATGGCACAAGGGGCTGTGCAGACATAGCTGAGAAGAAGTTGTCCCTGCTCTGGCCATTTTATGAACTAAGTTCAGTCTAGACATTAAAGTTACTTATTCATATTACTATATTTGCTTTTGAGGGGTAAGGGAGAAGCATGTGCCTTTTGCTTAACTTTGGAATTATAGAATCACAAAATCATTGAGGTTGGAAGAGACCTTCAAGCTCATCCAGTCCAACCCCTACCTCCACCACCACTAACCCACATCACCCAGCGCCACATCCAGGTGCATCTTTAACACCTCCAGGGACAGTGACTCTACCACTGCCCTGGGCAACCCATTCCAACACCCAACCACCCTTACAGTGAAGAAAATTTTCCTGATGTCCAATCTGAATCTCCCCTGCTGCAATTTAAAGCCGCTTCCTCTCGTCCTTTCACTGTGGGCACGGCAGTAGAGACCGACCCCCACCTCACTGCAGCCTCCTTTCAGGGAGTTGTAGAGAGTGATGAGGTCCCCTCTGAACCTCCTCTTCTACAGACTGAACAACCCCAGCTCCCTCAGCCATTCCCCATAAGACATTTTCCAGTCCCTTCACCAGCTTTGTTGCCCTTCTCAACTTTGTATTATGTAGGGACACTTTAGTCTAACACAAATACAATACATACAATAATTTAAGTACAAAGAGTCATCTACTTCAAAGGACATTACCCAGAGTTTTCTGAGTGTGATCAAAACCCAGTGGGACTTTAGTGGGCTCTGGATAAAGCCCCACATTACAAGGTTCCTATGCTGACAGATCAGTCAGGCTTCAGCAGTGTTTTTCTCCCAGAGACAGCAGATCCCCATCATTCCTGACACCAGGCAGGACACTATAGCAAACAATCAGATGTCTGCAGTGAACAGCTTTTCTCCCTAGCCACATACCCACCCCACAGACTTAACATAATAAGTTATTGTCTTCTTAAAAAGCAGCAGACACACTGATCACCCTCATTAAGGAAGCAGGACAGTTTTCTTCTATAAAACTTCAGTCTTCATAAATGTTGTAACTGGTCCAAAGGGAGAAGTGGAGTAGTTTAGTAGCCAGAGGACAAATTCACAGCTTCCCCATGTGTTGTTGCCCAGCTGGGGTAAAAATGAGATGGGAGGGGAGAATTTACTGAGCTGAATGTCTTTTTCTTCTCCTTTTCTTGTTTTCCTTTTCAGAGCACTGCTTTTGCCATGGGGCAGTGGATCACTGGAGGGACGGTTTTCCTCCCAGCAGCCTGACTGAATGCATCAGTTCAGCTGGCTTTCCAGTCTCATGGCAAAACCTCCTCAGCCAAGGCCCAGTTTGAGCCAGGTAGGGGATGCATAGGAGAAAAATGAGCTGAGATGCAAAGCTGGAGCTTTTCGAGATAGGGAAAACCAGACAACACCTCTAGCATTAAAGCCAGTAAATTGTGTGCTGGAGAATTGCATGTGACTCTAATTAGCACAGCAAGTCCTGGAGGGATGGACATACAACTATGGCAGTCAGGATTCAAATCATTTTGTCTGCTTGCATTCATTCACCTCCCTTACACCACGCACGACCGTGTGCCTGTGTGGTGTGTGTGGTGTGTATTGAGGGGTGAACGGCTCCCTCCACCCAAGAGGGATTGAGTAGGTGAGGTTTGCCAAGAGAGAGTTGGTTTCCTCAGTCCCAAGAGGATGGAGGGACCACGCATTTTTAGGAAATGGTCCTTGCCAGCAGGCATCCACCAAGACTTTGGGTTACTGAGCACTCCAGCAGCAAGCTGGCTTTGCGATCCACAGGCTGGGTCTTTCACCCAGTGTTTCCCAGAGGTTTCTGGTGAGACTTCAACCTAATAAACATCATGGTGAAGGGGTTGAACCCTAACTCCCACCACGATGTAATTCCAGTGGGTAAGAGATGTTCTTGGGTAGTTTTTGTGGTGATCAAGGTAGATGAATGCTGAGTAGAAGTGGTAGAGACAAGGATCCTATGGCAGCTAGAGAATTTAGGTACAGTGATTATTTAACATAGGATTTAAAGAGATTCCTCATTCCCTCATCCATCTTATATTTCTGCCCATCACTGAGGTATCACTGTATGACTAATTTTGTTATCTGAAGGAATGAATGCATGCCAGGATGTCAAGCCCTATTTTGCATAAAATGTACAAAACCCCATATAGAATAAAGCTGTTCAGTGAGACATTACCATACATTAATGTGATACAGGGCCACCTGTATGCCCTGAGAGTTAGAGAGATCTTGAGCTATGAAAAAAAACTTCAACAAACCACATATAAAAAAACCAACACGCCCATACAGCTGTTATTTCGCTTTATAGAGACACAACAGACAAAACGGTTTCTAAAAATAATAAAAAGATCACCTGTTAAAACCAACCACCCCAATTTGTAATATAAACACATTATATCTGTTTTATGTGTAATACAGAAGTACACATTGATTCACTTCAGCTTAACCTTCCAGTTTCTTCTTCAATCTTCTCCTTATTTCTCATGATTGCATTCAATCTAAATATATATATATATGTATATATATACACACACACCTATGGTAGCTTCTGTTACAGTGGGAGCATAAACACTTTTAACTCAAATTTCACCATCTTCCTAACAGCAAGTGTTTCTGGGGAACAGTAACAGCAGTTTTGCAAAACCACCTTGAAATGCCCTAATGGTACCACTGCAGAACCATTTTATCCAGTGATTACATTGTGCTTCCTCCAGCTTCTTTATACACGTCCTGTCGAATAAATGCATTGCTATCTACATTTGAATCCCTTCTGCTAGTGGTTTTAAAATGAAAACCTCAAACCAGAAAAGGATCAACACGTACTTTACTTACCTGAGCCATACAAAAATTGCTGGTCTTGCGATACCAGCAATAAGTAGAAATTCCATGTCCTTTTTCTTTACAGTGTTATTTTTGGTGCACAAAGACTGTTGGTTTTGAGACTTAACTTTGCTCAATAAGGTTTCCATCTCACACAATGATCTCCTCGTTCCTTTTTCCATTTTTTTGTTCTCTCCATTAACAACTAATCACACCCAGTATCTGCAGTCTCTCAAGCACAGAAATACTCACATTTTGGCACAAAGTCATGTACCTGGTTATTCCAGCTAGCATTTTCTGGATCTGAATGCATAAAACTTCTGAGGCCTGATGCTTTGCGGTCATAATGGCAACCTAACATTGAAAATGCCCTGTGGGGAGAACTTTTGACTTTTACTGTGGCTTTGTTTACTTGTTTATTAAACAGAAATGGTTTAATTGTTAGCTATTCAGATTTATAAGTTACACTGATCTAAATAATTCCCTAGTCAAATGGCAGAGAGAAACCCTGAGGCTCTGGGCTTTGGTGAGATTAAATGAGTTGTGAATTAACTATTTTAAAGCATTTGATCAAAGTGCATTCAGCAGATTCCCCCAAAGACATCCTGCTTTCTTGCCCTCGGTGCTCCAGTCTGCTGCAGTTCTCTATGGGAGTGGTGGTTGCGTGTATCTACAGTAACTTACAGTTGTCCACTATGTGTGCCTGCATAAACTTTTCACATGAAGAAAACCTTGGTTTGAAAGTAGTAACTCCAAAAACTGAGCACATAAAACAACTGGCATGTTTTTTTTCTTACTGAAGTTTTCAGCATGACTATATCAGCATTACTCTTCAAAATATAAATCAGATTTTCAGCGAGTGTGTTGCCTATTTACTACCTCCTTGCATCCCTCTGCTCCTTTCACATAACAGCTTATTTTAACCTGCTTTTTGCCTCCTCGCCATACAACTGTTTTCCCCAAACTGAGCAGGCAGCTCTTCCTAATGCTACTTCTCTGCTTTCACAGAAATTATAGCAGAAGAAGAAACTTGGCAATGGCTTATCACACTTGCAATATCCTGGTCTAAAATATGCTAGACATTTTGAACAACTTCCAGTTTGTTTGCAGGTATTGTTTTCTTTCCCACAACGTGCACTCCTCCAATTCCTTTATTCCTTCTACTAGTTTAGTGGCAAGGTGAATTTTTGTAGTTTTGTATTAGGATGAGGGGATTGGAAGGAGAATTACCTTTAAATGCCTCTATCCAACTTCATAAAACATGCTACACAGACCTATTGCATTTACATCCACACAAAAGAGGAGCAGCATCCCCGAAGCAGCAGAAAGGAGAATCAGATGAGTAGCATTAAATATTGAGTGCATCGATACATATGCATGAGTACAAATCTGCCCAGCCAGAGCTTCTGTGGTATTTGAAAGGACAGTAAACCCTGAAGAGCCTGAATGTTCACAGGAGAGCTTATCAGTTGTTGATGAGGCCCTGTCCAGCCTTACAGACAGCCAGTTTCCTTCTGCACCGGGGCACTAGTTTGCTGTGGAGCCAGCAGAAAGGTGATAAGCTGCGGAGAAGATTTTTTAGGAGTCTTGCCTATCTTTCACACCAAGTGGCCAGAGCACATTTTCCACAGTTGCCACTTACAGATAGGCTGGCTGCTCACGGATAAGGTCGAGAAAGAAAGAGGAAAATGGGTTCCAGTTTGCTTCCTCTCACAGTCTCATAGGACTCTGAGGTTAGGCCAGACTTTTTTCTTTTTCTTTTCTTTTTTTTTTTTCCCCTGCCTTTTTAAATATATAAGTTTCCCAGAGCTTATAATTGTACCAGACAAGGTAGCATGGAGTCAACTCAGAGCAAGAGATAGACCTCAGACTGGCTATCAGCAATTCCCTGTCTGCAACTGCCAGGCAGGAAAAGGCTGCAAGTTCTGCCAGCTGATAGCAAGAGCCTGGGTTAAACTGAGCTGCAAAACTTTTTCAGCCCTCTCAGAGGAAAGGGGTTCTTGCAAAGTTCACTTTTTGCCAAACTGCAAGAGACTCTTTTTGGGTTGGGGACCCAGGTAAGTGTGATGCAGAGCAGGACAGCATTGCTGCTTTACTGGGAAGGGGCATGCGACATCCAGCTCTGGGACAGAGCAGCCTCATCCCTTACTCCTGGGCTGCTTCTCTAGATACTGTGGGAAATGTGAATACTCAGTGGCTGAGGTTAGCATTTGGGGAGATAACATTAGGAAGCTCCATGGGGGGGCTTAAGCTGATGCCCGAGGTTGTTGTATCTTCATCTCTGAATCTTGCTCTGAATGTTTGACCCTCTTGCAGTTGCTAGAACTTTACCAGGGCGTTATCCTGGTCACTGCTTCCCAGGGTTGAAAATTTACACTTGCAGGTTAAAACATTTTACCCTCTAGTTCTGATGATGACAAAAGCCATCTCAAGTTACCTGCATGTAGTTTTGTTTAACACCCCCCTTGGGATAATGCTATTAGCACATAACAAGACACAATCACTATAGAGCTGATGTCCTGTAGTTCTGTGGTGGTATTGCATTGAGTGAGCAGTTTTCTTTTACAGCAGGGAGAAACTGCCAACTGCAGCACTGCATTAGCCCCTCTCAGCACCTAAGCAAGCCATCCTCGCTATTGCCTTCCACCGAAGAGTCTCCCAACAGAAGAAAGAGATACAAGCAAAAGGCTATGTGATGCTTCAAAGGTTAGCTGAATATTTGCTGCTCTAAGGCATACATTTGAAATAACAGAGTCCTGTGTTTGAGTGCTTCTTTGTCAGCTCTTTTTAGTATTACCAGTATTTTGGGGTCAACAAGTTAACAAGGAAATGGCTGAAAGGAAAAAAAAGGATTTCAAAAGTTTCCCAGTTCACACTACCTCTGGAGTCACAGACCTGAGCTGTCAAGCTGCCTGTATACTGCTGTATCTTCTGTTTTATGAAAATGCTGATATCTTCCACTTCTTGCCAACAAAAATTAAATGCCTCTCAGCTGAGGTCCTCTCCTGCAAGCTACTGTGACAACTTTGTCCTGCTGATGCTCAAACATTGTCCCCAAACTGTGTTCCATGCAGCGCCAGGCATGAGGCAGCCTCGATGGGTACCATAAGATGGCTTGACTGCCTCTAGCCTGCAAAGGGAGTGGAAAAGGGGCATATTTTGAATTTCACATGGTTTCCTTGCAGTCCCAGACCAGGTTTCTCCTGCCGGTGCAGCCGCAGCAGGGTGCCGCCAGCCGTCTCTGCAGCTGGCACCCACCACAGCTTCACCCCGTGGTGTGCCAGACACTCTGCAGCTCACATCACTCCTTCATGAAGTGATAACACTTCTAATTAGCACCCAAACCTCCCAAAAGGGGGGCAGAGGTGGGATGGGGGGGGACATAGAGGTGGCTCAGCTGGAGCTGCCACACTGCCAGCAGTAACAAGGCACTGAGACTGGAACGAGGAGGGGCTGGGAGATAAGAGAGGGCAAGAAGGGAATATTTTGCTGACAGAAAAGAAATATGCTTGGGACTAATGCCTAGTGCCAGTGATATTTTAATCTCCTTGGCAGGGAGCTGCCCTTCCAGGTGGGCAGAATGAATTTGGTGGTTTTAGTGTCTCCCCTCGGGTTGAGGGGCAGAGGGAGGAGTCCCTCTGCTGTGCACCACCCTGGCGCTGGGGGCAGAAAATATTCCCTGGCCTGGCAATCAAGAATTCATTAAGGAAAAATTAACTTGAGGCCTGATTTTTCCTTGGGATGACCGTTATGTCGGTGTCACCAGTAACTGCAGTGAAGTAATTCCTGACCTGTGTGGTGCAAAAAAGGGAAAGAGCCAAGCCTGCAGACTCCCAGGCCCCCAATCCTATTTAGCAGTGGCAATTAATGAGGCACCACTATGGCTGAATTGCTCACTGCAAGTCCACCTCCATGACCTCTGTGTCTGTCAGCAGCAACAGGAGCACTGACCTGGCTGAAACGTTCTCAGTGTTACCAAGAAAGCTCAGCACACACTTGTAAATCCATCATTCAGGAGGGCCCAACACCAGAAGATGGTATTCCTGTTTTATGGTCTACAACCAAAAAGACACCGTGCACAGGATAGAAGAGATTTTTCTGACCATTTACCCCTCAAGATACCCAATGGAACCACATAAGGACATCCCTTGTAGAGCCATCCATGTCACAAGGACAGATATCGTACCATCACAGCCACAGCTGTGTTTTTCTACATCCCCATTTGCAAAACACTTGTTCCTTGCAATACCTTGATGTTGTCCTTGGTCAGCATTTCCCAGTGATGCAGAGATAAGAAATCAGCACCAACTTCTACAACAGACTTGTAAATCTCTTCCCTGGCACAAGAACATTTTATCTTACAAGCTAGTTTTACACCAGGGAGATTTTACTAATTCCTATCTTATAACTGATAATGAAACAGCTCTAAATATAGGGTCTAGGAAAAAGGAAGTTTTGACTGAATTCATACTACTTTCTAGAGTTCCTAATTTGATGACTGTCTATCAATTAAGAAAAGAGTAGTTTTGCAAATTGTATGGGCAGGCTACCTGTGATAGCTGCCTGAGTTAGACCTGAAACTGTTAAAGCATCTCAGTCCACTTAGGGTGATGAGAGCAATTGAGAGCACCCCTTCTACGTGGATCAGTCTCAGTGCCTGCTGCTGGCACCCAGTTCAGCCTTGTTGCCTAACTGCAACGTTCACCCACAGTATTCATCTGGCACAGCTGGATGAGTTCTCATTATGGATGGACGAGGAAGGAAAAATATGATTTTGCTCTGGTTTAATTTCTAGAACATCAAAGAGTGATCCAAGGAAAGGAAAGAAAATGTTCAATTTACTCTTTGCAAGGTAAAGAAACCAGGCCTGGAGACATGCTACTTTAATTTGTCAGCGTATCACATACTGCTACTGAGAGCTTTCATTGTAAAGAGCCTCCAGTGTGGTCCAACACAATAACAGGGTATTGTCAGACAGGAAGAAAATCCACAGAATTTCATTGTGCCGAGGGACACCAAAAACTGGAGAACAGACAGTGGAAAAACACATATTACTGCAGCCTGGGAGCAGAGGTTTGTCAAATCCAGAGTGAAAAACAAAAGGGCTATAACCTATACTGGATAATATCAGAGACTACAGTAAAAAGGTTAAAAGAAATCATCCCTTTCTACCACGTGTTTATTGCCTGCCTTTGTTTAGTCTTACAAGCCTGAAGGCTGATTTTTCCCTTCCTGATCACTAGTTTTGGGGACTNTCACTGGAGATATTCAAAACCCGCCTGGATGCGTTCCTGTGTGATGTACTCTAGGTGACCCTGCTCTGGCAGGGGGGGTGGACTAGATGATCTTTCGAGGTCCCTTCCAACCCCTTAGATTCTGTGATTCTGTGATTCTGTGATCCAAGATGTTGCTTTCTTCAAAGAGCTCACATAGACTTCAGTGCAGAATTAGGACATTGGTCGCTCCAGGAGAGGAAACACCAAATGAGTATACAGAGAGAAAAAAAACATCCCAAATGAGACCAATCCAGCAGCAGAGACATGCACAGGCTCCCTCGTAAAATGTGACAATCAATATAACAAAGAAATTAAATTTCTGCCAACCCTCTGATAGACTTTGTGCGTGCTGGGCCTGGATATTCCCTCCTCTTCCTCTCCGCCTTAAGAGGAGATGTTATTTGAGCCAAACATGAAGCTAAGCCTGCCAATAAAAATGTATTGGCTTGCTGACAAAAGTCTACCAGGTGCTGGCAGCACCATCACAGAGACTCGGTGAAGGCAGGGCATAGGGTTGCTCAAGAAAGCATCACTCAGACTGAAGGGGTGTATGTTTGCCTAAACTACCAGCTAACTGAGGTGGGAAACGACTTCTCAAGGAGACGGACACTCCTGCTGATCTTGATTAACTCCCTCTGTACTGTGGTTTACAGAAATATGTCAGCGTTCTCCATCAATCTGCCAGCAAGTCTTTTCTCTAACATATTTCAGCTTGCCACTTGGCCTTTCACTGCCGATAGGTGCTGCCACAGCTGATACAGCTCCTGCACAACATCGGGGAGCCACGCTGCTTCTTCCTGCTGGTGCTGACCTTCCTTCTTCACCACAAAAATGAAGAAAGTTGGCAACTTAAAAAAAAAAAATAAATGTTGTCCTGGAATGTCTGTAGTTGTGGATTTGGAAGGTGTCTTTTCAAATCCTCCCTGGGACTGAGAATAGTTACAAGAAGTGTCAGGGATGGTGTCATTGAGGAGTATTGGTGCTGTTTTGAACACACATCTCTTGGTATAATTTGCTGAGTACAATTATAATATTTTAACTCTTAAAAATGTTATTTTTTTTTAAATTGATGGAAATGTTGTGACATCTCAATAGGGCAATTTACATTGCACTCAAGAAGAACTGAATTTACAAATGCAGGTTGGGAAATGCCCGATAAGACAGCCTGATGGGAAAAGAAGTGGGACTTACAGCTGACCATGACTACTCAGAAAACAACCTGTGCCTCTGTAGACCGGCACATCACTGTGCCCTCTGTACCCCTGATAGTGCTCCACTGAAGTACTGCATTAGGTATCAGGTGCAGTACTTCAGGCAAAAGTAAGTATTCCTCAGCTGTGCAAGCAAAATGCATTTACAGTTACAAAACAGCTTGAGAGAAGGAGAAAAGGGACCCAGGATGGGGAAAGCTGGATTGAAAATCATTCTCTTTAAATCCTCTTCTGCCTCTAGACCCTCCCATGCATCCTCTTTTCCTAGGGCACCTTCCTCTTTCTGGACCACCACATTCCTCTGCTACCCCAGCAGGAACTCATACAGGGGCTAGTGGTCTGCTGCAAGAAGAGGTGTGGAGTGGGGAGTCTAGAGGAGAGCATAGAGGGAGCAGAGCAAGCAGAGACTACAAAACGTGGTTTTGAAAGAAAGGTCAAAAGAATCAAAATAACTGCTGTGTTAGTTTAAAGAGACATGAGGAAGGGATATGTAATTTGCTCATTGCCTATCAGAAATTATGCAATACATAAAAAACAAAAAAGGAGAACTGGAAGTCAATACATCATTCAGGTTCCAAATAACCATGTGACTACAACATATATTGTTTTTAGGTTGGGTTGTCAGATGAATGGCTCCTTGTGGATGCTCTGTATTGCTTCTTTGGGGTAGACCTCCTTTTACTGTGTCTCTATATAGCATCTAATTCAGTAAGGCCCTGCTCCAAAATGAAAGTCTATAGACAGCAATACAAAAGTCCACTGAAGAACATTTA
Organism: Aegotheles bennettii; assembly: GCA_013398125.1. Taxonomy (NCBI): domain Eukaryota; kingdom Metazoa; phylum Chordata; class Aves; order Caprimulgiformes; family Aegothelidae; genus Aegotheles; species Aegotheles bennettii. The sequence goes on along the minus strand of VZRW01004527.1, from coordinate 403,270 downwards.
GCCAGTTTTAAATAGCTGGAAAGATTGGCAGTGAGTATTCTAATTGCTTAATCTGTCAATAGGTCATCACTAAGACTATGTAATATTTAAGATCCAAAAGAAAAGCAGCCTTGAAACCCATGTTTGTTTTTTTTCCATTACCCAGGAATTTAGGTGGTTGGCATTTGAGCTTCATATACATAAGCATATATATGTCAGATCATTAAAAGAGATAAAGACCTAACAAAAACCTGATCTGCCTCAATTAATATGTAGAGTACTGGTGGGCTAAAACTTTTACATTGAGCTGTTTGGGTTTTTTTAAAGTTGATCAAAAGAGAAATCCTTCTGATTACTAAGTGTCTCTATGTAGCTAAATATTAATTTCTCATTTTCACCACTGCAGAGCCTGTGTGTCTTCCAGTTGTGCCATAAAAGGTCCAGCTACCTTTTCTCCTCCCTTCCCTAAGGGGAGGACGTGCATACAAATGGAGTCTGCATGAAAGATAACTTGCTGCAGTGGCTCACGTGCTGCCACTACTGCAAGGGAGGAGCATGCAGAGAAAGGTGAGCATTGGAATGATACATGAAAACCAAGTGGAGAGGTTTTTAAGCCAGACATTTTGTAATATATCTTCCTAGTGGATAAATTAACAGATTAGTTTCTCTGAACTTCTCAGTGTAATTTTGTTCTGTCACACCTCGGGTGGGACTTTTTAAAAAATGCAAGTATCCCTGAATGGCTTGTTTTCTTGTAGGTGACAGAGCCAAAAGGTGAATGAACAATTATCTTCAATCATCTTCTAAACTTGTTCATATGCACCAACGGACAAAGGGAGGATTCCTCTTTCAGGAGGAAGAAGCAACCAACTTGAATCAATTGTGGTCCAGCCTGTGAATGCTGCTGCCTTTTTCTTTCTATTTTTTTTTTTAAGGATGGGATGGGTTAATTTCCAGGTTCAACACAATTTATCTGTGCTGAGCTGGAAGAGTGTTGAGTGGGAAAGGGTTTCATTGTCCACTAGGGCCTTATGGCTCTTCAACACCCACCACTTCTGCCTCATGTCAAAGAAAAGCAAATAGGTTTATTAAATAGCTGTCAGGCCGAATGAGGCTGTACAGAGAACAAACAGAAGGGAAATTGGATTAGAGGCAGAGTACATGCCACACTAAACAAGGGTACAGATTTACGGCTTTCTCTGTGCAACTGGACAAAGGACTTTGAAGATGAGTTTTGGGAAGGGGGAGTCAAAGTCTGGGGAAGAGGGGGCAGGTGACCTGCACAGCCCTGGCAGGGCAGCAGTTGTTCTCCTTGATAGCTAGGAGCATGGACATGGAGGTACCCCTCCTATTCCAAGCTCCTGGCTGTATTTCTCCAGCATGTCCTTTCAGCATGTAAATAGAAAGCATATCCAGGCTGTCCCCTGCCCACCTCCCTCAGGGTAGATGCCTCCACCCTGACCTTCCCAGGTGTCAGCCCTAGATCACACTATCTAGCCCAGCACAGGCAACAAGAGGGAAAAGGAGTCACAGCAGAGCTACAGAGAATTAAACTTTCCCCGATAAAAGCTTTGGCTCACAGGCAGTCTCAGAGAGGTTGGGCTCTTTTGCAAGTGTCTGATAGTTATTCCCAGAGAGACCCCAGCCAAATTCTCACCACAGAGGAGGAAGTGCCAAAATATTCTTGAGTTGTTTTTAGCTAGAAGAAAAGCGAAGAAAAATGCAGATGTACTCACCAAAGGGACTGCAGAGGCCTGTAAGGTCAGAAGGATAGTAATGTATCAAGCAATGTAAGGAGCTATGTGTTTTGGGCTGGAAAGCTGCAGACCTCAACGAGTTACACGTGCAGTAACTGGAACTGACTATTACCTGTGTTGCTATAGCAGCCTGAACTTTTGTTATACCAAGTGAGGAAACTATAACCACATCACCCAGAGCACAGTAACTGACACCACTATGAGAAGATGCAGGTCTTGAACTGTTTAACCTTGCACCCGCCTTCAGCAACCTGTGGTTTTGTCTCCTGCAGCCAAGCTGGAAAGCAAAGCACTAGATTCCAGATGCTCTTCCACCTTCAAGTCCAAGACCAAGCACTTCTCTGGGCCTTCGCCTCAAACCACATCAGGCAGGTTGGGTTTTCTTCACACTTCCATCACAGCACCATCATATCAAGACCACAGGCTTTCAGGAAGGCAGAACATCTTTGGAGTCCTCATTGACCTTACAGCTTCGCTCCCATCTCTATAACAGTGCAGGTAAATGCACTGCTCAGCATATTTGCATCAACAGAGCTGGTAACCAACACTCCTGGAAGTTTGAGTTGACTGGCACTGGGATATTTCCCGATTTGTTAGTGTATGCTAGTAGAGTTTTTCCAGTCCTCAGGAAAGGTAAGAAAACATGGGAGAGTGGACACACCGGGTGAATATTCTATAGCAAATTGTCAAATTTCAGTTTTGGAGTGGAATTCACTGTTTCTGAGCCCAAAGAACATTCCTGCCTCTTTCCATCAGAAACGTGTAATAAAAGTGTGAGCAGGTACAACCCTGTGCTTCCCTACAAATTTCCAAGGTACCATTATCCTAATGACAACGTGTCTTTCTGTGTTTTCACTTGTTAATCTTGAATTTGCATATCATCATCTGAGTTTTTTAAACACACAGTAGCTGGTGAGTTTTCTTTGGTGCTTGACTGTATCACATGCTGTGATATTTATCTCACATCCAGAGATTTCAAGGATCATTTGTCTTCAGATCAGTGTGCATTTGGCATTCTTCTTGATCATTTAATTTCCAGGAATTTTACTGTGAAGAGCAGTTGTGAAGATTGACACTGAGCGCTAAATACATTATCTGTAATGGTGCAAAAACACCTTAACACAATGCTGCAAAAAGAAGAGTCTTCACTCCATGTATGGTCTTTGTACCATGTTCTCCAAACCAAGGTCATCTAATGGGGTCTTAAAGGTTTAATATAGCATAAAATACTCTGGCATATCCATTTTTCAGTCACTCAAGTAAAGCATTCAAAATATAAACCTTGGTTCTTCCATTCTCCAACATAAGCCTTGAAGTCTAATAAATGAACCAGTTAAATCCTTTGAATATTTACTGTACTAGCATCTCTAAGATGACAGTTGAGAGCATTAGAAAATATTCAGATATTCTGCTAAATAAAATAAGACAAAGAAAATTAAAGAGTTTGGGTTTTTTTGAAGAGGGAAAGTACAATCATGATAGTCTAAGTCACATTGGTACTAAAATCTCCGATATCTCAAGTTCTTAACCTGGAAACATCAATATTCCTTTCACCATTAGGGGCATGATCAAGACCTGTATTCCAGCTAGCCAAAATATGAACTATCTAAGGTCCTTAGGCAAGCACAACATATTGTCTAACTAATAAGCTCATTATAAAGACAACCAGGTTGCTTGAGGGATCCTGTCAGTAAAACCAACAGTTGGGGTCTGAGGGGGACCACCCAAACAAGCTGAAAATGTTTTTCCCTTCGCCTGGGAACACCGCAGTCACCCAGTTTCACACTCAGGCTTGGCATGTTCCTTATACAGCCATGCCAGAGGAGATGGGGATGAAAGAGACCATACGCCCAGCCCCCAGGGCACTGCTGGAGGGAGGAGGGACAGCGAGCTGTCATCCCCAGCACATTATCTGCCCTCCGAGTGACAGGCACCTGTCATCAGCGGCCAGGCAGGGCGGTTGTGAGTGCTGGTCCTCCTGGTCGCAGAACAGCCCTCCGAGGCACTGGTCGGCTTTGGGTCCTGGTGGAGGCCAAGAAATCAGCTGCTCGGGCTTCAGGCACAAGTAGGCACCTCTCTGAACTTGGTAGATGTTGTTACAAAACACAGAATTCAGCGTTATGGTGGAAAGTGCTTTGCCCAGCAGTTGTGCCTGCAGTAAAGATGGTGCATATCCAGGCAAAATCCATCCCGGGACAGCTCATGGATCAAGACCTAATGTTGCTTACAAGAAGTCACATTTCTTTTGTCTCACCACTGTGACAATGCCAAAGTGTCCTCTCTTTCTCCCCACCAGTTTGTCAGGAGCCGATGTTGTTGTTAGCAGAGAGCAGCTGAATGTTCCCCTGATGTACCGCAGGAGCTGGAAGCAAAGGCTGCTTTCGAGTGCATTTTTTGCAATGATTCAGTCGCTCTGGCTTGGGATGCTGTGGCTGTGCTTAATTTTACGGTCATATTACATGCTGATAGATCTTACTTTTTTTTTATTTCACTAACAGAAGGCATCAGCATCTTGCTCATGAATTATCTAAACAGTTTCAGCTCTCTTGATAACGAAACATAAATCAGTGGGCAAGTTGATTAGTAACATGCTTGTAAAAATATTGCACATAAGCCAGTACTGGCAAAAGAGCATTTAAGCCAAATGTTGTAGGCTTTAGCTTGTTTGTTTGAAACAAAATAGCTAGGACTATACACATGTGAAGTGTTAATCATTTGTACCACAGCAACACACACAGGTAGTAGCTACAAAGTAGGTCAATACAGGGTTAGAAGGCTGGGAGTACTTTATTTAGGGCTGAGGAAGGAATGAATCTATATTTATAACGGGAAAGATTTTAAGGAAGTGATGACTGTTGGTAAGACTCTTTCATCGTCATCATTAGTGAGACTCAACCACTTTATTAAGAGCAGATTTAAGCCTACATAAGCTTCACCAGAAAGAGTTAGGTTAATAGTGGTCCCTACTGAAAATCCTACTCATTATGCATGCACAAATACTGAATTAGTGAGCAACACAGTAAAATCACAATAAATCAAATAATGATGCAAATACAGCAATAAATCTTGTGTTACACATCATTACAAGTTTTAAGTCTGGCACTAAGCAGAAAGTGTATTTGAGATCACAGTAGAGCTTTCCTCAGAAGCCACAAAACTGATAGTGTTAGTGTTACAAACCCAGGCTGCGTGTAAGAGCCACCAGGCCTTGCTTTTTCTATATGAACTAAAAAAAAAAAACAAAACCAGCAGATAAATGTGCCATTAAGTTGCTATGTGGCTTTGCCTGACCAGAGATTTTGCCTTGAGCAAGTTTCCTGCACAATCAGGCACATTATATGCCTGCAGACAAAAATGTTGTGCTAGATACGGAGTGCAGATTTGACTAACATATACTATATTATAGCAGCAGTTACTAAAGTGTTTGGAACGTGGTAGAAGCAATAGATTGATAAGCTTCCAAAACAAGCTGTAGATGATGTCCAGTTTCTGGTAAAAGTGTGGTAAGGAAAAACCAGCCAAACCCCAGAAGCCACTGAAACCCTAAACCGACCAACCGAAAACAACCCACAGATTGAGATAGTCAGCTTTCAATGACCTGTGAAATTACTGAAGCAATAAAATGGAAGCAAGTGAAAAGGACATGAACCGCAAGTTAAAAATCTTAGAGAAGATTAAGGCCAGGTCTGCATTAGCAAGCAGTAACACTGCAGTAGGAGATCTGTAGAGCAAAGCAAGTGATGATGAGAAGCCAACCTCCATACCACACACACAGCTGAGAAGATGCTTCAGCCTGGCTCACCCCATTCCACCAGACTTAGCATCAGGCACACATCTGCTTTCTGCCCATCCAGAAGAAACATAATTTGTGACCTCCAGGGCTGCCCCACAACACAAACCAAACCAAAGCATGCTAAGTGGGGACAGGTGAGAGGTGGACTTCAAAAGCGCTCCTGCCCTACACTGATATGTTAATGTAGGTGCATCGTAGCTTATCTAAATGTATACCTGCACTGGAGAAATTTTCTATTCAAACTTTGCAATATGAGGGCCAGCAGCAGAAAATATCTGTGATCACTTCCTGGTAAGCAAAGTTACTCCGCTCCCCATCAGCAGTTTCTCACCCTGCTTTTTCTAAAGAGGGACAGTTCCTTTTGAGTAAGAAGTAGATACCAAGATACACTGGGCCAAATTTAGCCTCGCAGCCCACAGGTTCACACAACAGGTTTGTAGACAACCATACAGCCTGTTTTTCATACTGGCTTCTGTTTCAGGTAGATGCTCTCAAAACAGTCAGCCAGTCACACCATTTTCTCTAAGCAGCCAGACTGTGACCACAACCAAGAAGTCTTAAATCCCTAACCACAGATTTCTGAAAACGAGACCATGCAAGCTACATTTAACTCTCTTACAAGTTTTAGAGAAATTTGCTCATCCTGTAGTATTGAAAAGATGTAATTCTGAACTAAACTGAATGCCTGTAAGGTGGTACTCTGTCATGCAGGCAGACACTATTTGCCTGTCATCCTTTGTGGGTGGTCTATGGGTCATGGAGGATGTGTAAGTCTTGATACTGTACTGTTCTGAAACCCCTTTCATAACACAGTGGTGGAGGAAAGTTGGTTAATGCCAAAGACAGACTTTCTGTAGTAGTATGGTTCATTTTTTACATGAATCTCACTTCAAATTTTATACATCAAGAATAAGCACATTTTAAAACAATCACCACCAGCTCACTGGTCAAGGACAAAGTGAATCTCCTGAGTTAATTTAGCATAATTCTGTTTGATTTGAAGTTTATCTACTTTTTGATAAATCAAGGCCTGTCATTCTTCAGGCATGGTTACAAGAAAAAGAGGTCCCCTGAGTGACAGCTGATGTCTCCCATCTTCTGGGCTCTCTGGACCTTGAATTTTGATTTGAGTCCCTTCCCAGCTGGGACTGAAAAGGCAAAAAGTTTTTTCTCAGACTTGATAGGCAAAGTCCCAGAGAAGTAGTACATTAAACACTAACCTGTAACTCCAGAAAAAAACAGGACTGGTAGTTGTTTGCAAAAGCCTGAATTAGAGACTAGTGACTGGAGATAAGATAGGCAATCAGCTCTGACTCTGCCACTGCAGACTTCTGGTCTACTTGCAAGAGAAGACATGTCATCATTTCTCTTGACAGTCCCCAGGATTTCAGGGAGATTGCCTAGCAGTCACAGGAGGAAGAGGGAAATGAAAACAGTACTCTTAAGGAAGAATGAAGGATTTCAGTAGAGAAGGTCTTAGCTTTATTTTTAACAGAGAGCCTACAACATCTCTAAGTAAGGTTAGATATGGCTACATATGTCATCTCCATATCCTTGAGCAGGGACACTGCAAGATATTGATGTAACAGATTTTGCTGTTGCAAGAGCCCCTTACCTAAGGGTCACAGTGTTGGAAGAAGCCTAAATAGAAGGGAAGGTCAGTTTATTTTTTGTACTGTTCAGTAGTTATTTGAATAACATCCTTTTTTTAATTGGAATTTCTTCCTAATCTGCCTAGGCCTCGTGTGCAATTATACTGGCCAACTTAATACTGGAAACACATCCTCCAAGACACTTTATGCAGAAAAAAGGTCGCACACTACATTAAATGCACAGCCTTTGTCAGAAGGATAAAGATCACAAAGTAAATCTGTCAGCTGTACGCTGATCTTGGTATTCAAACAAGGAAATGGTAGGGCTGATGCGGTTGGTCCACAGGGCAAGGTTTGCTAGGGATGCTTTTGAGGCTCATGTTAACCTCTCCAATGGGTGGGCAGCATTGTGGAACCCTGGAAAGCAATTGCCCAACACCAGCCTCTAGCACTGCATCTGTGCAGCAGCTCCTTTAGCTGTCAGTGGGAGCAGACACTGTTGCTGATGGCTGGCTGCATGGAGGATGAGAGGAGAGGCACTAGTCCATGAATGGTTGTAAATAATGTCACTTGTTATTATTTCCATTCTGCTGTGCAAATTCCTGTGCAAGCACGTCATTAAAGAAATAGTTGTTTCACTACAGGTTCTCAGAAGGCTACAAAAATACTTGGTGCCTACATCTAGTTTTAGAGATGGTACCTTATTCCATAGTGGAGAAAAAAATGTAGGCAAGTTAGGAACTAAGCACAGAAGTTGCATTTTCGCAGTTGTTCTTGGCTGTTTGAGGTGGTCACTGCTCTCAGAAACATACATCTACTGTTAGGGGTACCCAGAGAAATACAATAGTGCTATCCATAGCCAGACCATTCCCTGGATTGGTGCCAAAACCAGCAGAAGAAAGAGGTTATGAATCACAGAAGGTTTTAGGGGTGAAGAGAAAAGGCAGAAGGGTTGTTGGAGGGACTTTCCCCCATTATGGTGCACAGTCCTATTGACAGAGAGCACATGGGTTTCCACCCGGCTGTGTGGGCTCCCATTTCTCAGACTGATACTTGGAAGCTGAAGGCAACTATATTATCAGTAGGTGCACCACTGCTTTCTCTCCTCAGTACTCATGCTACCAGGTATGTAATCAACTATAAACCTCCCTAGTCCAAGTCTGGGCTGCTTCTATCACCTCCCCCTCTATGAGGGCTCTAACTGAGCCTTTTGTCACCAAACCCACTGCACTTGTCCCCAGGCTTCTCAGTATCTTACTCAGGAAACACTAATTGAGTTGGAAATTATTCACAGGAGGGTTCTCCCTTCCTCTCCCAAATGAAACATCTCCTCCTGCTATACGTTCTCTTTATCCTGACACTATTCAGGACAGAAACATATGAAGAGACTTATTGCAACAGAGCTCCTCCTTCCTTCCAGGAATGAATAAAATGAAAAATTCCAAGGTTTCTTGATTTTTGGTCTCAACCTTCAGGCCAATTTACCAGGAGGTGTATTCATGTCCATTTTTATTTTACACAGCCTTTCTTCTTCCTTCCCTCAAGGCAGCCCTCTAAAGACCACACAGTATGCAGCATTTGGAATTTTTTTTCTTTTTTTTTTTCCTTTTTTTTTTCCTCTGGAGTTCATTCTAAAGTACTTCCACAGATATTTTTCTTGCTTTGTGTTGCATTTCCTCTGTAAGCCTTAAAAGACTTGGCAACACAACTTCCCTGGCTGGTATAAATACAGCCACAGATATTTTTGAATCACAAAAGCAAACCTTCCTACTTCCCCTCCCTCCTCCCCAAAACCCATATCATGCAAGCATCTCTCTCCTCCTTCTGATGGAAGTAATTTCATTATTTTAAAAGCACTTATGCAACCAACAGAGGCAACACCACGTGTGCGTGCACACACAAGCCTCCTCAGGAGTCAATACTGTGTGCCCTCTCCCTACTTTATCCTTTCTCTATCCTTTATCAATATTAATAATTTTCTTTTACATTTTAACTTGGTGCAGATTGATATCCACTATATCTATCTTAAACATGACTTTCCAATGTACAATGTTAAACCCAAGCAGGTTGCTACCTTCAGCAGAAAAGGCACAGAGAATGCCCTTTTGATGACTTGTATAATTCTGGCTTCATCATAAAAGTCACCTCCTTTTAACAGAGCAATGATCCCCACAGGACTCGATTAATTCTGCACACTCCTAGTCCCTGTGCATGCTTAGGGAATCTTCATTTATTGCAGCAATTCCCCTTACTTTGTAGAAAACTAACTGCATTGTCACTTCTTCCCAGTGTTTGGGGAAAAGATGTTTGCTGACTTTTGAGTCGTGACTGCTTTTAAGAGTGGAGAAGAGGGGAGTGTTTGTGGGTTTTGTTTTGGATCTTTTTTTGGTGGTTTTTTTTATACTTGCTGTTTCTTAGGTCTGAATTCAGCACTCCTCACGTAACACTGCTTTCTACTGAAAGTATCTATAGTCTTGCCCATGAATTACTTTTTCTGCAATCCAGTTCTACTAAAACACTTCCAGCTACAAGCAGTTACCCACACCATATGTGCCCTGAAAGCCAGCACAGTAAGCTCTTAGAGACAATACTGACATAAACACTCCCCTCATCACTGAGCCTGGGCGGTCTACCAGAGAGACTGGACTGAGACAGTCATTCCAGGTACAGTACTACCATTTCAATGCTTGGTTATGTCAGGCAATATATTTTCCCTCCACTCCCCTGAAAAGTTGAACATCCCAAAGTAGGAGAGGCTCTGGTGTTTTTTGGCACTTCCCAGTGGCTTTTGTCAAGCAACAAACAATCCTAACTTTGGGAAGGGTATTTTATGTACAGACCTTCTTGCGTTATAAGCAGTGGTACTTAAATGTACAGACGTAACAGGAATGGTTTGACAGGCAGAAAGGGGACCTGTGGTATTCAGCAATCCCACCTTTGTCTGGTGAGCTATGGGCAGGAAGAAATCTGATGTTATCTTCCTATACTCAAATGTCAATATTCTCCAATAAAAACTTCTTGTGTCCCTGCAGAGGATAGTGCCAACATTCAAAAAGGGCAAAGAAATAGCTGTGCACTTTATGCCTTAGCATCCAGCAATACTTGTGCTTCTTCTGATTAAAAAAATTATAAAGATAGCTGAAACAGCCAAAAATACAAAATTCAGATTGTTGTGGGATGTTAGAGTTTCCTGTAATGTAATTTTAACAGAGGAATAATGTTTCTTTTAAGTATACTGGTTCCTCATGTGACTCCTGCTCTTGGACGTGTTTAGAAGCAGGTTGCTGGAAGGGCTCTATAGAAGCCCCTATAACAAATGTCTCCTCCCTTCTTTACTCCGTTTTGCAGCCTTTGCACCTCATGAAGTGTGATCCCCAGTGCAGGAGCTGAGCCATGTTCCTTCCAGAGCAAGGGAGCTTGACTACTTGATAGTTGCAGTAACCTTAAGTGTAAGAGTCAGAGCCACAGCAGTCATTCAGCACACCCCCACATACGCTCCCCTTCCCATCTCATTATGCACTTTAATGTCCATTAAGTGTTAGCAGCTGCTTCCCAGTGAGCCTGAATTTCTACTTCACCCAGCCCTCCCCAGTACTGATGTCAGTTGTATACTTGTATCCCTAAGTACTGGGGCTTCCTCTCTTCCTCCAGACAGTCCTTCTACACCCATCATCTGTGCTATGTATTTTCAGGCATTTAGACTGAGCTACCTGTAAGCACTTCTGAGCCTCCCAGGCTTCAGGAAGAAGAGGAAACAGGCAGCAGCTCTCAGAGCAGCAAGGGGCAGGACTCTCCAACATTAGCCTTTTGACTAGCTATGGAAGGGCCACAGCCTTAGGAGACCAAAACTCAAGTTTGACTATAAGCAGAGCCGGCGCACAGCTCTGGCAATGAATCATGTACACAGGAGTGTGTTTCACCTCCAAATGCACACTGCTTCCCTGCTGCAGGAAGAGCTGCAGCTGCTGGAGGGCAAAGGAGACTGAGCCATTTAAAACTCACTGTTGGAGAGAGTCCAGAGCAGGGCCACGAAGATGATCAGGGGGCTGGAGCACCTCTCCTGTGAAGACAGGCTGAGAAAGTTGGGGTCGTTCAGCCTGAAGGAGAGAAGGGTCCAGGGAGACCTCATAGTAGCCTTTACAGTACTTAAAGGGGCTACAGAAAAGCTGGAGTGGGACCTTTTACAAGGGCATAAAGTGATAGAAGAAGGGGGAATGGGTTCAAACTAAAGGAAGGTAGATTTAAACTGGATATTAGGAAGAAGTTCTTTACTGTGAGGGTAGTAAGACACTGGCACAGGTTACCCAGGGAGGTTGTGGATGCCTCCTCCCTGGAAATGTTCAAGGCCAGATTGGATGGGACTTGGAGCAACCTGGTCTACTGGGAGGTGTCCCTGCCATGGCATGGAGGTTGGAACTAGATGATCTTTAAAGTCCCTTCCAACATAAGCTGTTCTATGATTCTATGAAAAGTCTTGCCATGGATCTGTTAACTTTTGTTAATATTATTCAGCACGATTTCAAGCAAGAATATTCCACTTTCCTGGGAAATTATGGATTTTTTTTTTGTAAGATAGAAAAAAGTCTGTACACCTCTCTCTGTTCTCTGTGAAAGAAGGGAAGGTGGTGAATGCTTCTTACTCTATCAAGACAGAAAGAAGAGATACATCAGAACAGTGATGTCACTGCAGCATTTAAGTATGATTTATTCAATTTATTTGCTTCAGCTTATGTTTATCTAACCCAAACAATGTTTCCCATTGTTAGATAAGAGTGAATTTAGCATTCAAGTTATCTTACAAATATTACAGACAACACCTACAGATTCTACATTTGCACCTTATTTTTCTTAACCCTTGGAGTCCCCAACAGCATTTCTTTGTCTATACATTTGGTCAAATGTACAAATAACACTGAAAAGACAAGAAAAAATAGACAAACAAATATCACAAGAAGCAATTGTCAGCCTGAGACAAACCCTGTTTGGAGAAACATCAACAGAAGATCTGTGATGGACCTGCAGAGGAACAAGCCTGTAGTAGATATCTAAGAGCAGAAACCTTTACCAGAATTCCCATACAGACAGCATGGATATCATGCTACACCCACGGGGCAAAACCCTTTAAGGAAAATGAGCAATACTGTGTTATTAGCTCATTTTCCAAAGGCAGGCTTGGCAAGGGAAGACTAGCTATGGAATAGATGTCAAGAAGAGTGAGAGCCGGGGAAGCAATTGCAAAACAAATATAAAGAACTGCCTCCAGATGTTCAAGCAGATCCTCTTTTCCTCTGACCAGAGTCATGGAGGAAAACTGCAGCTGCTCGTGTCTGCTCAAGATTTATATTAAAAATGAAAGCATCAGCATTTGTCCATCCTCCTTCAGGGTGTGCTGGAGTCACCCAGGCTCCAGCAGAACATAATCTGCACGTGGAGGTTAACATGGTTGAATCAATCTGATCACGGATGAAAATTCAGCTGCTATCGATTCCCCGCTTACACTGATTGCCCTCCCCGGGTCAGAATGGAGACCCGTCCCATTGTTCAGTGAATACAGTATTCTGTTCACTACATCAATTACCCTGACCCCAGGGGGTCCAAAAGCCTCCCTGCTCACCCATTTACAGTGACAGCTGTCATGCTAATGAATCCACATTGACATTATAATTAAACCATTACACAAAGTGAGGCCCTGCTCTCAGCTGTACAGCAAACACACACAGGGCCACTTTGGAGAGGTTGCCTATCAGAAATGCAGTATAACAAGATGAGGTACCCCTCAAGTTTTAGAAGAGGAAAATGCAGGCAGAAGATGCAGACTAGAAGAGGGACTAGAAAACAAGGACAACCCTTGAAGAAGTGACTTTTGGTTCCCTCTTTAGGGTAGCTTTTGACAAAGAGGTAGTTTCATGACAGATTAACTTCCTGACAAGTCTCTTTTTGGAGTACATCTTGAAGAAGGAGCACTTTGGGACAACAAGCAGCTCCACAAACAGAGTCAGAAGCACAAAAACCCCCAAAGCCTCTGCATTCACATTACCCAAGGTAGAGATCTCACACATCACAACCAGTCCAAAGAAAAAAATCCAATCCAAATATACACCAGTTGGTGTATATATATGGCAATTGGCCAGGAGAAGCTGGGGGCAACCAGGTACTGCATTTGCATCCTGCTTAGCAGAAGCCTTTTACTCCACAGGGGCACTGCAACTGCACCCAAGCCATAATCCTTCCAGAGTTCCTTTACATTCATGCACCCTTTTCAAGTTTGGTCCACTACTGATCAACAGTTTCACCTGAGAAAGTGTTATGGGGTTTTTTTTTTTGAAGTAACAATGTTTTGGGTGGGTAGAGATAGCTTCGTATCATGCAGTTCTAAACATAGGATGCTGGAGAAGGTTGAAAGGGAAAAATACTGATCTTTAAAAAAAATATTGCTCTTTTGCTGTATCCTGTGGGCACTGATCTTCACAAATAATATTTTACAGTTACATGGCAGCCTATTACACAAAATTTTAATAGGGACACATTTTCTTCTAAGGAAGAGTGAATTACCTGGTGCAATACACAAACAGCACTCATGCAGATGTAGAGTGCAGTCTGCAGAAGGCAATGTTCTGGGGAGCATGGAGGTAGGCAATTTGATAATTTGAAGTCACAGTCTGGCCTCAACAGCACAAAAGGGTACTCTAACCATCAGAAGTCTCTCATTCAAGTCTGAGCACCAGAGGATTTAAAAGCTGTATTTTTTTGTTTGGTTAGTTGGGGATTTTTTATCTGTCTATTTTTTGTTTAAATATGGTGTATTCAAGTACAGGGATAAGCTCTGGGATGTTATTGCACGTTGCTGTTTGGGAGCCAGACCTCGTATTTAAGTATTTGAAAAAACACTCAGTGCAATGCTATATCTCAGGCTTTCAAGATTTAAGGACATGGCTGTCCTTTACCAGAAAGGATTACTTGAACTTACTTTGAGACCTTTGTGGTCATCTTGAAGTATCAGAACAAAGAGGAATCAATGAGTTTCTGGATCTACCTAGACTTCTGCATCTATACTGAAGATGTTTGGCAGAATTTATCTTCCACATAACACGTGGCATATGATTAAGCTTTGAAGACTTGACTTCTGTCCTGTCAAGTAATTAAAAGCCATCCAAAATGCCCCTTGTTGGTTTCTACTACTGATGAATGTCATATGGCTTCTCATATACCATGTCAAAAATGTTTCCCCAAAATACAAACCTGCAGCAAAGAGCCACAATTTTCCACACCATTCCTTCAAAACAAAAAGCTGGACTTTATATTGTCACTTATTCTGTCAGAGAATAAATTCAAAATTTAATAGAATAAAAATCTAATCAGAAACCTGTACTTTTACCTACACTACTCAGATGTCCTACAATAGATGGAGATGCTTCAGAAAGATTTATTTTCCCTATGGAAAAAGAGCAAACTTCAACACTTCCAGTTGTTCTTATTCAGAGTTACCTTCTCCAACTGATAGCCAACATATTTCTTTCCTCCCTTCAGCTCCTCACTAGGACAGATTACCCCATATCCTAAAGTAAAACAATAAAAAGGAACAGACATATAAGGAGAATCATGGAGTTAAGCATTCACAAGCTACAAAGTGCCAGAACCATGGCAACCCTGCGACCCTTAGATCAGCCCATGGGTGTGAATGTTACATTGCCTTTAACTCTGTGCACTGCACAGAACCCATTCAGTACACATGGTATCTGCCCAGCTATGCAGCAACTATCAGTAGAACAACATTGCTAAATTCTTATAAGTCAGAGGGAGAGCTGAGGAAGCACACACTGGGAATATCCTTTGGCATCATGCAGTCTTCCACACAGATGATCAGAAGTGATAAAAGTCTTAGATCCCCCATTATCATATTAAGCTAGTCCAAAGCAAACATTTCATACTGGATA
Organism: Aegotheles bennettii; assembly: GCA_013398125.1. Classification (NCBI taxonomy): domain Eukaryota; kingdom Metazoa; phylum Chordata; class Aves; order Caprimulgiformes; family Aegothelidae; genus Aegotheles; species Aegotheles bennettii. The sequence continues at coordinate 388,215 of VZRW01004527.1, read as the reverse complement.
TAACCTGGCAGAGGTATGGGAAAGTGAGAGTTGGACCTTGGTGAACAATGTCAACAACAGGTTACACTTCTGGTCCCACTTATAATACCACTGCACATGAACAAGACCTTAGAATATTATTTTTTTTTCAATTAGCATAGTTCCTTTGCCTTCCCTAGGGCTATGCAAGTCTACAGAAGCTGAAGACTGCCTATAATGTATGTTGTGTTATTCTGGTTTCCTAAACTGTACTTTGAATGATGGATGGGAGGATGAAGCAGCTGATAACAATGCTAAATGGTGAGAGACCAAATATGCACCAGTAGCTCAGCTGAAATTGCGTAGCTGGCACAGAGCTGGGCTTGGGCTGAGAAACAGATGAAGTGTCCTGAGAGCACGTCAGCCCTGGAGTTCTAGAAGCAGAGTTTTCTTTTGAAAAACATCTCTCTCTTGGGGGGATGGGGTGAAAGGAAAGAGAGGGAGTTTCCAAAGTTATGAACATTATGACTTTTAACCAAGGATGTAATTAATATATCGATAACTGAAGTGATACCAAACAGATTAAAGATGCAGGCAATCAGGTCAGCCTGCTCCTGTGTGGAAGGGGAAGCTGCATAGATAGGGAAGGCATCTGCTTCCACACTTTATACTCCTTTGTTGTGCCCAGGACAAGTCTACCTATATGTTTCAGCAGGAATTTAGTTTTTTGTTTTGTTTGTTTTTTTAAAAAAGGGCTGGCATTTTCACAATGGAATTCTTCTGTTCCATGCTTTGCATGCTGCACTTAGGTGCAAAAAGACTCAGGAGAACAATTTGCTCCAGCTTTACTCTTTTGAAGTCAGTCTTGCTTTCTCAGTGCTTCACTTGGGTCTCCCAGGGGCTCCTTTATAAAAAGACCAGTCTGCTGCAGTCATTGCAGTCTGGTGCAGCAGCATTATTTCTCAGTGCTAAGTTATGATTTCAACATATGTATTTCAGTGGCTTATATGCCACTGCTTGAAAGAGTCCAGTGCAGAGCCAGAAAGATGATTAAGGGAGTGGAACATCTCCCTTCTGAGGTGAGGCTGAGGGAGCTGGGGCTCTTTAGCTTGGAGGAGACTGAGGGGTGCCCTCATTAATGTTTATCAATATGTAAAGGGTGAGGGTCAGGAGGATGGAGACAGGCTCTTCTCAGTGATGTCCAGTGATAGGACAAGGGGGAACGGGTGCAAGTTGGAACACAGGAGGTTCCGGGTGAACATAAGGAAGAACTTTTTCACTGTGAGAGTGACAGAGCACTGGGCCAGGCTGCCCAGAGAGGTTGTGGAGTCTCCTTCTCTGGAGACATCCAAACCATGACTGGATACATTCCTGCGTGACCTGCTCTGGGTTGTCCTGCTCTGGCAGGGGGGTTGGACTAGATGATCTTTTGAGGTCCCTTCCAACTCCTAACATTCTGTGATTCTATGATATACAGGAGCTATGGTATCTATCCTCTGGTAGGACAATTTGCTAAAAGCACCCCAAATCCACAAGTATTGACAGACCAGAATGTTAATGTTTTCTCCATCAGAACTTCTGATGGAGAGGTTCCAAAATGTTTTTATCAAGCTAAGTATTTACAAGTGCTTGAATGCTGGCTAAAAAGAGTTTTTCTCTGCTTTGGTATATTTAGTAAATTGTGACAGCAGGAGAGACATCAGTGACCAAGACAACATGGAGTTTTGCTGGGGGATAGCTGATCCCAGCTGAAGCAAGACGACTTGAACTGAAAAGCTAAATTATACGGAGGGAAGAGTTAATAGGACTCCAGGGTAAGATACTCCAGCAAATAAATCTAACCGTGAGTTTGTAGACTTGCTTTTTGGTTCTTACTGTTTTAAGTAGCAGCGTATTCAAACACGACATTTACTTATTGAGCAAAGCCTCTGGACACTTCTGAACTACAACCAATGAATGATATTTGGATTTGGGCATTCCATCAAGACAGAGAAGGGGGTGAAGGAGTCACTATGTTGAAAACCTCATTTTCACATTTAGATATTTTTCCTCTATTCATCTGTGCCAGTCTTAACAACGAAGAAAGCCGTTTTTCAGTGCCCTGTCCCATTTTTACAGATGGGTCCCAAAGATCCCCCCCAGTGCAATCCCCACTGCCTGAAATTGTACAAGATCCCCACAGCTCTTCAATTACCTTCGTTGGCCTGTCAAGACTCCAGCATCTCAAATTCAGTTAGCTGGTGTTTGGACCTCTGCCAAGGGCCAGCCTTTGCTCCTAATGACAGCCAGCTGAGGGGACACTGAGAGGGGCTGAATTCAATTTGCAGGCCCTCTAATCTGATTAGGGGAGCAGGGTTTTTATTTTCTCCAAAGTTTGCAGTAACCAGGATGAATGATGGCCAAAGGATGAGCTGTCAACATCAACAAAGGCTTGGAGACAAAAGAGAAAAAATGAAGGGGTATAAAAAAATTTTTTAAGAAGAGAAATGAGTCTGCTCTGATTGACAGCACAGCGAGCTGTTGAGTGAATTGTTCAGGTGACAATGTTGTGTTTGCAGAGTGTCACTCTGTGTGGGCTGTTAAAGCAGGAATGGATCCAGCTACCAGGCTGATGTCAAACAAATTCCAGGGAAAGCTTTTCTTTTTTTTCCTAAATAGATCCAGCATCCAGCCCCTAATAAATATTGCACCATTCTCCCATGCTGGACTAAAATATGTGACACTTCCACAGTTTTTTACTTCATGATACTTTATTACAACTACTCAGCTGCAACAAGAACTTATATAGCCACATACATTCTTGATTTTTCATTCTGGTACACCTCGGGGCTTTGTCTTACCAGGTGGACTTTAGCATCACTTAGTCAAAGGAAGCATCTCTTCACATTAAAGAACCCTCCTCAAGCATACAAGTATTATTTGCTTCACTTCATAATAGCTATGAATAAGTTTAACACCACTTTCCCACTATGGTTTTCTTAGTGTTTGAACACTTCACTTTTCATGGTTGTCCACTCAACCCTTAATATATTTTTTTTATATCACCAGAACTTGAGCCTGGAGAAAGGCAGTGGAGCTATGGCATTCTGCAGGCTCTGCTCTTCCTCTCACGACACCCAGCATGACACGTTCAGCATAGCTATGGGTTGCCCTACTAACTTTACACATGTTCATTTCCACTCACTTAAGACAGATCATAGGGACAATTATTTAAATAAAAAGCCTTCTCTGATGAACAGGCACAGAACAGGTTCAGGCATCTACCCAGCACAAAAGGCTCCATAACACAAGAGATTCATACACTCAGGATTTCCATTCAGAAAGTTTTGTTGCCTAGAATCTATCCCATAATTCATGAGCCAAGTGAGCAGATTCTGAGAAAGAGATACCAGGAGAAGAACCCTGGTTCCAGAACTGACCCTGCAGTGTCACAGCTTCTTTGACTTGGATGTTTGAGCAGCACCAATATGACTCACAGCCCTACAAAGACCATGATGACTTTAGCTACCACCCATAGAAACCCCTGAGAAGGCCATATTTTTCAGAGACAGGGCTTCTGAAACTTCTAACCAGAAAGATAAGAATGTGCCAGCCCCCCAGAGTACCTCTAAGACAATATATTTACTAGCAAAAGACCCAGATAAGATGGCTCATAACACCAAATTTTCTCCTTACCCTTTTCTCATTACATTACCCACCACAAAAAGTCACACTCATCCCTTGAGCACACTAACTGTCAGAGCAGCATGAGCAGAGAATTTTGGATATCAGATTTGAGCAAAGGATTTAAGAGAGCCTGAAGGAGCTGCAGGATAGGACTCGGAACACCTCCAGCACAGCTGCTTCACCTGAGAGCAGGGAGACAGACATGGACTCTGAGACAAGCAAGCAGGTGCTTGTCATGTCCCAAGAGCTACACACCAACCCCAGGAGAAAGGGAGCCCAACACCCTGTAAGCAAGCAGCACCATAACCTTGTGAAGGGGCACAAAGAAGTTGCATCATTGTCTTAGCGTCTGAAGGTCTGAAACTGGGGCACCAGCATTAAGATATTTTAGAAACAGACTTCAGAAAGAGAATCAAACAAAACACGCAAGGAGTGTGTGTGATGGAGAAGGGACCTTTGCTGAAAACACAGAGGAAGAGAGAATTAAAACAAAAATGGTAATAGTTCTCCTCCTGTTCTCCCACAGGCAATATCAGAAGGTGTGCATAGGCTGCCTTCCTAGCAGAAGGGTCACTTTGCTAGCAGTTTTTACTCACCTGCCATCCTAAAGTATTTCTGGGCACTGCCCTGCAGCAATACTTCCCTCAACTTTGTAATTTGGTGAGGGGGTATCTATCAGCTACATGCAGAGCTCTGAGGTCTCCTGTGCTTGGGAATGAAGGCTTAGCATCTGGGAAGTAGCTTGTCATCTCATCAAGGATGTGCTTTATGCCTCTGCCCATATTCGAACCCTCTGCAAAAATAAATTAGTGTTCACAAATGCTCAGCTGGAACATATTAGCTTGTCTGCAAAGATCCCTGATGGTCCCTTGCTCTAACCTCCCTCAGCTCTTGTGCTCAACCGGATTAGGCTGTCTCCACAGAACATCCAAGGGCTAAAGGGCCAAGCGAAATGTTTCTTGCAATCATTCTTCCTGCAGTCTTTCTCCTGTCTATCTGGGGCCTCCATGGAGCCAGACAGGAGAGCTGACAGCAGGGAAGCTGCCTGCGTTGTGCCCTCCTCTTCCCTTGTTAATGCTCTGGCAGAGAAGAATGAGCGCAGCCTGACAAAGGTGCAGAGGGGTGAATAAGCAGAGGGGAGGAAGGAGAGGGGAAGATGAAGCTCAGATGAATGAGGAAAGTGCACAAGAAAGGAGATACAAGGAAGATGAGAGCAGATGTGGACACATAGGCATAAAGGGCCTGGAGTTAGCACCCTAAAGTATTGCCTTTCCTCTCCTGTCAGAGGATGCCTGTGAACACCTTGCTGCCCTTAGCAGTCTCATAGAGCTCTGATCTCTTGTAAGTTACATCATGAGCTCAGCTAGTGCAAGAACCATTGCACAGACCTACAGATCCCACTCCTGATGTGGGAGCAGGCTGGGAAATCAGTGCATTGATACATGATCACATTTCACTATTCTGAATATGCTTTAAATGCTCTACAGGTAGGAAATTACAACCCGAATGACACATTGGTAGAAAGGGAAGGCTGCAAAGCCAAATATCCTAAAGTTAAGAAGTGGTAAATTAGTCACTCACGTTTATGATAAATAACCCATGCTCTTTCAACCTGAAAAAGTCATAATGTTTTCAAAAAAGCAGTATCTTTTATGACAAGAATAGTACTATAGAATGGCAAAATAGGGAATCTTTCATGGCTTGCTGAGGTCCTTTGTTCTAAGCCTCACAATAGCCCACGCAACGAAACACTCACCTGTGCTTGTTCATTACTTTTCATCTTTGTTGAGAATAAACTGACCAGTAATGGATGCCTTGCCTTTGTTTGGCATTCATCCATTCAAAAACATTAAAAAATTACAGAACAGTATAAGCCCATCAGTAATGCTACAAGTTAAATGCCAAGTGGCCATTCCATATTCTGGACCTACCTTTGGAGTCTAATAAGACTTCAAAAAGACAAGCCAACTCCACCAGATAACAAATGCAGATGGAAAAGAAAAACACTTTGAACATCCTAAAAAGCCTATGGATGACAAAACTTCAAAAGATGCTGCATATGTTTACATCTTGTTTGAGGCCATTAATGCAGTTACACCATGGGAACATTTGGCCCATTATTCATCATACCCAGAAAATGAAGAAGAGTAACACACTTAATTGAAACTCTTGTCAAAATGAAAAATTAATTATCGTCCAAAGATTCTCTGTCAAACTGTCTCTTTCTATTTGCTACACAGGGGCAATACAGCAAAATAGCTCTGCAAGTCCCTGCTACCAGCAAGTATATTATATTATGTACAAGTAACAAATGCAGAAGGAGCCAAGTCAGGAATTCTGTGATGAGGAACACTTTCATCAGAAAATGCCTACTGAGAAACCAAACCTGTCAGAGGATGGCATGGGAAAAGCATCAGGCATTGCAGTTCAAGCATGGCTATCTCTACTCGAGAGAAAAGTTGTGAGAAGCAGGAAGGGTCATTGCAGAACTACAAGACGGTCCAACAGCCCGGGCACTCTCCCAGCTAGGGAAAGTCTAGGCTCTGCTTTCAGTAAAAACACAAAAATCTATGCCGAAAGGAAGGACCGTGAGGTCGTTGGCTGTTTTGGATTCCTGCTGTGTCTGTGAGCAGACCAGAGACCCTCCAGGGAAACAGAAACCAAGGACAGGGATTTTCACATCTCAGGAACTACTGGAGGATGCTACAACAATTTCGTGTCCATCCCTTCTCTTAACTAGGAAAGCAGCAGCAGCTCAGGCAGGGCTCATACCCCTCCAACTCCGTGACCCCTTTTCCACAAGGATGGACAAGGAAAACTAAACAGAGCACTTTGATAGCAGTCACAGATGACTCAAGACGGTGGCGGCCTGCCCAGATCCAACCAGAAATATTCCGTTTCAAAGTCTTCCTTGAGCAAAGGCCTACAGTTTCCAATCAGCCAGGTATTTGCTTTCTCCGCTGCCAAGCACTAGCCCTGAGACAGAGGGAGAGCAAAGTCCCAAGTGTCTGTTAAAGGCCTCAGTCTACCAAACCTAGAGCATAGCTAGAGTGGAGAAAGACCCCTGGCTTTTTTCACTTGCGCCACATTATCACAGAAAGGTGGATTAGAAGTTATCTCAGCTCTGCTTTCTTTCAGAGCTCCTTGGCAACACAGCCACCAAGATATAAATATGCACACACAAAAATTTGCAGCAGGCATGTGTGCACGCACACACACAAGCCAACAGGCAACAGCGTTTCAAGGCATGGGGCAGATGCAACCAGAAAGGCAAAGAGATACTGGAAATTCTGGGAAGAGGAGGAAAATAAAGGAGATTTTTTTTTTATCCTCTTCTTGAGATTTAGCTTTTTTTAAGGGTTAAAAAAAAAGTCACCTTAGAAAATAAAAACACTTCACAGCTGTCCTACCCACCACCAGTGAGCTTCCCACAAATTGCAGGGGTCTGGTCACAAGTTCAGGTCTACATTGTGTAAAATAAAATTTAAATGAAGAAGACATAATCCTGCCTGAATTAAGGCTGACACAGGATCAGTCTAACCCAGGTATTCAGTACCATTCAGTACCACTAAGGGAGGCATGCAAGAGAGCTGCCCATCCTGAAGGTAGTAGGCAAGCAGCATTTTGTGGTTCATTTATGACCTTTCTATACCTTTGGTGGCCATTAGCACTTGCACCAAGGTCAGCCAAGGAGCACAATGCATTGGTATCACCATTTGTGTTCAGCTATGGTAACAATACAGTACAACAACATACACTGGACACACATGCAACGTGTCCTATGCAAGAGGGAGACTAACACACTGCTATCACTTGTTACACTAATACCCAAAAGTAGCAAACAACCTCACCACACCAAGTCCCTGTGCACAAAAAGTGACAGCCCTCACCTCAGTGTGTAGCATCACAACATCCTGGAAGTTCTTCTCAGCAAAGGCCAAGATGAAGGCTGGTCAACTCGAGCTTCTTAAAGCCTTGCTTTCCTCTTGGCCAGCTCTGGGCAGGAAGGGCCCTCCCCTCTTCTTTGGGCAGGAGTTTTCCCACAGGTGTTGGGTGTTGGTGCAATCAGACACCTGAAGCAAATGCTCTTTCTCCAAGGTGGGGATTTGGCATGACATTTCAGTATGTCCTGGCCCATAGTTCTGGTCCACAGGCACAGGGGAATCTCTGTCTGCTCCCTAATGGGCAGTAGAGGGTTGGGCAAAGGAGCAATCGTTTCAAGAAAGCAGTGCTGGGAAGGTCTTCGGGCTGTTCTCTTGCAGTGGGCAGGAAGGGATTGTTTATCAGCTGCTCCTATATCCCTTTCTTTCTTTATGTGTGTGCAAACTGTTTACATATTGGATGTTGTGCAATAAGATTTAGAAGTATTTATTCTGAGATGTCTATATTAACCACTCTTGAACCAAGAGCACACTTAATTTTGACTCAGGCTCTGGAAACCCTTCTGTGGCTCAGCTTTATTATTGTGAGCAGTGTTTCTGAAGTTCATGTGTCTCCTGTGGTCTTTGAGGAGGGCACAAACATAAGAGTTTGCAGTGGAACATGAAAATCCTGCAAGTGGAACACGTTCATCAGGAAACTCAAGCTCCAGGAGGAGCCAGAGAGAGGGAAAATCTTACTGATTCAGGTTTACTGACAGAGCTTTCTCGAGAGGAAAGGAACAAACAGAACCATACTCATTGTGAAGCAGACTCTTGGGCTGTCTCTTGGAAAAATGTGGAAAATGTCTCCCAATTTCCCTGCTTTATGGTTGGGTTGTTTTTTTTCCTTTCTACAACCTTAGAAATCTTCATTATTTATATTCATTTCAAGGTTTGAACTAGTATTTTAATCCAAGTTTCAATGTTGATTGTGAATTTGATAGGACAGACAGCAACTCCTTTGGAAGAAATCATAACAGTTGACTCACTTTCTTCCCTTGCCCATGCGACCGTGCCAGGGTCACATGTATCTACTCCTGGATGTTTTTTAGGCAGTCTTTCAGACCATCATCCATCTCTTCTGAGATATCTCATGAACTGCCATTTCCAAATATTATTACTGCCCTCTAACATACCTCTTTCTGGTCCTGTTGGTCCCTGGGGTCTCAGTCAACATCTGGCTGGGTGAGCTGCTCTGCAGTCCCTTTCAGTTTGTTTTGTAGGAGCTGATATCCTGCAGAGTTGATACTTAACCATGAAAGAAGATCAGACTCTTCCCCTAACATGAGTCTTCATTAGCGAATTGCTGTATCATGGTCCTTTTATGTTTAATCTCCTCAATTAGTTCAAATAATGAATTTACTGCCAGGAAAGTTTACAAAAGCAGATGATTTTAAATAAATATTCCCTCAGTAAGTAGTCACTAAGTGCACTTGAAACCTGTATGTGCTCATCCCAGCAGGCAAGAGCTATGCAGGGGGATGGCTGCAGCCACTGCCCTATTGCTGCTGTTGTTTCTGTGCTAGCCAAGGGAAAGAAGGGTTCTGAGCCTCAGTGAATCCTTGCTTGTTATTTGGGGGTGCTCCACTTTACTTCCAGCTACCTTTTGGTATCAATATCCAGGCATTTGTAAAGAGCTATTAATAGTTTATTCCTAGGCAAGCTGCAGGTTAGATATTACTTGTGTATGTTACCTGTCAATTTAAATCTCATCTTCCTCAAAACTCTCACAAAAAGCAGAATACATTTTCACAATCATCTGCAAAGACAGAATGATTTGGGTAAATAAGGTACTACCATTTTGACTTAAACCAGCAAGTACTGACAAAGGAGTGCATTTTATTTCTGTGTTTTGTGTACAGGCCTGGGAGGAAAGCCATTTCCAATGGCATGCTTTCTTTACAAATCTGGCTTAAGTGACGAGGAATTCTTTCAGGAAATATTCTTTGTTCAGTTAAACAGTTCATTTTCCAAAAGCTCTGAAATTACTTGGTATTTTGAAAGATGTTAATCCCATAGTATTGATGGCATGCTTGCCTTTCCACAGGTTTTTGCTCCAATTCTTTTCCTTTTATCTAGAAGAGAACTTTATATTAAAAGTTTTAACAAGAGACTAAGGCTTTTGGTTCAAACGTCTTCTTTTAGCAGTTAAAGCATTTATTCTTCAAGGAATAAAAATTAATAGCTTGAGACTTCTTTAAAGTTAGAAAAGAACAACAGAATAAAATGAAATAAAGAAAAAAAAATATTTGTACTTCTTTACCCTTGTCTGCTGGGCTAATGTTGGAAATCCACTATAAGTTAAGGGAAAGAACTTTCCACAGTCTAAATTGTATTAGTTTTCCAGTGGGACCAAAGAGAAAAACACCCATTTTTCGAATGTTCTAAATGGGGATTTTTCTAATGAAAACTCCTATTTTCCCAGTAAGCTCTAATGGGTGTAGTTCAGGCTAGGGTCCCTGTCACTAGTTATTATGATTTTGAATATTGAGCATCTCCACTAATGTCCCAGTGGGCAGTTTTCTATGTGTGGCAAGACCTCCCTAACCATTGTAGGAAGTTTGAATGTGTTCATATTAAGTAGACCTTTATCCATTTACAGGTTTGACATGTTCTTTTCAAATAGAACTCTTTCTTTTCCTAAGGGATTTCTAGAAATGTATTTTAAATGTCAGCTTGCAACACAGAGCATTGAGGCCTTGACCTTACAAAGCACTCCATGAAAGTGGACATAGTGTCCCCCAATACCACGGTGGGACATCTGGTTGCTTCAGGTGGGCCCTGCTCAGGCATCCACACATAAGAGCAAGACTCAGGACACAGTGCTTATGTCCTGTGTCTAAAGCCTAGATAAATGAGTGTGGATTCAGAAACAACCCAAAACCTATCTCAGTAATAACATGGATTTTAGGGGTAGCCCTTAGCCTGTGGATTTACTTGATTTTTTTATTGAAATTCTAATGCCAAAAACATTAGGAAACCTACTTGCTGTCTCCTAAGCGCTCCTCCCAGTCATGGAGGAAAGGTCAAGGTTATTATCCCTCGTAATCCATCATGAGGAATTTTCAGACATTCAGCAATGATGCTTCAGTCATTTTTTGTGCCACCTTACACCCTACAACTGCATATTGTTTTCCAGGCAAGGATAGCAAATAAACCCATTACTTCGAGTACCTGCCACCTGGGTCAGGAAAGTTGCATCCCCCTATATACAAACATACGTATATATATACATAAGTAAGAGAGAGGGGCCGAGGCAGTTTCTCAGTGGCCTCAGAAGAAAGCTCTTTCGTGATGAAATTTTTACTTAAGAAAAGCTCCTAAATCAATTGCTCCCAGTCAAGGGGAGGAGGAGGGAGGACAAGGGGGGCTGCATTTTCTCCACTCAGCAGTTTCCCATCACTCTCCTCTCCTTTCTCTCCTCCCCATCAGCAGGTTGCAGGCAGCACCCAGGGCCAAAATAAGAGCTGGCCCTGTGGTGGGGTGGGGTGCCTTGGGGTGCTTGTGTGGGCAGCAAAGACCTTGGCTGGCGATGCCAAAACACATAGCACTGGTCACTTTCCACCACGTTTCCTCCCAGCAGGGCGAGAGCAGAGCTCCCGTATCAGTTTAGCATACCAGAGACTTAGAGGGGCTTACCAGGCTGCTCTGTTTAGGGGATAAAAGATGGGAGCTTGGCAGGAATAAACATGTCACTCGGGGAGCCTGCTCCGCGGGGCCTGATTTCCCTCTCGCGTCAGCTCGCCGCTGGCGCAGCTCCCCAGATGCTGCAGCATTAATCCTGATTTATGCTGAGTTTCAGCGGGTGCGGGACCAGCCCCTGTGTAGCCCCCCAGGCACGCTGCTCCCCCTCACCCAGGCGCTCCTGGGCACTCAGGAGGAGGGGAAACATGTCCTTCTCATGCCAGCAGGAACAAAATGTGTAATTAAAGGAATTTTCTAGCTTCTTGGGTGGGGGCACATGGCTTGGCATGTGTTTGTGAAGCATTGTTTAACACATCCAGGACACAATGCATGTGGCAGGGAGCCTGGCAATCCCAATGCTCTCTAGGATCAGGAGCCATAGTGGTAAGCTCTGCTCCTCTGCCACTCTCCCTGAGGTTAGGTTAGAAAAACAAGCTGTGAATTTGAAGCATCCCTGTCTGGACACCTCTACAAAGCATGTTGTTTGGTGAGCAGACATGTGGCCTTTCTGCCAGTGAGGTGGCTCACGGTGGCTGCACTATCCCTGAGATGAGCAGTGGCTTGTGGAGCTAGTGGAGGGCTGCTCACATACCTTCCTGATGGGAGTATTGGGAGAAAGAGGTCATTTATTTATGGTGGCTCCAAGATGCTCACAGGAGAGATAACAGAGCATCAAGATGGCCCTTAGCAATACATTTGCTTTCAAGTTGCTAACTTTCCATTTACAGAGGGAAGGCTGGCACTGGTGATTTTGTGGTTTTTTTTGCACCGTTTTTGGCTTTTCAATCTTTTTCCTAAAGAGAAGAGCAGGGGAAAAACATCTCCAAGACTTTACAAAAGGTCTCAGTGGGCTTTTCTAAGATGTCTGCTCAACAGAACAAGCGGTCATTCACCACCAGCCCAACATGCATGGAAACATTTGATCCCGCTGTCTCCATCGCACAATGCACAGAGCAGTGTCTCCCCCAGATCTCGATGGGAAGTCCACCAAGGGCAAAATCCCCCCTGGAGTGTTTTTTGGAGGGAAGTTATCACTCTCCCCCTTCCCCACCCCTTCCTTCTGCTCGGTCGTGGCAGCGTGATTCGGCTCAAGCCCACGCTCCCCCAGAAACTGCAAGGTCCCTCGCAGATGTTTGGTAACACATCAACAGCACAGCCCAACACAATGTAATGAAATTCCCCCCCAATCTCCCCCAGACATTACCTAATTGATAACGTGGCCGCCCCGCGCCGCAGCAGCTCCCTCCCCAGCGCGTGCGACACAGCCGGGGCTCTGTTCCCTTCGGCCATGACATCATGCCGGTGCTCGCTGCCCATGCATCATGCTGCCTGCAGGCTTCCTCTTCCACCCCAGATAAACACGGTCGAGACAAACTCCCTCAGCAATACTTGGTAAAAAAAAATAAAAATATAACTTTCTGCAGCTCCTGCCTCGGCCCCTCGCTCCTGCCTGGGTCATGGGTGAGAACTGTGGCCGGGTCCTCAGATGTGGAGCCCATCCGCAGTGGCCTCTAGCCTCCCGCTGCTTCCTGGCAAAATCCAAAGAGGGAAAAACTCAGAAATACAAAGGTTTCTGCTATAACTTCCAGACACAAATACCAAATTTACTCTCGTTTTTACAAGTGCGCACGTGCTGGTGGCACTTCCACAGGGTCAAGTATTCGACCAAATGAGACCTCCAGGCTCAAGCTAGCAAAAATCTGGCATGACTTAGTTGGCAGGGCTACAGCTAAGTTTGCAGTAAGTTTGGTTTACTGTGTACTGCACCGAATGCAGAGCTGGCAAACAAGGTTACGCACAGAATAAAAGTTGTGCAAGTAGGATTAGCAGCAGAAAAAAACATTTTCTTATTTTCTTGTTAGTAGCTTTTGATTTGAGATTGCCTCCCAATGTTTCCCCCCTCAATAGTCTACAATATCTTCTTGTATTGTAATCTCCCCCAGGATTTGAAAGCTGAATTCAAAGTTAACCTTCATTGCCTAGTCCGTAGATCTGTCATGAAAAAGATAGCTGTGAATTCCTTATCATCCTTATCCATAGTGGGTCTTAGCAAAATTTTCACACAAACGTAATTACTGAAACTTGCAAATATACACTGACCAACATTATCTATAAAACCCTGTGGGATTTAGCAAATAAAGTCAGCAAAAATGGATCCAAATATGTGACAAGTTTTCTAAATTATATATTTTTCAAAAGGAATTTCCGTTTTTTAAAAAGTTGGGGTTTAATTCAAAACACCGTTTTGTTTCAAAACCAACACACTTTTTCAGTTATAAAAGAATCCCCCCTAAAATCATGCAATTTAACCCAAAACATTTCTATTTGCACATGTGCACACACACACACATATAAGCGTACAGAGAGACAAAGTGGGAGAGAACCCACAAAGAAAATTAGCTCCTTTTTATTTAAGTCAAAGCTAAGCCTGAACAATTTTTCCTTCTGGTTTCTTAGTTCAGGTATTGCACAGAAAATAAAAACGGAGGTCAACTCTTCCTTTGTAATGCTTACACACACAGTATCCTTTAGTTCCTCCACCGCCGTAAAACCGACACTGAACATCCAGGCTCTGAGGTCTAAATCTGTGCCTATGAAGCACAGGAAATAGTAAATTTTTGAGTGTAAAAGCAAAAAAAGAGTAACAGAAGTTCTCTCCTGTTAATGGCGATCACGTAATTAATGCCCACATGTTAATTACAGGCATTAATTGCCATGCAATTAACCCAGGGTGCTGTGGGGTTTTGTGGAATGTTTAATGCACTGGTTGCTCAGTATCCATAACATTCCTCACCCCACAGTTTCTCTGACTGCGGGAAGTGGAGCAGTGTCACACCCAGGACTGTGTCGCCACAGTATTTCTCTCCCCTCCTTCCAAGAACCGGAGCCAGAGCTCGGGGTTGGGCTGCTGTAGGCAAGCTGGCCACATGCATGTGAGCAACAATGTTTCCCTCATTAATTAATCTTTTTTAACGAAAGGAAAATGTTTAGCTGTGGATGTGGGTGTGGGTTGCTCCGAAGAAGGACGCGCTCATGCTCAGCTGTGCCCATGGGGGTACAGGAGCTGGCCCAAAGGGCTGCAAAGCCCCCTGACATGGGAGCACCACAAGGAAGAGCATCACATCTGCTGGCGTCTTAAATCCCTTGGCATTATTCTCTCCCACTGCAGGAACACAGGACACGAGAGAGATACAAACTAGATTTTATTTTCCTCCTCCCTTTCTCACTCGAGGAGAACATGGCCATAACTCCACTGAGAATAAACAACCCCACAGCTAATCTTCCCACTCCTCAGGACGGTTTGTTGAAATTAGTGAAAGGATGCAGACGTTGCGCAGACTGCTTGATAAGAGTTATAAGCGCTGGTTTGTTATTATTAAAGCAAGGGAGCAGAACTTTGCTGTCTCCAACAATTTTAAAACACAACATTCTGCCTCACAGCTATCTTCCCTACCTACTCTATTTACATTAAATAGATGCATGAGTAAGTGTGGGGATGTGCATATGGAAGGAAAATAAATGGCTTCCAAGGGGAGGGTGTTTTGTCTATTGTATACATTTTTTGAGGATGTGGCAATATAAACCACAACATCAAAAATGAGAACAACTCGGAAAGCACAACCAGACTCAGAAAAAGCACAAAGAAACAGCAGAGCCTTGGGGTACAGGAAGCTTATTCTCCTTGGAATATCAACACGGATGCCAATAAGGAAATACAGGTATCAGTTAACAACGTGCATCTAGGGTTACCCAAGCTTGAACATTGAACTTCACATAATGGATGCTATAGGTAAATTTACCTTGATCTTTCTCAGGTGCCCCTGATGCTAAAAACAGCCTGCTAGTTTATTTGATAGTTCAACTCAAATGCTAGCTTAAAGGTAACACCAGCAACAGAGTATCATAGTGCTGACTTAGGAGTGAGAAATCCCTTGTGTGTTACACAGAATCACAGAATTCTAGGGTTGGAAGGGACCTTGAAGGATCATCTAGTCCAACCCCCCTGCCAGAGCAGGGTCACCTAGAGTACATCACACAGGAACGCATCCAGGCAGGGTTTGAATGTCTCCAGTGAAGGAGACTCCACAACCTCTCTGGGCAGCCTGTTCCAGTGCTCTGCCACTCTCACAGTGAAAAAGTTTCTCCTTATATTCACATGGAACCTCCTACGCTCCAGTTTGCAACCATTGCCCCTTGTCCTATCATTGTATCATTGCCTGTGTTCAGGCAGTTCCCCTATTGCAGCCCATCGCAGCCCATCGCAACCCATTGCCCAGGGTGCTATCGATGCCGATGGTGAGTGTTGAGTGTGCAAGCACTGGCATGATCCATTTTCTGCAGCTGTCTGTGGGATGAGATACGTGACACATATTGAGGCTGCAGCTGCTCTGAGGCAAACCAAGAGCCTCTCTATATTTCGTATCACCCCAAGCGTGGCAGGATCCCTGATCAAGGTTTCGTGGAGCTGCGGTAACAGAGATAATGGGCTGTCGTCATCCCTGTCGGCTGGAATAGACGTAAGTGGAAAAATCCTTTGGCTAACGTTGGTCTGGCACTTGCTGAATGTGCAGGGAAGACAGAAGGATGGAAGGCAGTGATTAACGACAGGGGGGGAGATAAAAGTAGGATTTTCCATATCTGATTTCACAGACTCTTGATGGCTTTTTTTCTTTCCCATCGGCTTGTCAGTGATTTAGCTACATTTATTTATACCCTAAAGAGGCAACGTTGCTGCTGCCATTTGTTCTTCGACTAAACAGCACCTAAAAAGGAACTTCACACTGTTATTAAAATTACTGTTGAATTAAGCATCAGTTCATTACAAAGACTTTATTTACTGTGGCTGTATTTTTGGAGATAAATTTGGGTATAGATTGTTCCTATTTAGTTTTAGGCAAGTTCAGTACCAGTTGTAACTTCAGCATAGTTGAAGTTACAAAAATAAATCTGTAACATAAGAGTGAAAATGACATAAGGTCATTAAGTTTTGAGAAGAATGTATCTGAATGGCCTAAGATTTGAAGTGAAAATCAAGCAGAAATTTGTCTGCCTTCAAAATGCAAAATTTAGAGTTAATTGAGTGTGTGTAAGTCTGTAATGACTGTTATTCTTTAAGACATATAAAATTACTGAAAAATACATATTCTGCCCAGCAGATCAGTTGCAAAAATATTGCAGTGCAGTCTTCATAACCACACACTTCTGTGGGGTTTTTGCAGTGTGGGAGCTGGTACTGCAGGCACCACACACCTCACTGCACACCTGGATGCAACACAAACCAGTAACACAGTGTTTCTTATGGTGTCACACGGGAAATTATTACTTTATTATTATTTCTTTGCTTTTTGAAAACTAAACATGAAAACAGTTTAGTCTGACTTGTATAGGATTTGGCTTTACATATAACAATATTATGGATAGCTAAGAGATATTGATGGTTCACTTTCTGAAAAGCAATGCAGGTTATCTAGCAATCAAGTGCACGAATCCTGCCACAATCCCTGGTACTTCACTTTATAAGTGTCTTTTTCTTAATTATTTCTTTAATATATTCTAAAGTATTTCTTTCAGTTTGGGCCAAGTCCTGTATGCTTTTTAGAGAGTGACTGCAGCCTTCTGTATGTACTTGTACCACAGAAATACAGGCAGGTGTGCGCATGTGCTTATACATATTTATATGTATTTGTGTGTATATACATGTAGCATGTGTACATAACACAGACTCACATGTATAATTTTTTTTCAACATTAAAACAATTCATATGTAATAATAGAAAGGAAGAATGTGATGTGCTAGTGTCCTTCTGTGCAAAATTAGCTACAAATGTTGGCTTTTTAAATTTTGCTGTCATGCTAGTTACTTGCAAGCATTGTCATCTCAGAGAACCATACAACTGGCGATATACCTTCAGCATAGCACACTTGTTAACCCTGTCACTTTTGTATGCCATGCAGTCATGTGTTTGTAATCAGAGGTCCATGGAGCTGGCAAGAATATCATACTCTTTCCAGCTGTTCTGTCCTTTTAATGGCATCACATTTGGAGAGCAAACTGTAAATAATGAGTTGATGAAGCTTCCATAGCTAGCAAATTTCCAACTTCAAAAGCTTTTCTGCTTCTGAAGTTAATGGTTGACTTCCCTCTGGGTTCACTTTTCATGCTTTTACTATATGCCATTCAAGACCATTAATAACTATTGGTGTTTGTGGCTATCATACAAGGACTCAAAAACATATGACCATTCTTCATGGTTCAGAGTTGAAGATCACAACTGTGTTCATGGTAAAATGCTACAAGAGTGTTTCACAGCAAAGCTTTTCATGTTATGAAACCACTCCCAGATTTAGATGATACAATAAACATTTCTCAAGAATTGCTGGAGCTTTCTGAATGTTTCTGGACATTTAATATGAGACAAATACACCCAGAATGCACGGTAATCAAGCCCTTTTAGGTACAAGAAGCCTCTCTGGCTTTTAAGCTCTGGGGCTAAACTTGTGGGAGTTGATGGACCTTCTGTGTGAAGGTCTATTCTCTGCTCAATCAGATGTGCACATCCATGGTGGAAATGAAGCAAAACCCACCAGCTACGCTTCTTTCTTTGCTGCATGCAAAGCAGTCTTTGAGGTTAAAGAACAAGGTGGGTAGGGAAGAATCTGAAGACCACTGGGGACAATGTTGAAAGATTATCCTCCCTAGAAGAGCAGGATTTTGTGGCAAGGCATAATATACCCCACTATTTGAACTTCAGATACATAGTCACTGAACACATTCACTTTATATTCAAGTATTGAGTTTTGAATAAACAATATCAGCAATATTTTTAAAACATCAACCATATCCCTAAAGAAGAAAACAACACCTTTTTTTAAGTTATCAGACAACAATAAACAAGTATTCCACTTCAGAGCTACAGAGTGCAAAACATGACCACACCACAAAGAGAGCAAGTTGCTCAGGGTTGTATCCAGTTGGGTTTTGCCCTTCTTCAAGGATGGAGACTCCACAACCTCTCTGGTCAACCTGTGTCAGTGCTCGGTCACCCCCACAGTGTTTTTTGACATTCAGAGGGAACCTCCTGTGTTTCAGTGTGTGCCCATCCCCTCTGGTCCTCTTACTGGGCTCCACTGAAAAAAGCCTGGCTCTGTCTTCTTCATTCGCTCCTCTCAGTTATTGATACATGTCAATGAGAACCCTCAAGCCTACTCTTCTCCAGGCTGCACAGTCTCAGCTCTCTCAGACTTTCCTCATATGTGGGGTGCTCCAGTGCCTTCATTGTCCTTGTGGCCCTTTGCTAGACTCTCTAGTATGTCCATATCTCTCTTGTACTGGAGAGTCTAGAACTGGACCCAGGACTCCAGCTGTGGCCTCATCAGTGCTTGAGTAGAGAAAGGATCACCTCTCTCCACCTGCTGGCAATACTACTAATTCAGCCCTGGAGGCTATTGGTCAACTTTGCCCTGAGGGTGCATTGCTGACTCATGGCCAGTTTGTTGTCCAGCAGGATTCCATGGTCCTTCCCTGTAGAGCTGCTTTCCAACCAGTTGCCCCCAGCCCAGACTGGTACATAACATCTCTCCATTGTAGATGGATCAGATCAGGACAGTGCCATCTCCTGTGTGCCAGGTGGCAGCTTGTCACATTGAGTACAGTGTATCACTGAGGACAATGTAGAGAGGAACCACATGGAGA
The DNA here is from genome assembly GCA_013398125.1 of Aegotheles bennettii. Lineage (NCBI taxonomy): Eukaryota > Metazoa > Chordata > Aves > Caprimulgiformes > Aegothelidae > Aegotheles > Aegotheles bennettii. Next base: position 369,294 of record VZRW01004527.1, on the reverse strand, counting down.
GGTGACTGCCCACACTGAACACGGTGGGCAAGATCCTGCTCATTGACACCAGAATTTAATCAAAAGCAAATCCATCCTGGAAAACAGACCTTTTCTTTCATCATGGATTGTTCTTTGACATAGAGCAGCAAAAGCACAAATTATTTACCAAATAAAAATCCCACCCTGCAATGTTGTTAAAGTGAACATAACCTTTACAACTGAGATGGCCTGTGAGCCAAGATGAGGATTGGCACTGCAGGCACAAAATAAGAGATACTCAGTCCCTGTCCTGATGTCTTACTACCTAATCCTCAAGATGGTTCAACATTCGAGCCCATATCTCGTAAATGTTTGCTTCTTTTCCTGTGAAAAACAAATAAACTTCTCCCCCTTGGGTTTCTATTCTCTCTGATCTTAAAGCACATCCGAGCATATCAAACACCCAGGTGAACACATTCACGTCCCTGTGATCTGTCCAGATCTGAGCACGAAGCCTGTCTCAGCACTTCTTCAAGAACATCTGCTGAAACTGGTTACCAAGCTGAGTTTCTTGATTGCTTTTCTTCTCCCTCACATCAGGCTATGTTTACACAAAGAATTTCAGCAGTTAATATATAAAATCTACATATTTACAGCTGTAAACCAGTTTGGGCCAAATAGCATAACAAATTCTTTCCAGTTTGATCTTTTCTTGTTTATCTGCAATTCTGCCCACAGAATCTTTGCCTCAAAAATGTAATGTCACTCCTTTGCTATTACTCTGCATGCATACAAAAGTTAGTAAAAATAATTTAGACAAATCTACACAATGCTCAAAATAAAACACAGAGTGAGAAACAGAATGAGGCTGTCAAGCCCTAATGAGCATTGACATTCAAACACCAGGATAGTTGTTTTCAAGACTCAATAGATGGAAGTGGCTCAAACCAACTGCCCTTGCATAGGCACCTGTCTGACATGCTTCACGGCACCTGGACGTCAGTACAAGGCTGGTAGATATGATATAAAAGTACAGAAGACCCAGGCCAAGTGACCAGCAGCTGAAACCCAAGTGTGGTGACCTGGGGAACATATCAAACAGCTCATAGATCTATGGGTCAACAACTGAATCAAGACCGGCCATCTCATGGCTACCTATAGATAGGAATTTATCCCCTCAAGTTCACCATGTGGTTCTAAAGAAAGCACTCTGGTATCTATCCCATTACTTGAGAACATTCGAATGATTTACATGTAAATCATCAAATTATAGGTTGCTGTAAGCAGAGATTGTCTTCAGTATTTTCCGCAGTTGCTTTCTACACTGTATGATTATTACAAAGTGAGACAGGTGCCAAACAAACGCCTCTCCTAAACTACTCCACAAGTAAGTGAGTGCCAGTTCCCAAAAATCTAGGCGCTCTATACCTAGTGGAACATACCAAGGGACTGAATCAAAGAAAACTTTCCCCAACTACACCATATCCCTGCAGCTGGGGCAACTGCTCTCTGTGCTTGTACACTTCCCAGTTACAATGACCATTTTAGCAGGTCCTGAGTTAAAAAATACCATTGCCATGAGATTCCATTTGCTTCTGTTTGGGAAAAAAAAAAGGAAAAATAAAGACTAATTTCTTCTGAAATAAGTAACTTAATTTTCAGCATTTTTAAGGGAGAAACATGAAAAGTTGTAAGTCTATCACCATGAAAACTTAAAAGTATTCTCAGCTTCTTGCTTAACAGCCAAAAAACAAAATCCAAAACAAAACAAAACAATTGTTCACACAACCCTTTTAAATTTAGATTAAATTAACTTTTGATTAGATTAAACTACATTGGATGTGTCTTCTAAAAATTGAAATGAAATAAAGGCAGCAAAAATCTGACCGCAATTAGAGACAAGGTAGTGGTGGTAAACATGGCTTCCAAAGTTGTTTAGGAATCAGATATCCACAAAATTTCGTATTCAAATCTGTGCCAGAGCAACAAGCTCCAAGCTCTGACCTTGATAAGACTCACTTAGGATCCTATCTGTTCAAGACAGTCTTTTAAATATAAAGGTGAGAAGGAACAGAAGCAGAAAGTGGAAGAAAAAACCCTACATATTTTGTTGAGTAGGTCACCTTCCAAAAGTTGGCATGTCCTGACTGCCCCTGCACCCTCAGAATAGTTACACAGAAAATGAAAGTAGGAGGTCTCATCTTGGGTTTTGTGGGGAGAAGTGTACATAATAAAAGATGACAGGATCTGCTAGTGTACGAGGCTGTCAGCAGACATTGCCAGCTCTGAAGAGGTATATTTCACAGTGACAGAGCACACATCTGCACGTTACAAACATCCATAAGCATATCTATTTTACGTACAACAGAAGGCTTGTTTTTCAAGACACTCTGGCAGAATAAAGCAGACGTTCCAGTGAAAGTACATTGCTCCAAATAATATTTCTGAGCATGCTGCCACATCTTTGCCCATTACCATTCATACAACAACCATGACTAAAGCGATACAGCAGTTATTGCTACATAAGCACATCTTGCATTCTGCACATAGGTGACCAAAACATCCTATGACTCTTAAACATCGATGCATTAAGGCAGCTTTCCTGCCTAGCTGCCACTGCATGTGACTGGACAAAAATAAAACCACGAGCCTCTTGTAAACTTTAATCATCATATTAACACCCATGAGAAAAGCTTTGGGTGATCCCAATCTTGTTTAAGAGGGTTCAGCTGTAGATACTTACAGGATGTTCTGCCCCTGCTGATTGCTCATTATCCAAAATTAGCTCTCAGAGCAGTCTTTGCCACAGTGTCTGGCAAAGTGGAAGCTGGACCTGTTTTCAAGAGCTTTTGACATTCTCAGGACCTCTAGTCTTCCAGGAATGCATGCCTTCACGATGTGGGACATTACACAACCTTCTGCAGGGAGAAGTCAGGAGCATTGCTCCTCCACAAGGAAATAAACCCCTGGAATAACAGGACAATGATGATTTTGTTGCTTTCCTGATATACTCACAGTTTATTTGTGTTTTGACTTCAGCTTAACAGTTTTCAAGGCTAATGGGTTACAGATCTGTAATAAGTCTTGGACACAACAGATCCAATCTTGCAGGCTTTTTGAAAGTAAAGTTCCTGTTGATCTTAGTGATGGTGTCCCACCATTCAGAGGAAAAAATGAATCACTTGCGCTTTCCTCAAAAAAAAAAATATACCTGCAGCCTCACTGAAAACCTCAGATTACAAAAATACCCTCAGAACCTGGATATGCATGCCTGCAGAAACAACAGCTCTTCGGTCAAAGCTGTGTAAAATACACACGTCCTTTATATATAGAAAAACTCTTCAGTGCATCTTGTATAAATTATTTTAGATGGCAATTCAAATTTCTGTTAAGGTCAGGCTTACATTTGCTAAGCTCTGAGAACCTGTAAAAACAAATGATGTTTTGAGGACTTCTTCAAACTTTTCCTTAGACAAATGGAGGTTACAGTAGCTGTTGATCTAATTCTAGCACGATGATGTGCTGATATAGTTTATTTATTAACTGTAACAATTTTCAATGATACTTGTAGTATCTATGAGCTGATAAAAGGTTGGAGAGTTTTTTCTTACAGAAAAATGCAGTTTTTGCCAAAACCTAATACATTTCATAAAATTGCTCATCAGTAGTGGTCTGATTATTTTGTGTCAATTTTCATTTTGGCATTGTCAAAACATTTACATTTGTGTGCTTTTCATTTACTGCTATATTATAGTAAATATTTGTTTTATATATGTTACATATACATTGCATACTACATTTAACAAAATGTAACTTGACCAAAAATTACCAGACCAGCAAAACAAAAGACAACATTTCTTACCTTTTCAAGATGAAGATCTGGTCTTCCAAATGGGAGATTTCAATTCTTTCACACAACATTTTTTTTGTGATTCCTGATGAAAGTTTCCTGTAGGACACTGTACTTTGACTGGCTTTGTGATACGAGTGGAAATGTACTCACTTTTGAGCACTTAAAAAAAAATCACATCCTCTCATTTCATTTTTTAAATTCTTCCTGTTTCTTTTCACTCCATATTATTAATATATTTTTTTAAAACTTTGCGGTAACCTTTGCTTGGTGTTGCTACATGTTTCCATATGAAAATTTCTTTTAATGTGGCCATTATGTAAATAAATATGTCTAAAATATACTTTGCTATGTTACAAAATGAAGTTTTAAGACATGTGCTTCTTATAACTCTTTTAAAAATTAATGAAACACTCATTCTTACACAGTGGGTCTAGCCTAACTTTGAAAAACTACGCGAAAACACTAAACTAAAATAAATGAGATTGCTGTTAATGTAAAATATCCACTTGAAATACTTCAGTATTTAAATTTAGCTCATTCAGCCTCTGGCGTATGAATTTGGAAGTAAGCCAGTTTCTCTTAAAAATAAGAAAGTACTATGCAAATACAGAATGGACCGTTTTGGAGCAAAGCAGTGCTTTTAATGCATCAACTGTCTTTGGATGTAAATAAGGGGAGAAAACTTCTTAGACTTACAAATTTTGTTGTAGGAATGCCAACAAAATGATTTTTACTTTTCCAGTTGATTCTGTCTTGCATTTCCCAAATCCTGACAATTTACTCCCACGGAAGCCGTAATCTCCACTAAAATAGCTGTAATTAAGAAAAGCAATCGTGGACTGGTGCTGGTCCCAGCCTGTGGTCACGGCAGCAGGGAGCCCTAGGCAGAGCCGTGTGTGGCTGTGGACCGCACACATCAATCACCCACGAGTTACACGTACAAAGGTCTGTTCCTCCAAAACACGGAGGAGGTGATGAGCATGTACAGTGATACCAAGAGGTGACTGTTTTGGGATTCCCTTGGCCCTGATGCACCTGGGCAGAGCCAAGCTGGGGGGGAAGAGGAGTCCAGCTAGGGGAGCAGGTGTCGATCCTGCTCACGGTAGGTTTTTCTCCCTTGACGTAGTGGGGGAAAACTGATGTTCTTCACAGGTTGTCGCAGTATGAAAGGTCTTGAGAAGTGCCACTCTCCCCACATTTGAGGCTGAATCTGAAGACCTGCAACAGGTCTGCACAGGACTTGCCTCTACAGGCAAGTTGAAAACAGTACAGCAACTGCACAGGTGATGGATGAGCCATAGTCACTCATGGTGGGCAAAACCACGGAGAGAAAGGAGCAATAGAGATGTGTGGCCCTCCAGTGACAGCACTAGATGGAAGAAAACCCTACTCACTATTTATAAATGAGCAAGACTGTCCAGTGAGCACCTTTCTGACTGTATATTTGTGGCGACTCATCTCACAGCCCCTCTCCACCGAGCCTGTGCTCCACCTGAGTGGGCATTGCATGAAGAAAAGGGACACACCATGGCTCAGCACAGTAGTAATATCCGTGGGTGAAGCACCATGTACAGTGCATATCAGAAATGCATGTTTTTCTCCCCTTGTACAAAAAAGACAGAATAAGCAATAATGATTTGTTATCCAGGATCTGGTGATGGAGCACGTACAAAGGGAAGGGTTAAGGACAAAACGCAGGAAAGAGGAGCAGAGGGGCACGGTTCAGTTTTTCCTGCAGAAGACAGATCTCTGTTTTTACACTCACAAATAAGACAGGAAGCAATGCAGGCTGATCAAAAGGCAGTTTGAACCACATACAGCTTAGAGCAGCCTGCAGCTGGCCAACCCTTTCCAGGATCAGATCAATATTTGGCGCGGGCCACTACTGTCTGCTTTCAACTTCAGTCATTAAGAAAGACCAAAGCTTTTCAGGTCATATGGACAATTCCTCCCCTAAGGGAAAGTGAAAACCATGAGTATTTGCCAAGTTGAGGGATAGAAAAATGATATAGCTTTATAGTTGTTTTACAAGAAGCAACTTTTCCAAACATTGCACATCCTTATTAGGAACGACATTAACCCACTTAGAAACAGTACTCTACATCAACGTTCAGGCTAATTTATTCTCCATCAGCCTGCTATTATCTAGGACACTTCTTGAATCAATCAAACCCTCTTGTAATGGAAATGTCCCGTAGCAAAAAGTGTCATACCTTGTAAAAAGGGAAATTCATTTCACTGTTGGATATATCACGTCGATAAAAAAATCACTTATCACTGGACAAGAAGATAGATTTTTTTCAAAGTGGCTGGGATTTGGGGGGGGAGGAGAAGCAGAGGTTATGGTTAATGTTATTAGATTAGGACCACTGTTTGCAACTTACCTTTTGAATGATGGATTATGTTATCCACTGAAGCAAATCTACTGTGGCTTTCATCAGTTTCTCTTTTAGTATCAAAAGCAGCAAGGATGAAACCTTGCATTTTTGTAAAGAAAAAACATCAACAAATGAAAATGATAGCTTGTATATTTTTTTTTTCTCTAGTATCTTTGTCGGCATTCCCATTTTTCTTCAAAAGGGCCAGCAATGGCCAAGGATGAAGGTTGTGCCTGAGGACAGGACAGCTTCCCCCCGTCCTCACATCAGATGCACAGGGGTGATGATGCCTGAGCACTGAAAATCGGTTTCCCATAGGGGCTCATGTAGACAGGGTAAATCTTCTCTTGTGGCAACATGGCCGCTCAGGAGTGGAGGTGGGAAGGATGGAGTCGATGTGACTGGTACAGGCACGCTGAAACCCAGCTCTTTGGATAACAACTGAGGCAAATAAACCCAGAGTTACTAGTTTCAAGAAAGTCCTGAGATAGTTGAGAGCATCAAACACATGCCAGGCTGAGCTGAGAAGGGCAGTTGCAGTAACTCACCTTGCCTTAACTTGGTGCAGTGGTGGTGGAGTAGAAAAATGTGTTTCAGGATAAATAACCTGCTAGCTTGATTTAGCCTCTCTTTCAGCAAAACAAGGCAGATTTTCCTGTTGGAGGTTTGAAGCTGCTGTCAAAGCACACAGAGCATCTGCCTGGGATTTGTCTGGCTCCTTTCATGCCAAGGCTGAAGAGAAAAGGCTGTGCATTTAGTTACCTCGGCTGCTGGGGGCTTGCTAGCACTGTGTGGCCTGACCTGTGTGCTCAGCCTCTCCCCAGTGCTCTTGGGGAGGGCCATGCTGGCAGGCACAGGTGGGTAAGAGGATGCTGCACTCCATATGCAGGCAGTGGCGAGTTGGTGACAGGGAAGCAGGCAGCAGCCCCAGATGGGGATGAGTAGGACTGGGGTGCTGAACAACGGGTCCCAATTCTCCCAGCATCCCCCAAATCATGTAACAAAACCCTGCTTCAGCACTGGGCACAAAGAGGAGTGGAGGGACCCAGGCACAGAGGCCAACCCTGCAAATGCCCTCCTGGCTGGGGACAGTGCTCTCTCTAACAATGCAGCTACGAGGCATTTGCAAATTGATACAGGGACAGAATTCCCTTTGCCTGAGTGAGATTCATCCTGCAACAAACTTAGCACACAGCATCTTTATAATCTGGTACTCCCTGGCTCTGGTTTTGCCCAGATGCATCATTCTCCCTGTTTGATGTGCAGACCCGGAGGGGTGGCAGTGTTCACCCCATCATGGTGAGAGCGTGCAGGTCATTCAGTATGTGCATCACAAGGGACTCTGTATCTGGTGGGCTCCGATCCAGTCCTGACTGTGCCTGTCTGGCCCATGCAAAGGAGGGCCCAGAGATGCCAGGTACATGTGCTGTGGATAGTCAGGGAAGTGCATGCAGAAGCTGAGCAGCTCTACTAGCCAGAAAAAAGGCTCTACTGGTTCAAATAAGCACAAATGAGGCTGGATCCAACCCTAAGCAACACCAGCTTTTAGCTGAGGGGCTGTCTTCCTGAGAGCCTTGCTGAGAGGAGCATCCTCAAGAGCTTTAGGAACAAGAAGGTGGCCATGACATTCAGAGCCTGCTGTGCAACGTGCAGTGATTTAAGGCAGAGCAAGTGCCGAAAATGCTCCACACCTGAAAAAGCTTCCCCTTGCTTAGCCCTGACACCCTCATGTGAGTGCCTCAGGACTTGTGCATGGCTGCTCTGGCATGACCAGAGGCTGACTGGGAGAGCAGGGAGTCATGGTCTGCCCTCTGCACCTCTCAGCCGCTGGTGTCTCAGCTCCTTTGGTAGAGAAGCAAAGCCAAGTTGTACAATTCCTTGCCTGGCAATGCTAAAACAGCTGTTCAGCTGGCTGGCAAAAGTTGCCTGAAGCCCCTCTCCAACGTGGGTGGACATCTCTCCAAAAAAAGAGTAGCAGGGTAGTGCTGTAGGTCCTCTCTGGCTGGCAGAGGAGGACGAGGGAAGAGGGGCAAGAGCAGATCCTGACATTTTACATCTCTTGATATGAAGTTAAGAATGAGCAGGGTGAATGTGAAATATTATTAAACATTTCATAGAAATAATTAGACACCATAAAATGATTTGTCTCATGAATGGCCTCACAAATATTGATAAAGTCTATAGGTTCTTACACCATACTGAAATTCACAGATCTGCTTCTACAAAGAAAGCTTCATCAAAACTTCTTTACTGGCCCTTTTTTAAACCTTGTGTAGACCCTTAACTGGAGACTTCATACAGGTGAAGCCTGTGACAAAACTGAGTATTACAGAGGAGTTCTTTCTACAAAGGGCAATCGTTCAAATTTGGCTCCTCAGTGGTTACAGGAAAAGCAAGAAATTCTGCAGAACATCATCTCACGGTTCTTTGTTCTCCCTTATGTTTTCAATTTCCATTCAATCATTAAGTTAAAGAAGCAGTTTGTGAAAACACACACTCACACATGCAGATTCACCCAGAAAAATGATTGCAAAAACCAGACATTTTCTCCCATATGAAATACAGAGTCCAGTCTTACCATCCTTTTTTCCAGCACAGCTCTGCCTGGAGCTGGAAGGAGGGCAGGACTGGCCCACAGCCATGCCACAGCAACCCACCCTACTTTTACTACCTACTGGTTTTCTCCCCATTCACTTCAGGACATCAGTTCTTTGGTGGTCTTCTGTTTTGACATCTGCTTACCCTTATCTCTAATCAGTTTTGCTGATGGATATTTCCCCTGAGCGTGGAGACGCTGCCTAATAGATTTTTCTAAAAAAACCAACTACTACTTAGTAGTCAGGAAATTATCTTTGTGGCCTGCAAGGGTGAGAGACACGGTTCCTAACATTCCCATGCAGACAGCTAAGTCTCACTCAACTTTATCTGATTTGCTCTATTCTGCTCTGTATACACTCATAACATAAAGACATAATGAACACAATGCATTTTTGTTAAACCTGCAGAATGCACAATATCCCAAGGCACTGAATAATCACAGAACGCACTGTAAGTAGCTGTTAAATAATGTGGTAATTTACTATGGTTTATGTCAAGAGTTACACTGTCTGCTAGACTAAGGAACTGAACTTGAAAAATGTTGCTTTAAGTGAGGACAAGCAGGTTTAACGATTTGACACTTGATGTGAAATTCTTCAGGAACAGAGTATCACACATCAAAGTGCAAGGTTTTACAGAAAGAGAAATGGGTAAAATGAAATGTTTTGCCCTCAATTGATACAAATGCTTACTAGAATATACGTCAGCCCACATTTTGCTTTGGTGGTTGTGCAAAAGGTGGTGGCTCTCCAACAGATACAAATGCCATAGCACACAGTAAGAATGCAGGAGTTCTTATTATTGAGCGACAGGACATTGAATTTCCAGCTAGACAGCTGCTGGACACGATGGGCTTAAAAAGAAAAAAAAAAGAAAAAAAAAGAAAAGAGGTCCCAATGCCTTCCAAAATCTTAGAAACCATAAGGTAGAGTACTAAAAAGTATACTGCGGAGAAGTTATTATTCATTGGCAGAATGCTTGAGAAAATCCCTGACAGACTTCTTGTTGTTGATTTTAATAAACCAAAGAGAACCGCACAGATATGAGGAACTGAGTCCTGGGTGATTTCGATTTGAACTTTCAATGGGAGTGGGATGTAAGGAATGTCTGTATCTGGGCTTTTAAATGGTAGTCTTTCTTTAAAAAAATAAATTTTTTCTGGGTCTATCAAACAAAATTTTTATTGAATTTCCTTCTGCCTGGTTTGTTTTTATTCCATTTCAGTGAGAACAAAGAGCACACACTTGCAAAAACATGTCTGAGTCCAGACGGTCAGTGCAGGAAATTCCTGCAGCTCTGGTGAAGACTGGGACGGGAGGGAGGAGGGGGGCACATACTCAGCACCTCTGCTGAAGGATGAGCTGCAACATGAATCCCAGAGACACTTGGCTGTTTCGGGTGTGCCTCACCATCCCTGAGCACACAGACAGGTCAGACTGCTAGCTGACAAGAGCTCAGGTGCAGACTTTTACCCGATGGTTCAGGTGAATGCAACTGCACCATGCTGGGAAGGGGAAAATCCTAGTGAAGGCAGTAACCTGAAGTTGGGGCTTCAAGGCAGCACTGGCGCAGGAATCCATAGGAAATCTGGAGTCCCCAGTTGCAGTGCTGCAGTATAATTTGTTCTCTTGTTTCTAAAGCATTGCACAAATCCAAAAGCTGTTTATAAATTCACGTAGCTATGTTCACAACTGAAGTGAAGGATGATGTGGACCCATGCAGCATCCTCAACATAGCTCAGACTGCCCTTCTCCCCAGTACAGGTAATGACTCTATGCCTCGCTAATTACAATTTATAAGCTCGTGTGAATAAAGTAAGGAAATACAGCAAAGCCAGGGATGCAAAGCCTGTGCAGAGAGGTTCGTGTTTTGATGGTTCCTCATCTCTGGGCCTTATCTGTGGTCTTACCCAAGTGGCTGGCAAGCATCATCTCCAAAGTGCTGATGTCTCTGTGCAGTTGTGGATAGGGAACTGCTCCCTGGGAAAAGGCTCTGCAGAGCTCTGAATTGTGGGGCCAGTTTTCTTGTCACTCCTTGCAAAGTGGTGATCTCATCGTTGCTGTCTCCAAATTTTCTATCTCCAGTGTAGGAGAGGGAGGCAGCAAGGGACAAAGGGAGAGGGAGAGGGAGGCTATGAAAAGAAAGATCCCATTGTTAGAGTGCTCTTATTTGTGTGAATGTTTGCCAAGACAACAAGATTGGGTCTGATGACATGAACTCCAGGGTCAGTGGGGAGCTGCGCAAAAATGCCTGAACTCCTTGTGCTCATGATCCTTAGGAAAAAAAAGCAACTTCCAGATGTGAGCATGCCTTCTTTCAGCCATCCAGTCCCCTAAACCCACCAGATTACATGGCCTGAAGACGCCTGCATGGCTGAGCAATTGCGACATTTGTCTTGGAGGGAGAGCTGGAGTGTGTCCAAAGAAGGGCAATGAAGCTGGTGAAGGGTCTGGAGAACAAGTGTTATGAGGAGCAGCGGAGGGAACTGGGGTTGTTCAGCCTGCAGAAAAGGAGGCTGAGGGGAGACCTTATCACTCTCTGTAACGACTTAACAGGAGGTTGCAGAGAGGTGGATGTCGGTCTCTTCTTCCAAGTAACAAGAGATAGGACAAGAGGAAATGGCCTCAAGTTTTACTAAGGGAGGTTTAGATTGGATATTAGGAAAAATTTCTTTACTGAACTGGTTGTCAGGCACTGGAACAGGCTGCCCAAGGAAGTGAGGGAGTCCCCATCCCTGGAGATATTTAAAAGCTGTGTAGATGTGGTGTTTAGGGACATGGTTCAGTGGTGGAGTTGGCAGTGCTAGGTTAACAATTGGACTTGACGATCTTAAAGGTCTTTTCCAACCAAAACAGTTCTGTGATTCTACAAAATCCTAGACCCAACCACCAAAGCACTCCAGGTGTGTTGATATTGAATTAAAGTTGAATTAAACTTCAGGAACATGGTCATAAAGAACAAGACAAACCCAGGATCCACCCTTAAGAAAAGGTTGGGAATGAACTGCTAAAGTCTAGGGCTGTGGTCTACACCTTGCATGAACTATATGCAGAGATCCAGCCTCTCTCTCTGTCTAAAAGCAAAACCAAGACTGAAAATATTCAGGTACTAACATCTGTTGCCAGAAAGTCACATAAAAAAGTCAGGTACAAGCCCAGCGTTTGGCCTAAGAAACTCTCTTCTATACTATCATCATTTAGGAGGGAATTTATTCTGAGGTCAGGTCAGATGAGCACCCCTCATCCATACACCTGAGTCTGGCCAAAAGCAGTCACAGCTATCAGGGGAACTTCGTGCTGGTGGGGCTGACAGGACGCACTGGCAGAGCAGATACAGTGCCTGCAAAAGCCAATAACATGAGTTGCACCAAGGAGGGGAAAGCCAGCTCTTATTCCAACTAACGCTTGCTAGATAGTGGGCTCAGAGGGGACAGCTGACAGTTCTTAATTTTGAAACTCTGAAACTTGCAGTGCCTCAGAACCACTCACGCAAGCAAGGGGCATCTGCTGTGGTGTAGCTGCAGCAGATGGAGAAACCAGACCCCCACTCAGAGACACCTCTTGAAACCTCACCCTGTCCTCAGGAAAATGATTCACCTTGTGCTTAGCACGGGCAGTACAGCTTCATTGCCAACAGCTGGGACCAAGCCTCAGCCTTTGACTGGAAAAGCAAAAAAAAGCTCTTTTTGAAGGAAAAAAGTGTTGGACTGTTCTGTTTGCTCCTGGGTTGTTGGTTTTTCTGTGGTAGAGCTTTTTTTCATGAGCCGTCTCTGCAGCAGATGCTGGTGACTCTGCAGTGGATGAGCCAGTGCAGGTCCAAACCACCTCCTTTCCGCTCAGCCCAACGTTGCCTTGTTTCTTCAGCTCCCTCCTTTCCCAGGGTGTGATTGAAAGAGTGCTTGTGAAGGCTGTAAGCACTTGCTAATTTGGGGTTTGTCTGGCAGTAGGCCGGTGGGTCTGCATTTCCAATGTCTATGGAGCCAAGCTGACGGTTAACTTGCACTGCCAGTTTTCCCCCCCACCTCTGCAACTTTTTGCAGACCCTGTTTCTCGCTGACCTCAATCTCCCCGCAGACACTCTCTCTAATTCCCCCCCTCTCTTTTTTTTCTTTCTTTTTTTTTTTTTTTTTAAATCGACCTGGTCTTTGTTGTACTAATTAGATTATCTCTGCCTGAGGGACCCAGAGAGCAGCCCCAACAGAGCACAGCCTGGACACATAATCCCTGTTATCAAGGGGGCTGTCATTTGGCATGTAGATCAACTAATTCTTTCAATACCATGGGAGCAATTGTATATCTTAATATTGATTTTCCCCCCCAAGATATGATCTCCTACATTCCTACATCAGTCTCACTTGCCGTGGCTAAAAGGGTCCATTTATTATAAGGCAACACGACGTGTGCACACACACCCCCAGCTTTTTGAGTTCACAAATGAGAAGGTACTTCGTGGGGAGGGCGAGGGAGTGAGCAAACACGGAGGCAAGTTAACATAACAATTTCAGGAAGGAACGGGGAGTAAACCAAACCTACTGCACTTTCATTTTGCATTGCGAAGTAATTAATTCAGAGCTGACTGACATCAAAGGCTGAAGGCCAGTCATGGGAAGGGCCATTAGCAATAAATCATATGCTAAAAGCAGTAATGCTTTGAGTCAAGCCACATTGCTACCATTCAGCAGCCAGCCTGTTAAATAAGTTCCTGCTTGTTTCTCTTGTTCTTCCTTTCCACCCACCTCAGTATTAATTTCAAGAGATGCTGCTCATATTTTGTGCTCCATACAAATCACCTATAGCTAATTGCAAAAAAAGGAGAAACACAACAATGGAATGACTTTCACTTGACACATCAAAATGCTTTAAATGATAATCCATAAATCAATTTGCTCAGGCACAGACCCCTTCTTCATGTTGTCCCTTTCAAGGCTAACCATGGGGAACTGGATTCTCAAGGTATAAATTTCTGTCGGTTCAAAGGACTTCTACATTGCTGCAACAGAAAATTTCTTAGCTTTAGGTGCTCTACATTACGTTCCTAAAATGTATGTCACTAGACAGTCTATGTTCAATTGCTTTCATGTAACCTTTTTTTGTACCAAATTACATTCAAATCATGACTCTTAAAAAGAAGGTTTGGATGATATAATTAATTTTCTATGCTCGGCTGAACTTATGCTAGAAACCAAAGAGGAAAGAAACAATTCCCAAGCAAAGGAAGAGGGAAAAATTCCTGCAGCTCTACCGCTTAAGCAGCTCTCCTGACTTACACCAGCTGAGGACTATGCAGCTTTAATGAACAGCTGTAGAGCCTGATGTTGGCACCTATTAATACCATCCCCGGCGCTGAACACATTTTATTGCCAGACAGGAAACTTTATCCACAGCACTGCGATCCTGTCCTTTTCCAAAAACTGTCATAGGATCTCTCACTTCCTCCTGGACAGACACCAGAGCCAGAAAAAATAGGACCTGGGTCCAGTGTGTCAGCTGAAAGCAGCCCTCCAGCAGTGCAGAGCTTCCTGTAGAGCCTGTACAGCTCTGCCAGTATCAAAGACAAATACATGTCGCGGTTTGAGGACTGCTCTTTTGTTTAAAGGCTCCCTCTGCCTCAGTTACCTCCTCTCCCCTCCCTACTAGCCTTTCCATTTCTGCTTTCCAAGTATCTGACTTTTACAACTAAATGTTGGCCTCTTTTTCCAGACTTCAAGGATCCACACCCTTAAACTATATTCAACATGTGACCAACACATAGACCTCTATAATTATATATATATATATATATATTAAAAACACAGACATCTATACTTGTGTGATGCAGAAGTATGATAAATCAAGAAAACACTTTATATCCACCACCATGGTTCACAGATATCCACAAAAGGTAACTTCATAAAAAAGCATAATGCCTTAAAAATCAACGGTGGTCTGGATTCTCAATGGGAAAAAAAAAGTCTTGGCAAATGAGATTTAAAAGTACCCACCCTGCCTGGCTCTTCTGGTCAGCAGTATGGTGGGGATATGGTCCTGTCCTGAGAGATGTGAGGTCTCCGTGGTTCTGTGGCAGTGCACTGGAGTGTTAGCTGTTCAACAGCACCCTATAAAATAAGAGCACAACAGACACACAGGGCACAATAGAGGCTCACACCCCAAAGGACTTTCCAAAGCAGAGGCAGAGGCAGTATTGATGGAAGAAGGAGACATAAGGCATTTATCCCAGCCCCCGACATAGCCTGTGTGTGCTGGATTGTGCTACTGAAGAAGAAAAGGGGAGAGAAAGAGAAAAAGGTGAGGAAAAATGATAGCTTATGTTGTACCTCTGAGACCTCTGGGGTTGTTGGTTTCTCCCATCCCAAGCCCCAGAAAACAGCATTGACAATAAACCTCTTCTACCAACTTTAATTTCTCCCCATTGCCTGAGCAGAAGGATGGAAAATCCTTTCTGTGTCGTGGCACTAACTCAATAACAGTATAGAATGTAAAGCACCATTTTCAGAAACGATTTGAGGCAAACAATTGCTGTGACTGAAGATCACATTTAATGGTGGCTTACATTTTACCCAGCAGGGATGAGAAAAGGGAAGGTAGTGGCAGAGAGACCCTCTTGTCCTTTATCAATGCATGGCCCCAGCTCCATCCATCACAGACTCCAAAAAGAGGTTGGAAATTTATAGGTGTTACTGAGGGATCAAAGTATGCAGGGGTTTCTGGGAGCCAGTCTCTTTGGAAATTATAGCTCTGCACGCATTGGAACCAAAGAGAACTGGTTTCCTATGATTTTGCATCTTGCAGTTGCGGCTTTTGGTGTCTAATAAACTGAAAATTTTGACTGAAATGGTTCCTAATATTGAGGATGTCTGCACTTTTGAACTCTGGTATCTATGAAGGGTTGAATAGGTTGTCTATCCTCGAATCAGATATTTGTTGCCATGAAACATGTAATGATTAAACACCTTTGAACTGTTTGTTTAGTGCTGTCCAATGATTTTGAAAATTATTTTTGAGGCAGGGGTAGCCATACACACACCATCCAACGTGCACCATGAGACTCCCTGTACCACATTTCCACTGTGAGTCAGGTTTAAAAATAGGTTTTGAGTAAGGAAGCACAACAGCAGCTGAGAGAGATATTTTTCAAGTTTTTTCTAGTTTGTTGTATTTTGAAAACTCACCTCATGCAGATATTTAAGGTTATTTTCACACAAATTAAAAGTGATGCCCAAAATCTCAGTGAAACTCCAGAATCATGATTCGAGAAAGACTGCTGTCATGATGGGCAAGCTCTTGATGTGCATTTACTTTGGGGCTCAAGCCTGCCCATTTTGTTCAACGTCTGAGTCTCCACAGCACAAGACTGAAGTTACCACCTATTTGGAGACTCCACAGGATGCAGGGGACCTCACTCCAGTCTTGGAAGCAATGACATTTCAGGGGGTGCAATGCCATGTCTGGCTTATTAGTGCTTGTAAGAGGAGGACATATTATCTTTGTCTCCCTTTCCAGTATGGTGATGGAAGTTTAAGAACCTTTGCATTGCCCTCCATGGGGCTGCACAGATACATCCAATGCTGCTTTGCAAGAGCTTAGCTCCGCAGCACTGTGCCTGATGCCCAGAGCCTGGCAAAGGGCCAGGGAAAGTCCCCAGAGAGCTGCAGGAGAAGACAGCGTCCTATGACGCCTGCCAAGTCTGTGGTCCTAGCACAACTCTCCCAAGGAGGGGAAACCTGAGGAAATATGTAACAGCACATTCTTCAGCATCGCCTTTCCCCTCCCAGGCTTGCACCTACAGTGGCTCAGTGCCACACAGCCATCTGGGGTGGGGGAGAGCTGCACCACACCTTTTGCAGGATTGTGTGCCTTAATGCCCTCCTTAATGCCACAACCCAGTTTTCTGTTCCATACCTCAGTGGCATAGCCAGGCCCAGGGATTACACCCCCACGGGTCTCTGCTACCTGCAGGGCAAGCAAGCCTAAATGCAAGCTTATGGAAGCTCTTCATTAATAAAAAATAAAAATCAAAACCCTACCAGCTGCCCGTAGGCACTAGGGCAGAGGAGCCAGTTTCACACCATATGGGGAAAAGGGCATACACAGCCCCACTCCATGAAGGGCTCCAAGGCTTATCTCTGCTGGGAGGAAAGTCTGGGATCTATTCTGCGCATCCGCCCCACAGCAGAGGAATGCGATTGGCAAGGGGTGGCTGCTATCAAGCCCGACACATTCAGCAAATTCTTTGGCTCTTGTCACCTACCCAATGGCTTTTCCTGGTCTTAACAGCTTGGTCGGTGGGGACCAGAGAAACACAGGAGCAGCAAGCAGAGCTAGCCAGCACCATGTTCTTTCTCAGGTTGGCAGCCAGCACTAATGCTGAGTGTCTCTGGGAGGTGTCCCTTTGATACGGGCCACCACTCAGGCCAGGGTGGCAGAGAAGATGCTGGCCCAGATTAGGAACTGTGCTCTCTCTTTGCTTCCTCCTCCTTTCATGTGGGCTGTTGGAGAAACAAATATCCAGTGCACCCCAAAATGCTGCTAGAACAAGCAAAAAAATACCCCAACTCTAAGGCCAGAATAAGGCTCAGAGGAAGACCCAACCCCAGGGACAGTCCTAGTCACACTGGTACAGCTAGGTTTGCTGCAAAACTGCTAAAGATTTCCTGCAAAATTCTGTAGAGGCGTTCTTGTGTTTCCTGCAGAAGAATATGCATTTCTGGCCAAATTTTCAGGTTTTGGGGGTAGGAAAAAGGTGAAGATGAATACACACACATATCTATCAACAACAATTTTTTTCTATCCAAACTTTTCCCACAGGAATAATACACACTGCCCAAGAAATCAGGCAAAGCAGTTGCCAGGAGGTGTCTGGAAGATTATTCCATTAATGCAAGAGTGTATTTGCACCACATCAGGCATATTAGGTATCTTACTCTCGGTCTTCTCTCCCAGACATGCTAGAGCACAACAAAAAAAGCACTCACCTTGCATAAAAAAACAAGCAGCAGTTTTCCAGTCCTCCACTGGAGAGAAACTTTCGGCAGAAGGAAGAAAAAAGTCTTTGATATGTGGTTGTATTTCATTGCAGATGACCTGACAACACGGCTTTGGATGGGAAAACATAGATTATTTGAAACAGAATTTAGATAGGCTAAAAAGAATTAACAAGTCTGTAAGAATATTAAGCAACAGAGTAGCGGAGAGGAGAGCATTCAGAGAGTTTCACAAAATAGCTAGAAATTCTCAGAGAAAAGCGACCAAATAAAAAACAGCCACCCTTAAGATATAACTGTATTTATCCTGGCAATTGCTAAGTGTCTCATATCACAAAGCAAAACCAAAAAATAACAGAATGACATTCCAAATCACCGTCTGAATGCAGACACTGCTTGATGGGGAAGGGGCAGAAGGCTGTTTATTCTCAGATCCCAATTATGTCAGACAGCTCTAGATCAGGTCCACCAAACAAACCACCATGTCACAAAAGCATCCTCTACAACTGGCTCTTCTTAACAACCCCACTGCCTTTCCTTCCAGAGCATAGGAAATGGAGTGGGAAAGCTGGGGCCTCCATGCTCCCGGGCCGTCGTTTTGTCATCTCATCAGCGTGTGTAGCCACATCACAAAGGCACAGAAAACAGAGGCGTAATTTAATAGCTCATAATTTAAAAGTGTAAGTAGGATAGTTTTTCTGGAATCCCTTTCACTGAAAAAGTTAATTCATATTCATTTAATCAGGTTGCTATCCTCACATACTCTGATTTCTGTGCACGAGGCTGAAGAGCTGGCAGCTCTGTGCTTTCCTAATGCCAAAGGACTAACCACCAAGCAACAGTCTGCTATTTAAGCTCCCTGACATTTTTTTCATCACAAAATTTTATTTTCATCTGCTTTGAAAAACTTCAGGATGAAGTTTCCATGGCAGCTGTCTGAGGCGGAACACATGGTGTTTGCTGAAATTCCCATCAAGATGGTCCTTGTTCCTTGTGAGAATATTAGCAGAGAAGATACATGCTGTATGTGTTACACCCACTCACATACAGCGTAGCTTTAAGACCTGAAAGTTTTTGAAAAAAGCAGCTAGAAATCTGGGAGAAGAAAACTCTCGACAGTGTTTGTAAACAGTGTTTTAAGTGAGGTCAGTGTCAAAATGAAACAAAACAAGGCAGGATCAAGTGGCATCCAGAGCAGGGGCTCATAAGGGTAAGATTTTCACATACCTGCAGGGGATGAAGAAGGGGTAAGTGGTCAGATGAGAGTATAAATTTGGGAAGAAAGTGATAAGATGTTATGAAGAGCAGTGAAGTAGCTGGACTCAGCGGTCAAAGTGGGAGAGTTAGAGAAGGGAAATAGACTTCTAAAACTTTGGAGCAGCAAGGGAAAAGGATGGGCAGAACTGCAGGAGTGGAAGAGCAAACTCATCAAGGAGGGATGAAGGGCTGTACACCATCAGCATTCTCCAGGAAGAAGAAGGTGAAAAACACCAGCCACGTAAAAGGTGGATCTGAGGCTTGCAGGTGCAGCATTTTGCCAATCTGGATAAGCTAGGGCTGTTCCTCTTGGAAGAAGATGGCACCGAGGGAGGAGCTCAACAGCCTGATTGGATTCAAGACCATCAACACTGTGAAAACAGGAAGCTCATGAGTTCAATGGAAATGTTATAAAAGTCCATTTATTAAAATGGGAGTCTTGCATGTCATTTCAACTGATGCACAGACTTCTTCCAGACTCCTCAATCCATACTCCCTACTGAGAGTGTTCAGTGATGAACTCATCACTCCTGGAGACCTACCTGGTTTTGTGCCTAACAAATTATTCATAGAGTAATATCTTAACCTTCACATGCAGATAAAGTGTTGCATCTCCTTTACATACCCAGCACACGCCCAAATTACCTATCCCAGACGGTTGTAAAAGAAATTTCAGGATTTAATGGTTAAGCGTGCTGGATTGTTATAACAGGCACAGTATGCATGCTTTTTCTTACACATATAATTCAAAATTACCCCCAGTAAAAGTAAGGATGGCAAGTGACACTACATTACACCCTGAGAGACACTACGTGATCTCACTCTGGTATACATCAGTGGATTTTGATTCTTTCACGCGTTATATCCGGAGGTCAAGTGAGGGAGTGATTTTAACATACCCAAGTTCTAAGTGTCAGGCATCTGAGGCAGATTAATGATATCTGCATAAAACTCCTTCTGATAAAATGGTACAGTTCAGACCCCATCTCCAGCCTGATTACAGGACTAAAGCAATCTTCTTTCTTTCAATTCAAGCTTAAGCTGCCATTGTTTAGCTTATTCTTAGCAATAGCACAGCTGAATAAAACTTCCGGCAAAAAGAGCTAGAGCCCTCTTCACTCTCTCTTGACTGCATCAGGCCTGAGGGGAAATAAAAGCACAAAAACTCCTGTTTATTTCTGCCACAAAGGCTTGAAAGATTGCTCTCAGATCACACTGAAGCTCATAGAAAGTAAATAATCATCTTGTGGGATGTTGAACACCCACAAGTTGCTGCCCTGTAGGAATTATGGCTTTTCATGATTGCCCCTTCAAGATGCGAAAGGTTTGCTTGTAGACACAGCACTGGTCTGAGTCCTGGATTTTACCCTGGTTCTCTGCTGACCTGGAAAGTGACGTGGAAAAGTCATTTTGCTGCTCTGTGCTTTGCCTCGCTTCATAGTGCCCATCTTCTGCATTTGGCTCTCACCCTGTGTGCATGCTGCCTAGGAAAACCTCGACTGCAGCCCATGCATTCAAGCATAACTGAATTACAATTAGTCACCCTGATGCCAGTGGGCTAAGTTTGGATAGTCAGTACTTCATTACTCATTTCTATTTATTTGGCTGAGGTAGTGCAAAGCTTATTTTTAATTTAAAGTATTAAAAATGCTGACAGATGGCTGCTGCTTTTGGAAGAAAAAAATAATCAGGACTTTCCCAGACCGAAAACTGTTTAGAGCGCTACTCCCATCCATCACTTCGTCCAGTCTGTGATAACTCTCTTCTTACAACTGCAAGTCATTCTCTATCAGCATACAGGGACAGTTCTCTAGCAAGACACAAGCAGAAACAGGCACAAAGCTGCTTATTGGTAAATAAATCAAAGAAGAGGAATTGGGAGAAGGAAACAACACAAAGCTCTCTCTGTTAGGGCAGCAGAGATTTATGTGAGAGATTCACTGATGCTTCAGGCTACTGGTGCCATTTTCCAGGGTATGAATGGGTGGATCTTTTGCATACATTTTGCTGGGTTGACTTAAGTAAGTCTTGACAACTCTCTTTCCCTGGGGACTAGACTAAAAGTATTGTTTAGAAATCTAATATATGGTTTATTTACTCAATTTGTGCTGAGCACTACAGTTCCTTCAGGCCAGCTTCAGCAGTCCATTACTCCATTAATGCTCCATTACTGAAATTAGTGCTGTAATTGGAAGGAAGGAGGATGATGGGGAAGGGGACACTTTTTAAAGGAGCAGGTCCTGCTTAATCCCATCACAGAAGAAAGCATTAGAAAAATCTCAGCTGCTCCCCCTGAGCCCCTCCCTCAGGGGAAAGGGTAGGGGAAGAGAAACTTCTCTCCAGTGGATGACATGCAGTAGCTGTGCACTGAGCACACAAGTCCAAAGGCTGCGCCAGCTGGTCCCTCTTCAAATCAGAGAACACAACTGCAACATCAAGATGCCTCCACGCAAAGCTCTCCTGTGCCAGAAATCAGAAGATACTCAGGTTTCACCCCAAGCTTCTGGTCCCTTGCACAAAGATGACACTGCTTGCAGGGCTGCTGGTGCAGCCTCTCCTCTCCGTGTCCGCTGTGCAGGCAGACTGCAGCTGGCTGCTCCACAGCCTTCACAAGCCTGGGAGAAGGAAAGGAAAGAGATGCAGTGCTAAGAAATATGTCTTAACCATGGA
This sequence comes from Aegotheles bennettii, assembly GCA_013398125.1. Taxonomy (NCBI): domain Eukaryota; kingdom Metazoa; phylum Chordata; class Aves; order Caprimulgiformes; family Aegothelidae; genus Aegotheles; species Aegotheles bennettii. The sequence goes on along the minus strand of VZRW01004527.1, from coordinate 347,597 downwards.
GGTGGGGCACAGAGCCAGGTTTGGTTCCCACCACAGGCTCTCCTTGAAGTCATAGTAGATGTAACTGTGTTTGGGGATGGCAGAGACTTCTTTCTCTGCTTTGTTTCACTCATCTGTCCTTCAAAATACTTTGCAGCAAGCAGGCATTTGAGATCTGTGTATGAATATTTATTAATTAGTCAGCTAAATTACAAGGAAATTCCATGGATGTTGTATCCAAGAATTGTATATTTGCATACAATCACATAGCTTGCAATAATTTTTCAATATTAATTGTAAGCTGGTTACTGAGTAACAAATACCCTGTAGAGTTGTTCTGGATAACTGAAATATATACTGCAAATATACATATTTATTGGTTTAGTTAAATAGAAGACCTGTCAGAAGACTAGCAGGAGGGTAATATAATAGCCCTAGAGAAGTCATCTGTTAAAAGAGATTAAAGAATTTACAGTAAGAAAAAATGCAAGAGCTTTTAGCTGGTCTGTTGCTGCTGCAATTTCCCAGTCTGTGACAGGATTTGTTTTGCCAAGGATGGAACTAGAAAGTCCTAAAGGAAACCAAAGGATTAAAAGATTTCCCCTATGGTGCTGAAGAGGTGCAAGGACAGGCAATAATCCTGAGTTTGTTCATGAGGAGCAGACTGACACAGAGACAGACTTTGATGGAGGGGTCAAAACTTTAAAACTTAGCTGTTTGTTATTACAGCATGGTGGGACTTAAAGTGCACATCGTATTCTTCTCACATTTGGCTTTGTTCCTATCACACAGACTCAACAAGATTTGTTCTGAAAAAGCTGTTTCATTGCTGGGATAAGCCACTGCTCTGGAAAGGGAGCCTATGAGGATCTCCCCACAGCCCACTCCCTGGCAGTAGCTGCACCCCAGCAAGAGCTCAGCTGCAGGCACAGGGTCCATCACAGGGAGAAGGTAGAGGCTGCGGGTCTCTCCCTCTCACAACAAGAGACGTTTATTCTCATAGCCAAAAAATCAGCCTAAAAAAGTATCAGCCTGTTCACACACACACAAAAATCAACCTGAAAAGACATACAAGCAAACTTTGCATCTTCCATGCTTATGAAAAAGAAAATTAGCTCTTTTCCTTTCAGATCCCTTCTGTGAGGGCAGCGCTGCACCTCTGTTGTGTTAAAGGGAAGATGCTACTCCTTCAGGCTGTGCTCCTGATCAAGGTGGCTTGCCCCTAAACCTCTCCCAGCCTGAGCCATGTGGGTGGAATAAGAGTGCTGCTCCTTCCCTGCCCAAAAGCTGAGCCGTACGTGAAAGCTAAGGGTGCCAAGGACAGCTGCATCAGCACAAACAAGGAGATTGGCTGTGGTGATGGCTGGAAGCCTCTCCACAGGATGCATTGCCATGGGAGAGCCAAGGCACTGCAGTGTCCTGGATTGCTGTCTCTCTGGGCATCTGACAGTGTCTTGGAGACCCATGCGTCTCTGGTGGCTGCCAGGGAGCAGCCAGACACCAAGTCCCCCCTGCTACCAAGCCCTTGGCTGAGAAAAGCATCAGCATGCCGGGGTGCTAAATCTACTCCTGTTGGTGAGCACCGCTGAGAGAGGGCTGTTTTGGAAAGATGCAGATGGTCATTTCATCAAGGAAGACTGACAGGATACAGTGAAAATAACATTACAAGAATAATACAGCCTAAATTCTCCATCTTTCTAACTTTGAAGCTACCCTGGATTTCTCAACACGGGCTTCAAGAGCAGAGAAGAAACTGGGAGGGACAGGTGAATGTCCCCTCAAGAATTAAATCCCAATTAACACACCATCAGTGATGAAGGACACATTTTACATGGTCGATTAAAAGACTTCCCCCTATTGATCTTCACAGCTAATCATTGTCCTACCCCTGCTTAGGGAGCACAGACACAAACCAGAGATCTAAATTTACTGAGACTCCTGACAATCAATAGGTCAGACTCCCGGAGAAGCATTATGCAGAAAGCATCTCCACTGACTCATCACGGGCTGGCAAGCCCCAGGTCTCCAGCAGGTCCCTGAAGCCATTCCCCTCTCTGCCTGGACAGTCCACGAGAAGCCAGGGTTGCTCTGTGTATGCTCCTTGTCAAAGCCCAGACAAACAGCCCGCGACAAAACAACAGCCACAGCGGTCGTGCTCGCCTTCCACTCAGCATCACGGCGCGAGAGCTGGGTACCTGGGAGCAGCAGACAGCCTGCCATGTGAGCCCTGCAGTCTTGATTTAAACAAAACAAAAGTGAGTAGCTGTAATTTCACAGATGGGAGCAATTCATTAGCTGGGAAAAGATGCAGTTGCTCTAATGGGGAGTGACTGGGGAGCTTTTGATGCAAATGGCCATTTGCAGCTGCCTCTGCCTGCCTCTCACCAGGCTGGTGCAAGGCAATATACTGTGAGATGGAAAAATCAAACTGTGTATTAATTTGATAGCCTGCAGCAGAGTGACAGTACGTCCAGGCAATATTTCTGGGACCTGCCAGGTGTTCAGGTGATCTGCCACCTCTGAATTTTGTAGTACGTGATAACAAGAGGATTGCAGACTCCATTAAATAACCTGGGCAACTGCTGTGCGTATGAGTGCAACCAAAGAGTTAGAACTAAAACCCCTGGGCACTCTGACAGTCCAGGTCTGAGATGGCAGAGGTGGGAAAGACAGAGCTAAAAACAAGCCTTATCACATTTTAATCAGTCATCATCTCACCTTGAATGCCTTGTGTGAAGTTGATGGTATAAACCACCCTTTCTCTGTCACACTGCAGCAAAGCATGTGCTCCCTCTATAGCACTACACCCTGGCCCGTACAGGTAATCAAAGAGTGAGGAATAGTTTTGGTTTGGAAGAACTTGTCCTCGTTGGTAAATGGCAGGGAAGATGAGGAAATTACAGGAAGCAGCTATAACAAGGAGCTATTCACGGCAAAGCCTGATTTTAAGGATGGTGGTACTGAGAGTGGAGGGGAAGCACGTTCTGATTTCTGTGTGTGGAAGTGTGGATGGCTTTTGCCTTGGTTAAGGCTTCAAAAGAAAAGGACTGCATAGCTCAGCATGCGATCCACAGGAGTTTTGGATTTCAGCACATGGACACAAAATAAGGGTGGCCCCTGAAACCTTCTGGAAAGAGTGGTCCCTAATCCATTTCAGCTAAGTTAGCCAAGTTAGATGAAAACTCAGGTCACAGCAAGACTGGTGTCAAAAGAAAACCCTGTTGCTGACTGCAGTAAGCTTTGGAGAGAGTTCTCATTAATGGGACACAAATAGTCAAACAATACTCTCACGTGCTCAAGGTGAGAACAGAAAGAGGGATGGAAGTGACAGGTGGTGACCTAGGCACTGCGGCACTCTCTGCTTTTCCCAAACTACAAACATCTCCTGTCATCAAGGTTTCTATGAGAATCAGATGTGGTCCCAGCACAGACTCTTTAGAAGATGCACATGCACACTGGTCAAGAAAACCATCTTGCCATTCCTCCTTCAACCAGAAGCCCCATTTGTGAAGTAAAAGAAAGAAGTATGGATATTTGTTCTCTCAGTTCCTTTTGTCTCCTCCTAGAGCAATTTGCAACAATCTCACGGAGATGAGGAAGAATGTGGGAGACACGGCAGTCTGGTGTGAAAATGGACAGCAGAAGATGTAAAGAGAGAGAAAGAAGAACTCCAGACAAGTTAATGTATTGTTTCATTTCTTACTCAACAGGCAAAGGCAGAAGTGTCACTATTGTTTCATAAAGTCCTCCTAATCCCCCACTGGTGAAGTGGCATCCCATAACAAACATCTTTGAGAACAAGCATACAAGGAGAAAAAAGGGCGAAAAGGTGGGGAATGGGCAGGGTCATTTTAATTTAGATTACTGAATGATGCAAGAAAGCTGCCTGGGGGAGAGGTCCTTAGAGAAAGTGGTAAATCTTTATATTACATGACATTAATTACACTTTTACTGTGGGCTAACCCTATTACAGTATTGTGTATAGCCACAGTCTGTGGTGTCCCTCCCAATAAAGAGCTGTCCTGCAGGAGGGCCAGGGGCCCAGCCATGGGGCTCACTGTAATCTGTATCACAGCTCATAAAGTCTGCTCCATGCATTTCCTTGCAAGTACTTTTCTTTAGGACTTTTACCAGATTAGAGGCATGGGGAGGAACAGAATTCTCAGTAACTTGTTCTTTAATATGAGGTCCTTTAACATGGACCACAAATGAGATGTAAATACCTTGGCCCAGATGTCCTGACTAGAGCTCTACTGAGAGACTGGAAAAGCATTGTAACATCAACAGCACAGGGTCTCTTGACTAGCCCTATCACTTGTGTTGACTTATTCTCTAGTACAAGACCTTGAAGCACAGATGTCAGCATACCTACGGTACCCGATCCTCAGCCTGCATTCAGAAAAGTGGCAGAAGTTAGTTCTTTGGTGTGCTAGATCACTGGGAGACAAGCAATGACTACCGTGGACTCAGGTGGCAATGAGCAACAACAGAGGTTCAGGGATGGGGCAACGTTGCTGGGGTTTTGTTGGAAGCAATAAATGTCAGAGAAACAGAAAGAAAAAAAAGCAAGAGAAGACTAAAGGACAAGAAAAAATAAGGTTAGCCAGGCATTCAGAAAATATCACAAGGAAGAATTTGGTCCAACCACTACCACGTAAGGGCTTCAGATTGTGAACAAGAGAAACAGTCTCATAGCATTTGATCCCTCTCTCCCCCGGGACAGTAGGGTTTGGCCAGCACAAATTAAATTGCATCAGGTTTCCACTCTCCAAATAAAATAACTTTAAAATCCCCTATCTAAGCACCGTGGTGCTTGAGGTAGAAGGTGTAACAAAGATACCAAAATTACTTGGGTACTAAGTGATTAAAAGTCTCTTTTTCACTAATAGCTGAAGGAGCCACTGATGAGCTGGACATCAATTAAGCCGCAGAGGTGCTGGGTACCAGTGAGAGTGTGTGAGGTGTTTTTGGAGAGCAAGAGCAATCCAAAGATTTAGGCTGGTCCTAGACATGGGCGAGGCAGCTTGCGATTCATCTGAGCAACTTTTCAATAACAACTGAAACAGGTTCTCCCAAAAGCCGTGAGCAAGGATAGGTGCAGGCAAACCACCTTGCACAGTGCCCCATGGGACACAGCCTGTGGTTGGCATGCCAGCCTCATCAAAAATGTGTTTTCAAGACAACTATGGGATGGATGAAAGGATGAAAACCAGCCAGCTGGTACTAGAGAGACAGTGGATCTTCTGCATCCAACTGACCTGGGCTGGGGACTGTCTGTGCACTGCAGAGGTTCCTGGAAGTTGCTGCAACTCCTCCTCTACCAACTGACAGGGGACATCTCTAATCCCAGGCTTGTGGTACCAACCTGACCCTCTCATTTTACTGGAGCTGAATGAATTCTGGCACAAAACATTGGGTCAGTAGTTTCCAATCAGCTGAGAATGACAGAATATCAGGAAAATGCATTCTCCTATAGGCTTAGCTAGAATTGAAAGTAAGTCTTCCCATAGGCTCATATTGCAGTTATACTTAATGTCCACGTACACCACATTAGTAGGGAATTTCTCCTCATGTGCTGCAGATGTCCTGTGGTGGTTGCTCAGCAGTGCAGCCAGCTCATGGCATGGCAGACTCCTCCAAAAATAACCTCGTGCTAGCTAGAAATGCTTTGTGCTCTTGCATGTCCAGTTGCTGAGCAGTAATCAGTGCAAGCAGATGTACGTGAGGAACGCAACCTGTGTACAGCACTGAGTTTGAAATGTGGACTTTGGATGAACACTCTGCAGGTATGTAATGCTTTTTGAGGCAAAAATGAGACTTGATGATTGGCAGATGTCTGCAAAAAATCCCCCATTTTTACAGTTAGAAGCAAAGAAATAAAAATTTAGCAGGAACTTCAAAAGTGTAAAATGTTGGCCAAGTATAATTCTTGCTATAATTCAGTGAACCCAATAAAAAAAGAAGCTATACCTGATTAATACATTTTGGCAGCTGCTTTTTCTTTTTCAAAACTAAGACCAATAAAGGAAAGCGTAGGTTATGCAAGAGGCCTAGGAATGAAGGATGTACAAAACAGACATGCTGCTCTGGATCAGCCATTTTCCATACCAGCACTCTCTCAGAGACAGTCATAGAGTGGAATTGAGAAAAAAATGGGTAAATAAAGATGTAGGACAGTTTTACATCCTGTCATTAACTGTCAGTATTATCATAAGAGAGAGAAATTGCCTGTCAAGGACAAAAAAAATAATTAAAAGCTCAATGCTGGGTTATTTCTTGCATGAAACACCCCCTGATCCAAAATGACACCTAACAGTGTTTGTAAATCTCAATGGAAGTTTCACCTGTGCAGAAAAACTTCAGCAATTCTTTCAGGGACCAAACTGCCATGTCTGGGAAAAAAAATACTTCCCACATGGGAAAAATAACAATACAGAAAGGAATCAACTATGCTACAAAATTCTTTTAAGATTATAATACATTCGTGCCCCTGATACCACTGGTTCACTGTCAAAGGGCAAGCTAGATAGTACTTTTCTTGAATAATCCAGTGTTCTTCTGCTGAGCTAGTTTGCCAAAGAGAATTCACTTGAGCAGCAGGACTCCAGTACTATGTGGCCCCCAAAGGGTAATCGTTTTCCACATCATCTCCTGGGCATCTTTTAAAGTTCTCCAAATTCAACTCAAAATTTTCTACTGTGATATTCAGCTTGAAACAGAGCATCAGCAGAGCAAACATAACCTGGTTTTGCTACTAATATCTGTCTCATAATCAGGGTCCTGGGTACCTCCTTCAGTGCATGCCCTGGCAAGGCTTCCCCAGGCCTGGGACCTTCATAACTCCTCTCTACAGCAAGGTCTGGTGGTCTCCCAGGGAGACTGCTGGTGATGTGCCTCCCTGGGACTGCCTGCCTTCAAAATACTTGCAGGAATAATGTACCTCTCAAGATCTGGCCTTTTCTAGCTGGATTCCCACCCATCCTGCTAAGTCCAGGAGCTAGGGCAGTCAGAGCACAATCACTGCATCTTCACTTCCTAGAGAAATGGTGGAGAAAAATCCCAAATGTGTGAACATGAGGCACATGAAATGACCAAATGCAACAGGAGAAAAGGATGCTTTAGGGAGGGGAAGAAGACCTCAGGGAATGTTCATATTGCTGAACCAGAAAGAAGCTAAGCCTCCGAATTTTATCCCCACAGCTCTCCTGGTCTGCTTGTTTATAGCTCCTGCCACCCCATCCCAGCCCACCCAATAGATGATCCCTTGTGCAACCTGCCTCAGAGGACTTTTAGCTGCTCTGGATGCTACGATGCAGGGGAGCCACAACCACCAGAACGGGTAGGGAGGTTGTGAATCCCCAGTGCCACCATCTAGCAGGTTACCAAGAGTGTAATTTCTTTCTTGATTCTGAGGTCTAGAAGGGAGCCCTGGAAGCAGAAGGATGAGAGGGAAAAGAGGAAAGGGGGTGAAGAGGCTACAGTGGGAGGAGGGGTGGAACGGAGTTATGCTCACAGCTTTTCACAGCTGAAAACAGACCCCACTGCTGGTAATGTGAGAGGGCTGGAGCAGGCGCCAAATGGATAAGGCTGTAGACAGTGGGGCCAGAGCGCTGATACTTGCCAGTACCTGCAGATAGGAGACAAATAATTGGCACATGTTAAGAAACAAACAAAAAAAAAACCACACCAANNNAAGAAAAAGAAAAAAAAAGAGGGGAAAAATTAACAAGACAAGACAGGGAGAGAAAGAGAGAGCGAGTTGTTAGATGTCCGTATTTTCTAAACGTGTCTGGCAGGAGCCCCTGCAAGGAATTTAATCAGCAAGAGTTGTTTAAACTGGGCTTTGAAAACAAGCCCTGTGCTGCTAGTAATGAACTTCATATCATCTGCAACTCCTGTTTGCTGACGACATTCAATTTGTTAATTCTGCAGCTGGTGATAGGGGTCAGATATGAAAGTGACGATTGTTTTTTGACGTTCCAACCCCTGCTCACATCTTTCTAATTAATCCTTTTAGGAGCCACCAGCAGATCAAGAGAAGTGTGGGGAGGGAGGGGGGGGTGGGAGGAAGAGAGACAGTTTTTCCACGCCTGCCATGCGGCTCCTTGCCTCCCAGTCTGGTGGAAAGGAGACACAAGAGCGTACCTGCTACTTCATCCTATGAGCATCAGACTTTTCACACTGTCTTAGGAAACTTTAATGTTGGAAATATAAGTATTAAAAAATTGAAGGCTCACCTTCCCCCTAAACTAACTCATTTTAAAATCTAGTGAGTATTTTATATTAACTATCTCCATGGGGAATGAGATGGGTGGTAGAACCGGTGGTGGAGTAGGAAACCACTCTCCCTCTAGCTTACTCTGCCCATATGGCACTGGTGAGGTCTCCCAGGGGCTGGTTTAAACAGCTGAGTGTGTACAAGCCACAACTGGACCCAGAATTTGAGTGCAGGCTGGTAACAGCCCCATCAAACAGAGTAGAAATCATGGCTTTGTGAGGTCTGGCAGTGCCCAGGGAGTGAGGTGGGCACAGACATGCAAGTGCTGCCAGGGGATCAGAACAGCCCAACCATCATGTGGGCTCACCCTGCACAGATGGCTTGGAGGGAAACAGCAAGATGGTTGTTGGGCAGGAGATGTTGCCGGTCCATGGAGGGAGCAAACGGGAGCACTTTGCAGTTGCTGAAGGCTTAGTCTGTCCCCAACGAGATTTTAGCTTGGGAGCCCGAACTTTTTACCTAGAGAGTCATTTAGGGTGTTGAAGCCACTCCAACGATGAGGCATGCCTTGGAGAGGGCCAGCAGGAGCACAGCAAACACAAGTAGATTTTAGCAGCAAACTCCAAAATGGAGACACCAAAAGGTTCATTGCTAGCTGCTTGAAATCTCAAATCAAAAGCCCTTCAACCACCAACATGACGTAGTCATCTGCACAGCCAGCAGATGTAAAACCAGATGCCACCTCCCAGTGACAACAGAAAACTAGTATTTCCCTGGCTTTGATCAAAAAGAGTTCTTTAACTTCTGCCATTTGGTTGGTCGAGTCTTGGCTAAATTATAAATATAAGAGAAGATCACCCTAGACTGATGGTAGCATAACGAGCTCTGCTAAAAAAGGGATATACTAACATTTACTTACTGGATCAGTGAATAAAATTACACCAAACAAGAAGCAAGTGTTCTGCAAAGGTATTGGTGGACTTATCTTCCCAGTGGATTATCACTGGCTGCCACTAGCAGGTAGCTCACTACTGACGCCATCTTGTAAAGGAAGGAGAGAATCTGAGGGCTGCCTGAGGTTCCTGGTAGACACTGGCTCCATAGAAGACCAAGAGCTCTGCTACATCTACTGGTGATCAAGGACAAATGACTGAAAGGAATAAGCTGCACTGGGATGTCAGCAATGCAGCTATTTGGGATCAAACAGTGTTTCCCATGAGATAAGCAGAAAGCAAGAAAACAGAATCATACATGCCAGAAGGAAGGGGTCATGTAGTGAAAAACTACTAGAAACGACTGAATTTCTCAGTCTGTTTGTAACTATGTGTGTTGTTATTTGTTAATAGGCTTTCACCTGTTGCATTTGGGAACATGAGCATGGCTTTCACTCATGCAAGATTTATAGGCTTAAGTTAGCTGCTTATGGAAAACCTGTTGGCCCTGAACATCTCTGAGCAGCAATACGAATAGCAGCAAGTGGTGTGTGGTATCCACTCTGCTTAGCCAGAAGCATGAGGCACTTAGTGAAAAACATTATCCTTTCCAGTGTTTACATTCAGCTCGAGCACATCTTAGCCATTTTATTCTCTGTATGGCTGGTCCCACAGGTACCCTGTCATGTAAAAGACATGTTGTTTATTATTCGAGTGTTAACAAAGTACTTGAGTGAAAAAGTAATCTATTTTCAGGGGGGAAAAACAACCAAAGCAAGTATGGCAAGGATCGCCAGCTCCAACAGCAACAAGAGTATCTCTCACTGCTCAGCCCACTGCAGAGGTGTACCCATACAAGCCTTGTGCAGGCAGCTGTACCCCTCTAGTTGCCTCTCCTACCATGGCTTTCAACTTGCTACACCACATTGCTCACTCTGCCTTTCTGGCAAGATATTCCTTTCAAATCCAAACAACAGCACCTTCTATTAAATAATCACATGGCATGGTTACAAATTTATTTCAGGGCAATAGTTCTGATTTTCTCAGGTGAGAAAAGGCCTTTACATTAACCCAAAATGCCTAACAACATAAGGAACCACTCCCACATATTATCACCCTATTTTCATAAATTTTTACATTTTTTTATCAGCCATGTCTCTTGCAAGAACATGAGCTTCTAATAAATGAGAAAATACACATTTTAAAGAAACACATTCTCTCTCCAAGACACATACACACAAAAAAAAAAGCAAAGCATTTCTAGACAGAAAACAGCTAAAAGGAGTAAAGTCAACAAGAACAGTGTTTAAGTAATCAGCATTCCCAGATAGGTGATGTCAAAATGGTAATTATCCTTCCAGAGCTGCCTGAAAATCTAAAGCAGGAGGTAACTGTCCAAAGAACTGTATTGCACTGCTCTCACCCTGGACAAGTAGAGAGTACATCTGGAATAACATGCTCACAAAACAATTTTCATCTTCCACAGCCCTCTGAGGGTCCATGAAAAGGGTGTAGATGGTCCAAAGGGACATAATTATGAATAAAGGAATGAAATTAAGCACAGTAACATTTGCGCTGTTTATCAGGACAAATTCCCAAGCAATGAGACATCGCTGACGTGAGGAACAGTGTCCTTAAGGAATCAATGGGAGCTCCATTAAAGGTTATGTTAGATAAAGCAGGCTGTGCTAGAACTTGGAAAGAAAAAGTTTCCAAATACTCTGATTTATTCTACAGAGTGAAATGGCAGAGTCTTTACTGGGCAGCAAAGACTCAAAATTGCCTTTAGGTCTCTGTCTTGTTTACATTACTGCTTGAAGAGCTATGCAGAAGAATTAGGTTGTATTAAAACAGTATTATTCAGCAGACAAGTGTTACCTTAGGCACTTGGGACCAACGTCATCCTGTTGCATTTAGAATGCAGGCCTTATGATGAATCATTTACATCTGCCCTGCCCCGTCACTCCAGTCTTGGAGGGGCTCTGAGGATGCTACTGCAGCACAAGCAGTCAAAAGCAGGTTGGTTGAAGTGGCAGATTCCCAGTTCATATATGATGCCATTTATCCAGGCCACTTCTATTTAGGTGTCCAGCCATGGACAAAGAAGTCTGGCTTTAACCATGTCCTTTAAAAACAACAGGATTTATTAGAATAAATGTGTATGTATATAAAAATATATAAAAATATATAAACTCCTTGATGTTTTCAATATTCGTACTCAGGCATACTTGCCTGAATTCAGACATGTCCTTCCCAGCTAACACATCACCTTCCTGGACATTGCAGACCTACTTCTGGGGTGAGAGCGTGTCCCATCTCCTAAAAGTGACAGGACCTATATTACAGACCATAACTTGCAGGTTTGGGTTTCATGCTTTTTCTGTTATCCTGAGAAGGCCTACAGAGTTTGGGAGGCTACGGTTCAATAGGTGAACACAGGATTGAGACAATAAGGACAGGTACATGAAGCTACCCACTGAGTTACCTAGACCCACGTTGAGGAACGTGAATGAAAGAAAGCAGAGTGATTTAAAAACAAACACATAAAAAATTAGACCCAGTGAAAAGTCTGCTAAAGGCACACCAATTGGGAATGACAGATGAAAGGAATAGCTAAATCAGCCCCGTGGCTGATTGCAACACGTGTTGCAGAGAAAGGATAAAGCCTTAATTGTTGCAATGAGCAAACACCTACACCAGGGCCTGGATGTGTTAGAGAGACAGTCCCTGCTGTCCAAATGCTGTTAAAATATTCATAATTAACATTATCAATAGGCATCAATTTTTAGTACTAAGATTTTTACAGCACTGCTCAGCAGCGACCAACTCTCCAGTTAGTTACAGAGATCAATATCCAACCTGGGACCAGAAGGGTATCCACACCAACAAGTGAAATATGGGGGAAGAAACACAGAAATACCTTAAAACAATACCGTTCTTGTGTAGCATCACAAACACAGCATAATTGCCCTTCTCTCCTCCTATAATGAGAGGTTTGATCTGTATCCCACAGGCTGAAAAGGGAGGAGTGACCCATGTACCAGTAGGCCCAACTCTCTCACCAGCAAGTGCCAATGCATTTTGCATTAGCACTTCGCCTGAGGAGACCCTGAGTCCCAGCACCAATGGGGCCAGGGGGGTGTGAAAAACCTCCAGAATATGTTTTCTCACAGCCTGACAGATAACTCGCCACGAAACCCAAAGAGAGTCATAGCATCCAGGACGTAATATCTCATGTTATAACTCAGTTGTCAGAGGAATGAGTTGCTACTCACAGGTTACATACATAATCTTTAAAACTATTGAAAAGTACTTTTTCTTTGAAACAGAACTTTTCTCCTCACACAGCCTATTCCCTAAATCCACATACAATCTAGCCCTTTCAACTCTCTCTGGAACAACACAGCTCAGCTGGTTTGAAAAACTGAAAAGAAAAAGATCTGCTTAGTAAATGTTCATTCTATGGAGTTTGTTATGTAGAAGTACTAGATAGGGAGAGGAAAGTGGATAGAAATGCTTTAAAATACAAATATTTCCTTTAAAAAAAGAAAAGGGTTAACAACAGGGGGTTATTTTATCTCCCAAGGTCAAATCCAAGGTGCTCTGAGTGAGCAGCGGTTGGGGACAAGGCTAAAGTAGTAGGTTTCTCTTTAAAGAAATGCAGACCAAGTGGTAAAATATAGACTGAAAATTAAAGTGCAAGAAGAGAAAAATGCTTAAATTAGCCTGGGGAAGTCTGTCTATCTAAGTCTTGCCTATACTAGACAGGGCTTGCTGGAAAAGGGAAAACTGCAAAACTACCAGTAAATTGCCCTACTGGAAACACAACCTTATATTAGGAAAAAGGAGCCTTTTGGTTGTCCTGGCCCAAGCCAGGACATTGCCCAATACAGTTCCTTCAAGCAAGTCAGTCAAGCTGGGGAAAGGATTCAGCTGCTGCTGAACCATTTGCCTGCACCTGCAGCTTGATGGGGAATGGTGTTGGCTTTGCTGGCAACAGTTAAAATCTTGGGATTTAAAACCATCGCTGGTGTTCTTGGACACAAGTCCAGGGGGGCAGTAACAAGTTTCATAGCCTGCTTTTCAAAACAATACAATGTCCTGGGTGGCAGCATTTATGATTTCTACACACCCTTCTTAAAAAACAAAACTAACAAATTCTTTACTTGAAGTTGAAAAGAAAATTATTAGCTGCAAAATTTTACATGTAAATATCTAGAGGGAGGCAGAGATTCCAAGGGAATGGGGGAAAAGTGGAGGCTGTGGACTTCTGTCCTTTGGCATGGAAGGATTTGAAGCCCTCTCTAGCCTGTCAAAATAGGGTCCTGGTGCAAATTACCCTGTCTCCCCTCCTGATCCTTCACAGAATCACAGAATTCTAGGGTTGGAAGGGACCTCGAAGGATCATCTAGTCCAACCCCCCTGCCAGAGCAGGGTCACCTAGAGTCCATCACACAGGAACGCATCCAGGCGGGGTTTGAATATCTCCAGGGAAGGAGACTCCACAACCTCTCTGGGCAGCCTGTTCCAGTGCTCTGGCACTC